>OY992895.1:89404251-89486148 GCA_963921405.1 Cepaea hortensis | reverse complement strand
GTACATTGTTGTCTTATTTCTGCCTGCAACCTTATCCATAAGCATTTCCCCTGACAGTGTGCAATAGTGCAGATTTCTTCATGTGAAAAATACCCACCTATCGCCTAAGAAGCCAGCAGCTCATTGCCTCGAACCCACCCGTCACAGCACCATATATCCCACACCTGGTCTTGGTCGCCCACATGAAGAGCATGTGTGCTTGCAGAAAGAATGATCCAGGTTCAAATATCAACAGGGACAAGGGTCTTTTGATCTCGCCACTGAAGTTCTGGGGTCGACCAAGTCGGATGCAACTTTGAGAGGATCATCATCATCAAGTGCCATTCCGGCTGGCGTATGCGTTCATGACTCTCCACAGATCTCGGTCTTTGGTGTTCTGTATCAACTCTGCTGAAGATATTCCTCCAAGCTTCCGTCTCAATTCATCCAGCATCATTTCTCTTGGTCTGCCTCTGCCTCTCTTCCCCTTGATCTTTCCAGTTGTCACGATGTTCACCAGTGCCTCTCTTCTCATCACATAACCAAAGAAAGCTGTTTGTCTCTTTCCTATTGTAGTATATAATGTTCTAGTTTCATTAGCCTCTTTCAGGCAATCGTTGTTAGTTACGCATTCCAAGGAATTCGTAATATTCGTCTCAGGAAACACATCTCTGTTGCTTCCAATTTCTTCCTAATTTATTCATTTTCTTTCCAAGATATTGAAAGGATGGTTTGAAGAATTGTCTGGCAGCTAGATGAAACAAAATGTAGCGCGGACGAAACTGGTCACCTTAGTTTGTGCTGGATTAGAATATGTAGCTGTCACATATCGTCGTTATCTTGTCTGATACAGCATTAACCTAGTGATTATTAAACTGTTACACGCGTTTATCTGTATCTCTAACAGAGGAGATGTACAGAGCCGTGCTGTCATGTGACAACAGTGACACGTCAGACTACATCAACGCCGTCCTCGTACCGGTAGGTGTGTCACGTCACCGTGTTTGTTGTCTGACACAAAGTGACATATTAATTGACACAATATAAAACTTTAACTTACACTAAGTTAAACATTACCTACAAGTGAAATACTTGAAGGCTGCTTGCATTAAATGCAATACCTGCCACAAGTAGATGGAATTGTGTGCCCAGAGAGAGATGGGAAGAGGGAGTGAAAGGAAGGGAGAGAGGGAGAGAGGTAGGGAGAGAGATGAAGAGAGAAGGAGCGAGGGTGGGGGAGAGAGAGTGGGATGGAGGGAGAGGGGGAGAGAGAGAGAGAGAGAGAGAGGACGAGAGCGAGAGTGACAGAGCGAGAAATGGACAGAGAGAATGACTAATAAAACCGGGCTATAACAGTATGATATACACATTGGAGCATGTCGGTTGTGGAAAGTTGCATTAAACCCCAATTGCAGCTTGATTTTATAGGGAAGTTTACGTTCAGCAGTTTGCCATTGCTTTCTGAACGAAATGTCAAGATCCAAGTCCAGCTGACCCGTGTAGGAAATTATGACCCCTGCCCCGCGGTCAGCGCACAGGAAGTCTCAGCTCCAGCGAATTTAAGTCCACAGCCACGTAGACCAGATGTCTGGTTAACGGACAGTACAGACAAATTATTCAAGCAGACACTCGATTTCCTGGTTTTAGTGCTTTTTATCGATAAAGATCTACAGATCTGTTTAACGATGTGCACATTTGTCACCCAACCTCTCATCTTGTAGATGTGGCAAACACCAGGATATAACTGACACATGCTGATGTGCTCTCTTACCGGATGTAGCATACACCAGAATGTACTGACACGTGTTACCGTGCTCTGTCGCCAGATGTAGCTGTACACTAGAATGTAACAGACACATGTTGTCGAGCTTTCGTACAAGTTGTAGCACACACCAGAATGTAACTGACACATCTTGCTGTGTTCTCTCACCAGATATAGCAAACACCAGAATGTAACTGACACATCTTGCTGTGTTCTCTCACCAGATATAGCAAACACCAGAATGTAACTGACACATCTTGCTGTGTTCTCTCACCAGATATAGCAAACACCAGAATGTAACTGACACATCTTGCTGTGTTCTCTCACCAGATATAGCAAACACCAGAATGTAACTGACACATCTTGCTGTGTTCTCTCACCAGATATAGCAAACACCAGAATGTAACTGACACATCTTGCTGTGTTCTCTCACCAGATATAGCAAACACCAGAATGTAACTGACACATCTTGCTGTGTTCTCTCACCAGATATAGCAAACACCAGAATGTAACTGACACATCTTGCTGTGTTCTCTCACCAGATATAGCAAACACCAGAATGTAACTGACACATCTTGCTGTGTTCTCTCACCAGATATAGCAAACACCAGAATGTAACTGACACATCTTGCTGTGTTCTCTCACCAGATATAGCAAACACCAGAATGTAACTGACACATCTTGCTGTGTTCTCTCACCAGATATAGCAAACACCAGAATGTAACTGACACATCTTGCTGTGTTCTCTCACCAGATATAGCAAACACCAGAATGTAACTGACACATCTTGCTGTGTTCTCTCACCAGATGTAGCAAACACCAGAATGTAACTGACACATCTTGCTGTGTTCTCTCACCAGGTGTAGCAAACACCAGAATGTAACTGACACATCTTGCTGTGTTCTCTCACCAGGTGTAGCACGCAATATAATGTAACAGACACGTGTTGCCGTGCTCTCTCACCAGATATAGCAAACACCAGAATGTAACTGACTCATGTTGATCTTCTCTAACTGCAGCAAACACCAGAATGTAGTTGACACATCTTGATGTTCTCTCTCCCCACTAGAGTTTCCTCACTCAAGACCAGGAGATTCTCACCCAGCTGCCGCTTCCGTCCACCATCACTGACCTCTGGCGACTGGTCACTCAATACAAGGTCAGCCTCATGGTGGCATTTGAGACAGACACAAAGGCCACAGACCTGGTATGTATCGTCAGACAACTTCTGACCAGCGACTGGGAGATAAGACATCGTGATCGTATTTCAGTGCCATGTCTTACTGTAAACTAGACTTTTAACTGAATGAAGTGATAGTTTTGTCAACCAGGTTATAATTATATGAAGTAATGCAATAGTTTGTTTGTTTGTTTGTTTTAAAACCAGGCTGTAACTGCATGAAGTAATATGACGTGACAGTTTTGTAAGTCAGTCTATACCTGTATGAATTAGTGTGATCGTTTTGTAAAACAGGTTATAACTGTATGAAGTGTTGTGATAGTTTTGTAAATCAGGTGATAATTATATTTTCTAATGTAATAATCTTGTAAACCAGGGCGTAACTTTACGAAGAAACATAGTTTCTCATACATGTTGTGTTCAGGGAATGACAATGTTGAAATGATAATCATTGTTCGATATCTGTGGGTCTGTGCTTACTAAATTCAATATCCAAAATTGTGCCAACGTCTTCGAACGGAGGCGCGTAATCGATAGGGTTCAAGCCTTATCCTATTGCGAGGACATGCATCCATCCATCCATCATGTGCCATGCCGGTAAGCGTGGGCGGTCATGTTCTGCCATCTCACTCGATCAACAGAGTCGTGGATCAGTTCCGTGTTTTTGTCTCGACCATGCCACAAGGCCAAGCCATCCAGATACTTGTTTCTAGGTCTTCCCCTTGGTCTGTTCCCCTCGATCTTACCAGTTGTCACCAAGTTCTCCAAATCATTTCTTCTCATAACATGCCCAAAAAATTGTGACTGTCTACGTCTAATGTCTCTGATCAGTTTACGATCTTCATTTGTTTCTTGAAGGACTTGTTCATTGGTCTTTCTGGCTGTCCATGGTATTCTTTGCATTTTCCTCAGAAACCACATTTCTACAGCCATCAGATATTTTTCAGCCTGGCTGCTCATTGTCCAAGCTTCACATCCATATAAAAGTACAGGTTCTATGTAGCATCTCAACACTCTTTTTCTCGTTTCAATTGACATCTTTTTATTGGTCAGTATGTTTTTCATCTTGCTAAAGGCTACTTTTGCCATGGCGATTCTTGTTCTAATCTCTTCAAGGCATCTCCCATCAGATGTTATTACTGTTCCGAGGTAATTGTACCTATTCACTTGTTGAAGAGTATTCCCATTTACTTGTATATTACACTGTGGTATTTCGTTCTTCTTAGTGACGACCATAATCTGTGTCTTTTTACAATTTAATTCTAACCCTTGTTGTTCACTATGTGTAACAACCGCATCTACTAAATTTTGCAGGTCCTGTTCATTGTCTGCAATCAAGACTGTATCATCTGCATATCTAATGTTATTGATGCATCGTCCCCCAATGTTGATTCCTTCCATATTTTCAATATTTCTGAAAATATTTTCACTGTACAGGGAAAACAGATCTGGAGACATTACACATCCCTGTCTCACACCTCTCTTAATAGGCTGATATTGGCTTACTTCATTATCAACTCTTATGGCAGCTTGTTGTTTCCAATATATGTTTTTTACAAGTCTAAGGTCTTTCCCATCAATTTGTAGATCTTCAAGCATCCTTATCATGTTGACATGTCTCACTTTATCAAAAGCCTTTGTGTAGTCAATGAAGCAAAGGTGTAGATCTTTGTTTACTTCTATAGAACGTTCGATTACGGTTCTCAGTATATACACAGCATTTACTGTACCCTTGCCTACTACAAACCCACATTGTTCTTCTCCTATTTCAGGTTGTATTTTCCTCCTAACTCTTTGCATGATAATTCTTAGCAAAATCTTCGTGATGTGACTCATTATACTAATTGTTCGATGTTGATCACATTCCAAGGCTCCTGATTTCTTTGGGATTGCAATAAATACAGAATTACATAACTCATGAGGTATGTTTCCAGTATCATATATTGTATTAAGCAGACTGGTAACTTTATCTATTCCATATTCTTCTAAAGCATTAATCATTTCTGTTGTGACGCTGTCTGGACCGGGGGTTTTGCCAGATTTCATATGATTAAGAGCATTCTGAACCTCCATCTTCAAAATTGCTGGCCCTTCATTGTTATTTTGAACAATATATTGTTCGTCTCTGCTATCGTCATAAAGGTTTTTCACGTAATCTGACCATACATGTAAAATCTGATCTTTTTCTATTATGACTCTTCCATCTTTTGTCTTTAGGCAGCCTGCTGATGTACGTGTTCTTTGATTAGTAATCTCCTGAATTCTTTTGTGCATTAGTTTCGCATTTTTACTGTTGTGTTGTTTTTCAATTTCTCTGCAATTTTTCTCAAGCCATGTTTCTTTAGCCTCCTTACATAAGGTTCTGACTTTTCTGTGAATTTCTTCATATTTGGCAGGATTATTTTTGTTCTGTCTTCTTGTTTCCATTAGTTGTAAAATTTCTTCAGTCATCCATGTCTTACGGCCAACTTTCTTTACTTTTGGAATAGTTTTTTCTGCTGCACAACTGATTGAATTCTTCAGCATTTCCCATTGATCATCTACATCTTGAAATAGGATCTCTAGATCAGACAATAAATCAAATTTGTTCTTTACTTCTATGTTAAAATTATCTTGTATTTCTTTGTCAGTTTTCAATTTGCACAAGTCATATTTAGGGTTTCCTGCTGTATACTTGACTTTCTTTAACTTTACCCTCAATGTGCCAGTAATTAATCTGTGATCACTGTAACAGTCTGCATTTGGAACTGTTTTTACAACTGTTAATGCATTTCGAAACCTTTTGCTCATCAGGATGTAATCTATCTGGTTTTTAATCCTGCTGTCTGGACTCCTCCATGTCCATAATCTTCTAGGATGTTGTTTAAACCAGGTGTTTCCTACAACCAATTCTTGTTCTTTTGCCCATTCTACAAGTCTGTAACCTCTTTCATTTCTCTCTCCCAAACCATGGTTGCCTACACTGTATCCATCGCTTTGCTTTCCTATTTTTGCGTTGAAATCACCCATTATGATATTTATTTCTGATTTTTTACAGTTCTTCAAAGCAGACTCCATGTCATTATAAAATGCCTCTATACTTTCTTCACTGCTTTCACTTGTTGGGGCATATACTTGAATTACATTTATTTTAAAAGGTCTTCCGTTTAATTTTACTAATAGAACTCTGTCTGACACAGCCCAATATCCTTTGACAGAATTTGATGTTTGCTTATCTAATATAATGGCTACACCTCTTTGCTGTTCTTCTCCCCCCGAGTAAATAATCTTACAATCCTCTCCTGTCCTTATCCCTGCTCCTCTCCATCTCGTTTCCGATATTCCTAATATGTTAATCTTCTCTCTCTCCATTTCTTTTTTGATGTCCTCCAACTTTCCATCTGCATTCATTGTTCTAACATTCCAAGTTCCTACTTTCAATGATATTAATCTTTTGCACCTAGTAGCCTGTTGACGGTCTGGAGTCACCTGGTGCGCATGACTATCCCTACCGGGCGAGGCTGCTCCTATGGAGCACCCATTTACGCCGTTTCTCTGATTATCGATAAGTGAACACAACATGATTTTCTTGGCATGTGTAAAGAAGGTAGTTTGCCATTGCTTTCCTTCCCAGCAGTGACCATACTGGTCAGTGACCGTAGCCATTGTCTCCTCAAAAAATGAGATCCTCTGCCTACCGTCGTGAAGGTGTAGACCATAACCTACAACTATCTGTCGGCTGCTCTACATCTTCATCCACCACCTGCACCCATGGCTTCACGTAACCCTGATCGGGGGGCTAAACGGGTACTCCACCTTGCCCAAGGGTGTCCCGTAGGCTAGCGGAGGGAAGGAGGCGCCTTACTTCTCCTTTGAGGACATGCAACCTAACACTAAATGACGTGGGAGGGCAGACTGGTCCCTAAGACTTGGACGGCAACTGATCTACGATCGAAGCTCCGACAGGCGGACAGATAGAGCGTTGCTTTGCTGATCCGACAACTTCTGCTGCTTGTCTTGTTCCAGATGTATTGGTGTTACATGTCTTCTGGAATAAACTAGGCAGACTGAGAGAGAGGTCATGCTGCATGGGCAACACGTGGTCTCTACAATTCAGCCCGGGTTTTATGCTAAGAAGAGGTTATATGCCTTTTTATTTGAAGCCTATTGTAACAAACAGTCGTTTGTGAAGACAGCGAGACGCCAGTAATGTGTGGATACAATAATTAAATAAAGGCAAATACGCATCTCCCATGTAAGGAATATAAAATATACGTACAGTAACAATACAACCTAAATGTATATATAATCTATACCATTGCATAATTTAAGAATGAATACAATTTGAATTTGTATACAAACACACACTCATACATGCACACATACACATACCTACTCATACACGCACACACGCATACGCGCACTGATACACAAACATACATACATTCACATAGATAAACTCGACATGCACAGGCAGACATACGGGCAGACAGACACATCGTACGCTGACTCATACAGACGCACACACTCGCATACTCATATACTCACACCGATATACACACAATATATATTCATCATCGCACACACAGATAACACACATACATAAGCTGATAGACAAACACAGACACGCGCACACAGTCACATAGTCACAAACATACAACTTCAAAGACACGCACACACAGTCACATAGGCACAAACATACAACTTCAAAGACACGCACACACAGTCACATAGGCACAAACATACAACTTCAAAGACACGCACACACAGTCACATAGGCACAAACATACAACTTCAAAGACGCACACACACAAGTAGACAGACAGACACACGGTGATACAATCAGATATGTCGATGTATTCCGTCATCAGACAGTCGGTGACTATCTACCGCTCAGCGAAGTCGGGCCTACAGGTGTGGGAGATTTCACACTGAGAACAGAACCAGACACTTCAACCACGCTGTGGACACAAGAGAACGTTTACATCAGCCAGAATGCAGACGGAAACAGCACAGTATGTTGCTAATGATGTCCGTTTTATTAATGATGTCCGTCTGTGTTATAGTGCGTTCACAAATATTTTCCCCCGTTAAAAAATCCACAACTCAGTAACCAACTGAGGTTAACTGATGAGATGTAGCATTTTTTTTAAAAAGTTGCATGTCCCTCACAGGACGTTACAGTCAACACCAGTATTTTTGAAATGGAAACAAATAGGTGTATTAAACTCCTGCGAGAAAAAACGTACTAAACATCAACAACGTTGCACATACCTTACAAGGAGATCCACGTATCACGAAATACAGGTGAAAATCCGAAATCAGAAGCACTCAATAAATATAAAAAATGAATAATAAAATAAGATAAAATACACACGAACGCGTACAATACGACACACAGACGTTTCGATTCTCAGAATCTTTGTCAATGGCAACACAGATAGCTAACAACGAGATACAGCAAACAACGAAAAAACACAAACACACGACCTATCACTAAGCCATGTGAGGCAGAAAAGGTGACTTGGCCAGCTGCGAAGGCGCTTGTGGCTGCAGAATTAAAAATGGGTTGCCAAAAAGGATTTGAGTAGCCAAAAATATGTGAACAGTCTGCTATGAAAATATTATAGGGATGTGAGGACAATTAGGTCTAGATATGGGGGGGGGGGGACAGCATAGTAATAGATAGTGTAAACAATTGGGGAAGATGCCACCGTTATACCGTAGCGTCTACAACAGTATTAATACCTGCTGGATGGATGCATCCCAGATTGTTGATTAGCTGGCATTCAATTTTAAGTCTGACGCAGCTATTGGAGAAGCAGGGTTTTAATGCGGTGACACATGCATCGTCGGTTCCATTATGGTTGGAGGAATTGAAATGGTTGGGGACAGGTTTGTCAGCGCCCTGATTGATGTCTCTGAGGTGTTGTCTAAAACGATCAGCAAGACGTCTGCCCGTTTGGCCAATGTATTTCATGTCACATCGTTTGCAGATGATAACATAAATCAGATTGCGGGATGTGCAAGTGAAAGAATCTTTCAAGGTGAAGGTGCCTCGGGGAAATGCAATCTCTGGTGTTTGAACAACGTATGGCCATGTCGAGCTGCTGTTCGTGTTCTTGACAAGATTACGCTCAGTAGTTTACCGTTGCTTTCTGAGCGACCGGCTCACATACCCCGTAAGTACCTAACGCGTCGCGATCCGTTGCCGAATCTCGCGGAGCTGTGTTCCTCACGTGGATATTCGGAATTACAGAGAAAGTCGTTAAGCCCTTCGCCATTTAGCATATATTCTTATCATTATGTACACCTAACAAAAATATTTTTTTCTGGAGATTGTACAGCAGATCCCAATGCTTGTTTACATGCAGTGCATATTATAAAATGTATTACATCTTCACACGGAAAATCAGTGTTCAATAATGAATATTCTCTGTGGTGCAATGGAATTTCCTTATGAGAAGTACGTCACATGGTGGAATGTAAATGTACAGAGGTCGTTACCCGAATTGACATGCATGACAGTAAAACAAGTTTGTTAGCGTGAATTCAATACAATTTTGCCTAAACATCAAATATATTTTGCCACTTTCCGTATTTTCAGTTGTCCCTGGAGCTGTCGAAGACATATTCTATGGGTGGGAGTAAATATAAGATGGCAGGAAACATTTCATATCGATGCAACGGATACTTTAAAAAATAAAATTTAACGTAAATGAGGACAAACATTTGTGGACGCATTATAGTGACGTTGGTTTATGTTAGTAAAATAAAATGTTTTGCATATCCTTTACAGGACATCGCTGTCAACATCAGCATCTTTCAGCTGTATGTTGATTTCTTGGCAAGATTACGCTCAGTAGTTTGCCATTGCTTTCTGAGCGGCCGGCTCAGTTATCCCGCAAGTCACCAGCGGGGGTCGAACCGCTCCCAGATCTCGCCCTGCTACGAGACTCTGCGTGATAAACGGGATAACGGAGAAAGTGTTGTAACCCCTCGGCCAGAGAGACCGGCTTATGTTAGTATTGTTGGCTTTTATTTGTAATGTTGGTTTGTGTTTGTTATGTCAGTTCGTGTTTGAGATGTTGGTTTGTTTCGTGATTTTGTTTTTGTATGTATGTGCTGCTGACAAATACTATCAGTGATGTCAGTTTGTGTCAGTGATGTCAGTTTGTGTCAGTGATGTCAGTTTGTGTCAGTGATGTCAGTTTGTGTCAGTGATGTCAGTTTGTGTCAGTGATGTCAGTTTGTGTCAGTGATGTCAGTTTGTGTCAGTGATGTCAGTTTGTGTCAGTGATGTCAGTTTGTGTCAGTGATGTCAGTTTGTGTCAGTGATGTCAGTTTGTGTCAGTGATGTCAGTTTGTGTCAGTGATGTCAGTTTGTGTCAGTGATGTCAGTTTGTGTCAGTGATGTCAGTTTGTGTCAGTGATGTCAGTTTGTGTCAGTGATGTCATTTTGTGTCAGTGATGTCAGTTTGTGTCAGTGATGTCAGTTTGTGTCAGTGATGTCAGTTTGTGTCAGTGAAGTCAGTTTGTGTCAGTGATGTCATCGTATGTCAGTGATGTCATTGTGTGTCAGTGATGTCACTTTGTGTCAGTGATGTCAGTTTGTGTCAGTGATGTTAGTTTGTGTCAGTGATGTCATCGTATGTCAGTGATGTCAGTTTGTGATGTCATGGTATGTCAGTGATGTCAATTTGTGTCAGTGATGTCAATTTGTGTCAGTGATGTCAGTTTGTGTCAGTTATGTCATCGTACGTCAGCGATGTCACTTTGTGTCAGTGATGTCAGTTTGTGTCAGTGATGTCAGTTTGTGTCAGTGATGTCAGTTTGTGTCAGTGATGTCAGATTGTGTCAGTGATGTCATTTTGTGTCATTCATATCAGTTTGGGTTAATGATGTCACTTTGTGTCAGTGATGTCATCGTATGTCAGTGATGTCATTGTGTGTCATTGATGTCAGTTTGTTGCAGTGATGTCAATTTGTGTCAGTGATGTCAGTTTGTGTCAGTTATGTCATCGTACGTCAGCGATGCCACTTTGTGTCAGTGATGTCAGTTTGTGTCAGTGATGTAAGTTTGTGTCAGTGATGTCAGATTGTGTCAGTGATGTCATTTTGTGTCATTGATATCAGTTTGGGTTAATGATGTCACTTTGTGTCAGTGATGTCATCGTATGTCAGTGATGTCATTGTGTGTCAGTGATGTCATCGTGTGTCACTGATGTCATTGTGTGTCAGTGATGTCATCGTGTGTCAGTGATGTCATCGTATGTCATTGATGTCATTTTGTGTCAGTGATGTCATCGTATGTCAGTGATGTCATTGTGTGTCAGTCATGTCATCGTATGCCAGTGATGGCATCGTGTGTCAGTGATGTCATCGTATGTCAGTGATGTCATCGTATGTCAGTGAAGGCACTGTGTGTCAGTGATGTCATTGTGTGTCAGTGATGTCATTGTGTGTCAGTGATGTCATTGTGTGTCAGTGATGTCATTGTGTGTCAGTGATGTCATTGTGTGTCAGTGATGTCATTGTGTGTCAGTAATGTGATTGTTTGTCAGTGATGTCAGTTTGTGTCAGTGATGTCAGTTTGTGTCAGTGATGTCATTGTGTGTCCGTGATGTCAGTTTGTGTCAGTGATGTCATTTTGTGTCAGTGATGTCAGTTTGTGTCAGTGATGTCAGTCTGTGTCAGTGACGTCAGTCTGTGTCAGTGATGTCAATTTGTGTCAGTGATGTCAGTTTGTGTCAGTGATGCCAGTTTGTTCTCAGTGATGTCAGTGTGTGTCAGTGATGTCAGTGTGTGTCAGTGATGTCAGTTTGTGTCAGTGATCTCTGTTTGTGTCAGTGATGTCAGTGTGTGTCAGTGATGTCAGTGTGTGTCAGTGATGTCAGTGTGTGTCAGTTATGTCAGTGTGTGTCAGTGATGTCAGTTTGTGTCAGTGATGTCAGTTTGTGTCAGTGATGTCAGTTTGTGTCAGTGATGTCTGTTTGTGTCAGTGATGTCAGTGTTTGTCAGTTATGTCATCGTACGTCAGCGATGTCACTTTGTGTCATTGATGTCAGTTTGTGACAGTGATGTCAGTTTGTGTCAGTGATGTCAGTTTGTGTCAGTGATGTCAGATTGTGTCAGTGATGTCATTTTGTGTCATATCAGTTTGGGTTAATGATGTCACTTTGTGTCAGGGATGTCATCGTATGTCAGTGATGTCATTGTGTGTCATTGATGTCATCGTATGTCAGTGATGTCATTTTGTGTCAGTGATGTCATCGTATGTCAGTGATGTCATTGTGTGCCAGTCATGTCATCGTATATCAGTGATGTCATCGTGTGTCAGTGATGTCATCGTATGTCAGTGATGTCATTGTGTGTCAGTGATGTCATCGTATGTCAGTGATGTCATTGTGTGTCAGTGATGTTATCGTATGTCAGTGATGTCATTGTATGTCAGTGATGTCATTATGTGTCAGTGATGTCATTGTATGTCAGTGATGTCATTGTGTTTCAGTGATGTCATTGTGTGTCAGAGATGTCATTGTGTGTCAGTGATGTCATTGTGTGTCAGTGATGTCATTGTGTGTCAGTGATGTCAGTTTGTGTCAGTAATGTGATTGTTTGTCAGTGATGTCAGTTTGTGTCAGTGATGTCAGTTTGTGTCAGTGATGTCATTGTGTGTAAGTGATGTCAGTCTGTGTTCGTTATGTCAGTTTGTGTCAGTGATGTCAGTTTGTGTCAGTGATGTCAGTCTGTGTCAGTGATGTCAGTGTGTGTCAGTGATGTCAGTGTGTGTCAGTGATGTCAGTCTGTGTCAGTGATGTCAGTTTGTGTCAGTGATGTCAGTTTGTGTCAGTGATGTCAGTTTGTGTCAGTGATGTCAGTGTGTGTCAGTGATGTCAGTGTGTGTCAGTGATGTCAGTGTGTGTCAGTGATGTCAGTGTGTGTCAGTGATGTCGGTTTGTGTCAGTGATGTCAGTTTGTGTCAGTGATGTGAGTCTGTGTCAGTGATGTCAGTTTGTGTCAGTGATGTCAGTCTGTGTCAGTGATGTCAGTTTGTGTCAGTGATGTCAGGTTGTGTCAGTGATGTCAGTTTGTGTCAGTGATGTCAGTCTGTGTCAGTGATGTCAGTCTGTGTCAGTGATGTCAGTCTGTGTCAGTGATGTCAGTTTGTGTCAGTGATATCATGTTGTGTCAGTGATATCAGTTTGGGTTAATGATGTCATTTTGTGTTATTGATGTCAGGGTGTGTCAGTGATGACAGTATTTGGCAGTGATGTCAGTGTGTATCAGTCATGTCAGTTTGTGTCAGTTGTGTACGTTCGTATCAGTGATGTTAGTTTGTGTTACTGATGCCAGTTTGTGGCAGTGATATCAGTGTGTGTGTGTGAGCTTGCGTAAGTGATGTTAGTTTGTGTTAGTGATGTCAGTGGTTGGTGGTGATGTGAGTGTAAGTCAGTGATATCAGTTTGTGTTATTGATGTCATTGTATTCGAGATGTATGTCTGTACAATGATAGCAACCTGTGTCTGTAAATTTGCTATACTAATCTCTCTGTATTTGTATATTCTATTTCTACATTCTCACCTCCAAAATACACCCCCCTCCCCACTCTCTACACACACTGGCACACCTACTAAAGCAGCCACATGTCGTCTACTGAATCGTCCTACGTGTTCATAAAGGTCTGTTGTTTATATGTGTATTCTCTTATGTCCATCTCTTTTCAATGCATCCGGCCTAAGCGTGACGACTCAGAATCTCAGTGGACTCACAAACAACACACGAAACGAGAACAATAGGCTCGGTTATTGTACACGCGCGCGCGCACACACACACACGCGCGCGCGCGCACATAGTCCAGGACACCTCCAGTTGTTTAAGCTCCCCACCCACTCCTGCGGTATGTTCCTAAATTACTAAATTTATTTCAGGCGGATAAACCTTGGCGTGTAACCCACTTGACCTGTACAACTAACCTTGACCCAGCTAGTGTACTCGCGGTCACCCAGCACGTGAGGTCATTGAAGAGTGCGGACCACGGGAGAACACTGTACATGTGCAGGTATGTTTGCTGACAGTTATACGTCCTTGACAGTTGAAAACAATGGTGTAACCGCGTGTATGTTTGACACCCGAGTGCCTTAACTCTCTGTGTGTCTTGGCATGTTTTCTTAACCCTTTCTATCACAATGGTTTATTCTTGAGGTAATTTGGTATTAACAATGAAATACCTACAACTTGAGCACTGGATGGAGTTAAATAACAATGAAATACCTACAACTTGAGCACTGGATGGAGTTAAATAACAATGAAATACCTAGTATCTAAGCAGGGAATATGATCAACCTTGGAGTAATACCAGTCGCGTGCAGAATGATGATCTGGTCGTGTCCTATACAGCCTCTGATAGTTGTGAAGTTCCCGCACCGAGCGGCAACACCCCGTGATCTACGAGCTTGGATAGAGGCAGGGAGACTGTAAACGTCCACATGGAGATATTTAGTTCAGGTAATTGTCTAGACCAACATCACCCGCATAGATGTGGGTCCTGCTAGACCTCCTGCTCTGTTCCCACACATGTTGCCTCCGGGTACTTTCATGAATTCAATGCTAATGATTTGTGAACTCTTCCCCTCCCTAGTGTCAGTTGTAACATTGGTTGAGAGTTTCCCACGTGTATCAGCATCACATGTGTTCAAACCGCTGCCCTCTCTTCTCTCCAGAAACGGAGCCGAGTACAGCGGCCTGGTGTATGTGTTGTCCCTCCTGCTGGACAGGCTGGACAATGACTATCACTTGACCGTCCCACTGGTGGTTGGAGCCGTCAAGGCCATCAGACCTCAGGTCATTCCGACACTGGTAAGCTGAGATCTCATTGGTCGATAAATAATAAGAAGTGATGATTAAATCTACAAATATTGATTCATCAACATAATAACGTGCACTGCCAGCTGGCGTAGAAGTCTGTGACGTTCCACAGATCTCTGTTCCTGATGTTCTGGATAAACTCTGCCGATGATATTCCTCCATGCCACCGTCTCAGTCCATCCAGCATCATTTCTCTCAAACTGTCTATGCCTCTTTTCCTATTGATCTTTCCATCGCCATGGTGTTCTCCAATGACTCTCTATTAATTATATGACCAATGAAACCTGTTTGCCGCTTTTTATAGTCGTATATAATGTTCGACTTTCACCGTAATCCTGTATATCCACGTAGGGGAATACAGTTGCGCTAGATTCGGTAGCGGATCGCGTCGCATTGGTTACTTAGGGGAGTATGTGAGCCGGTCGCTCAGAAAGCAGTGGCAAACTACTGAGCGTAATCTTGTCAAGACATCAACAACAGCGGTAAAATGCTTGTGTTGACAGCGATGTCCTGTAAATAGGATATGCGGAAACAAATATAATGTTCTAGTCTCATTAGCCTGTTACAGGCAACTGTTGTTGGTCACCCTGATAGTCCAATACATTCGTCTAAAAGCTATATCTCCATTGCTTCCAAGCAATTCCTAATTTGCTCATTCCTGTTTCATGACTCACTGCTATATAACAGAATATGTTCTATGTACCACTCCAGAACCCTGCTTACACATTGATTGCCGTGGAATTAGGGATACACCATATCAAGGGAGATAGACTGATGGCGCATCTTTACCAGGGAAATACTGTGTTGTCTGTTGTATCTTCACAAGGGAGATTTCTGTGTTGTCTGTTGTATCTTCACAAGGGAGATTTCTGTGTTGTCTGTTGTATTTTCACAAGGGAGATTTCTGTGTTGTCTGTTGTATCTTCACAAGGGAGATTTCTGTGTTGTCTGTTGTATCTTCACAAGGGAGATTTCTGTGTTGTCTGTTGAATCTTCACAAGGGAGATTGCTGTGTGTTCCTGATGTATCTTCTCTAGGGAGATTAGTGTGTTGTTTGGTATATCGTCACTGGGGAGATTGATGTGTTGTAAGATGTATCTTCTTCAGGAAGATTGCCGTGTTGTCTGGTGAATCTTCTCTCGGGAGATTGATGTGTTGTCTGGTGCATCTTCTCTGGGGAGATAGCTATGTCGTCTGTTGTTACTTTTCTGGGGAGATTGATGTGTTGTCTGGTGTACTTTCATTGGGGAGATTGCTGTGTTGTGTGGTATATCTTCACTGGGGAGATTGCTGTGTTGTCTGGTATATCTTCACTTGGGAGATTGCAGTGTTGTCATGTATATCTTCACTTGGGAGATTGCAGAGTTGTCTGGTGTAACTTCACTGGGGACATTGATGTGTTGTCTGTTGTATCTTCACTAGGTACGATGTATTCAACGTTACACTCACAATTATTCTGAACATGATAATCAAAATTATACCAACGCAATGTCCAACCTATCAATATTAAATCTGTAACCACTATAGCTTCCCTGATTTGTCTGTCTCTCTCTCTGTTTCAGGATCAGTACAGGCTGCTGTACCAGGCTCTACAACTCTACAGTCACAGCATGAACGAGTACTCCAACTTCACACAGTAAATCACATTCAGTGACGTTCATCTTGGTACCATGACAGGATGAGCTGTGGGCAATGACAGGATGGGCTGCGGACAATGATAGGATGGATGTATTGGCTGGCGCTGGCAATGTATCAGGGGATCGAGCGGTGGATGGAGCAGAAATCACGAAAATATTTCGAGAGTTGGGGGACATTCGATGGAATGAATCAATGTGAATAGTTAGAAAGTAAACGTTAAGATTGAAGGTCGGAGCGTTCAGGCACCTGCCCTAGAGCCATGATATCTGCATGGGAATGACACTTAGTCAATGTACGTTAATCTCCAAGGATAGTAGTCACTCTATGTCAATATTCACGGCAGTTAGTCACTGTATGTCAATCTTAACTGATGGTTAGTCACTGTAGGTCAATCTTCACGGCAGTTAGTCACCGTAGTCAATCTTCACGACAGTTAGTTACTGTAGATTAATCTCCACGGACAGTTGTCACTATATGTCATTATTCACGGACAATTAGTCACTATATGTCAATCTTCACAGACAGTTAGTCACTGTATGCCAATCTTCAAAGACAGTTAATAACTGTATGTCAATCACGATGGGAATGATACTTAGATACTGTACGTAAATCAAGATGGGAATGTTACGTAGTTACTGTAGGTCAATCAAGATGGGAATGTTACGTAGTTACTGTAGGTCAATCAAGATGGGAATGACACATAATTGCTGTATGTCAAACAAGATGGGAATGGCAGTTAGTTACTGTACGCCAAACAAGATAAGAATGACAGTTAGTCACTGTAGGTCAATCAAGATGGGGATGACAGTTAGTCACTGTAGGTCAATCAAGATTGGGATGACAGTTAGTTACTGTAGGTCAATCAAGATTGGGATGACAGTTAGTTACTGTAGGTCAATCAAGATGGGGATGACAGTTAGTTACTGTAGGTCAATCAAGATGGGGATGACAGTTAGTCACTGTTGGTCAATCAAGATAAGAATGACAGTTAGTCACTGTAGGTCAATCAAGATAAGAATGACAGTTAGTCACTGTAGGTCAATCAAGATGGGGATGACAGTTAGTCACTGTAGGTCAATCAAGATGGGGATGACAGTTAGTCACTGTAGGTTAATCAAGATAAGAATGACAGTTAGTCACTGTAGGTCAATCAAGATTGGGATGACAGTTAGTTACTGTAGGTCAATCAAGATGGGGATGACAGTTAGTCACTGTTGGTCAATCAAGATAAGAATGACAGTTAGTCACTGTTGGTCAATCAAGATAAGCATGACAGTTAGTCACTGTAGGTCAATCAAGATGAGGATGACAGTTAGTCACTGTTGGTCAATCAAGATAAGAATGACAGTTAGTCACTGTAGGTCAATCAAGATGGGGATGACAGTTAGTCACTGTAGGTCAATCAAGATAAGAATGACAGTTAGTCACTGTAGGTCAATCAAGATGGGGATGACAGTTAGTCACTGTTGGTCAATCAAGATAAGAATGACAGTTAGTCACTGTTGGTCAATCAAGATAAGAATGACAGTTAGTCACTGTAGGTCAATCAAGATAAGAATGACAGTTAGTCACTGTAGGTCAATCAAGATGGGGATGACAGTTAGTCACTGTTGGTCAATCAAGATAAGAATGACAGTTAGTCACTGTAGGTCAATCAAGATAAGAATGACAGTTAGTCACTGTAGGTCAATCAAGATGGGGATGACAGTTAGTCATTGTTGGTCAATCAAGATAAGAATGACAGTTAGTCACTGTAGGTCAATCAAGATGGGGATGACAGTTAGTCACTGTAGGTCAATCAAGATAAGAATGACAGTTAGTCACTGTAGGTCAATCAAGATGGGGATGACAGTTAGTCACTGTTGGTCAATCAAGACAAGAATGACAGTTAGTCACTGTAGGTCAATCAAGATAAGAATGACAGTTAGTCACTGTAGGTCAATCAAGATGGGGATGACAGTTAGTCATTGTTGGTCAATCAAGATAAGAATGACAGTTAGTCACTGTAGGTCAATCAAGATGGGGATGACAGTTAGTCACTGTAGGTCAATCAAGATAAGAATGACAGTTAGTCACTGTAGGTCAATCAAGATGGGGATGACAGTTAGTCACTGTTGGTCAATCAAGATAAGAATGACAGTTAGTCACTGTAGGTCAATCAAGATGGGGATGACATTTAGTCACTGTGTGTTAATATATTTAATATGGGGGAAGATGATGGACACGCCTAGGCCTGCAGTGTCATGATAATACTCCCAAGTGAACTAAATCCTCTTGTAGCTGTATTTTATTACCTTTTATTAAACTAAATGAATAATTTGTCATGATGTGTTATGTCGTAATTTACAGCAAAGAATGTCCTATGATTGAAAAATCATACTAGAAAAAAGATCAGATTGTACATGTATGGTCAAATTATATGAAAAACCTTTATGATGATACCAGACAACATTATGCTATTCGAAATAATAATGAAGGACCATCCAATTTTAACATGGCGGGTCAGAATGCATATAACCATATAAACACTGGCAATTCTCCCAGTTCAGACAACCATCCATCCATCATCCATCATGTGTCATGCCGGTAACAGTGGGCGGTCATGTTCTGACATATCACTCGATCACCAGAGTCGTGGATCAGCTCATTGTTTCTGTCTCGACCATGCCACGTCGCTAAGCCATCCAGGTACTTACTTCTCGGTCTCCCCCTTGGCCTCTTCCCCAGTTGTCACCAAGTTCTCTAATTAATTTCTTCTCATAACATGCTCAACAAAATTGTGACTGTCTACGTCTAATGATTCTAATCAGTTTACAATCTTCATTTGTTTCTTGAAGGACTTGCTCATTGGTTTTTCTTTCCGTCCATGGTATTCTTTGCATTTTCCTCAGAAACCACATTTCCACAGCCATCAAATGTTTTTCAGCTTGACTGCTTATTGTCCACGCTTCACATCCATACAAAAGCACAGGTTCTATGTAGCACCTCAACACTCTTTTTCTCGTTTCAATTGATATCTTTTTATTGGTCAGTATGTTTTTCATCTTGCAAAAGGCTACCCTCGCAATGGCAATTCTTGTTCTAATCTCTTCAAGGCATCTCCCATCAGATGTTATGACTGTGCCGAGATAACAATATCGATTCACTTGTTTAAGAATATGTCCATCTACTCGTATATCACATTGTGGTATTTCTTTCTTCCCAATGACGACCATAATCTGTGTCTTCTTACAATTCATTTATAACCCCAGTTGCTCACTGTGTGCAACAACCGTATCTACTAAATTTACAACATCAGAACTGAAATGATCAATGCCTGAGAAGAATATGGAATAGACCAGGTCACCAGACTACTGAACGCAATATATGATACTAGAGATATGCCTCCTGAATTATGTAATTCTATATTTATTGCAATCCCAAAGAAATCAGGACTAATATCAACATCGAGCAATTAATATAATGAAACACATCAGGAAGATTTTGCTAAGAAATATAGTGCAAAGAATTAGGAAGAAAATACAACCTGAAATAGAAGAACAATGTGGGCTTGTAGAAGGCAAGGGTACAGTAAATGCTGTATATGCTGAGAATATTTATTGGACATTCTATATAAAT
Organism: Cepaea hortensis; assembly: GCA_963921405.1. NCBI lineage: Eukaryota > Metazoa > Mollusca > Gastropoda > Stylommatophora > Helicidae > Cepaea > Cepaea hortensis. The sequence continues at coordinate 89,466,124 of OY992895.1, read as the reverse complement.
AAACACAGACCTACATCTTTGCTTTATTGACTACACAAAGGCTTTTGGTAAAGTAAAACATGTCAAAATGATAACGATGCTTGCAGATCTAAGCATTGATGGGAAAGACCTTAGACATGTAAAATCATATATTGGAAACAACAAGCTACCATAAAGATTGATAATGATGTAGGTCAATATCAGCCTATTAAGAGAGGTGTGAGTTAGGGATGTACAATGTCTCTCAGTTCTTTTTTTCAAACTTGTAAACGATATAAAAGGAATCGTCAATGGGAGACGTAATGTCAATAATATTAGATATGCTTATGATAGAGTATACAATGAGGAGGATCTGCAACATTTAGTAGATGCAGTTGTGCACACAGTGAACAACTATGGTTAGCATTAAATTGTAAGAAGACGCAGATTATGGTCGTCACGAGAAAGAAGGAAATACCACGAAGTAATATACAAGTAAATGGGAATATTCTTAAACAAGGGAATTGGTATAATTATCTTGGAACAGTCATAACATCTGATGGTTGATGCATTGAAGAGATAAGAACAAGAATCGCAATGGCGAAGATAGCCTTTTGCAAGTTGAAAACCATACTGACCAATAAAATGTTGTCATTTGCAACGAGGAAAAGAATGTTGAAGTGCTACATTGAACTTGTACTTTTGTATGGACGTAAAGCGTGGAGAATGAGCAAACAAGCTGAAAAACATCTGATGGCAGTTGAAATGTGGTTTCTGAGGAAAATGCAAAGAATACCATGGACAGACCAAAAAAAACCAATGACCAGATCCTACGAGAAACACATGAAAATCGTTAACTGATTAGAGAATTTAGACGTAGACAGTCAAAACCTTCGGGAATGTTATAAGAAGAAATAAATTGGAGAACTTGGTGATAACTGGTAAGATCGAGAGGAAGAGAACAAGGGGAAGACAGAGAAGTAAATACATGGATGGTTTTGCCACGTGGTATAATCGAGACAAGAACACTGAGCTGATCCACGACTCTGGTGATCGAGTGAAATGGCGAATCATGACCGCCCACGCTTATCGGCATGGCACACGATAGATGATGGAACACAGTTAGATATGACCACATGACGGTACACACTTCTATATGATCGCATTCACGTGGTTAGATCTGCTCTTTAATTATATGCTGGCGCTGGGTGTGATGAACATTACCCTCATAATGGCATGAGCCTGGTAGGGCCAGGGTTTGATTCCTGGGCTCGCCGCTAGTCAGAGGAGAATACTGACCACCTATTGCTCCCTACAGTCAGGACCACACAATGTGATGGTCCCAGCACACCACAGAGGGGAAGACTGACCACAACATGTGATGGTCCCACCAGAGAGGGGAAGATGGCCACACAATATGATGGTCCCAGCACAAAGTGGAAGACTGACCACACAATGTGACGGTCCCAGCACACAACAGAGGGGAAGACTGACCACAACATGTGATGGTACCACTACAGAGGGGAAGACTGACCACACAATATGATGGTCCCAGAACACCAGAGAGGAGAAGACTGACCACACTATGTGACGATACCACCACAGAGGGGAAGACTGACCACACAATAGCACATCACAGAGAGGAGGATTGACCACACAATGTGATGGTCCCAGCACACCACAGAGGGGAAGACTGACTACACAATGTGATGGTCCCAGCACACCACAGAGGGGAAGACTGACCACAACATGTGATGGTCCCACCAGAGAGGGGAAGACTGACCACAACATGTGATGGTCCCACCAGAGAGGGGAAGATGGCCACACAATATGATGGTCCCAGCACAGAGGGGAAGACTGACCACACAATGTGATGGTCCCAGAACACCAGAGAGGAGAAGACTGACCACACTATGTGACGATACCACCACAGAGGGGAAGACTGACCACACAATATGATGGTCTCAGAACACCAGAGAGGAGAAGACTGACCACACTATGTGACGATACCACCACAGAGGGGAAGACTGACCACACAATACGATGGTCCCAGAACACCAGAGAGGAGAAGACTGACCACACTATGTGATGGTCCCAGCAAAGCGGGGAAGACTGACCACACAATGTAATGGTCCCAGCAAAGCGGGGAAGACTGACCACACAATATGATAGTCCTAGCACACAATAGATGGGAAGACTGACCACACAATGTGATGGTCCCAGCAGAGAGTGGAAGACTAACCCCAACAAGTGGTCAGTCCCACCACAGAGGGGAAGATGGCCACACAATGTGATGGTCCTAGCACAGAGGGGAAGACTGACCACACAATGTGATGGTCCCAGCACAGAGGGGAAGATGGCCACACAATGTGATGGTCCATGCACACCACAGAGGGGAAGACTGACCACACAATGTGATGGTCGTAGCACACCACAGAGGGGAGATTGACCACACAATGTGATGGTTCCCGCACACCAAAGAGGGGAAGCCTGACCACACAATGTCATTGTCCCAGCACATCACAGAGGGGAATACTGACCACACAATATGATGGTCCCAGCACACCACAGAGGGGAAGACTGACCACACAATGTGATGGTTCCCGCACACCAAAGAGGGGATGACTGACCACACAATATGATGGTCCCAGCAAATCACAGAGTTGAAGACTGACCACGCAATGTGATGGTCCCAGCACACCACAGAGGAGAATACTGACCACAACATGTGATGGTACCACCACAGAGGGAAAGACTGACCACACAATGTGATGGTCCCAGCACACCACAGAGGAAAATATAGACCACACAATGTGGTGGTCTCAGCACAGTGGAGAAGACTGCCCACACAATGTGATGGTCTCAGCACACCACATAGGTGAAGAGTGACTACACCATGTGATGGTCCCAGCAGAGAGTGGAAGACTAACCACACAATATGATAGTCCTAGCACACAACAGATGGGAAGACTGACCACACAATGTGATGGTCCCAGCAGAGAGTGGAAGACTAACCACAACAAGTGGTCAGTCCCACCACAGAGGGGAAGACTGACCACACAATTTGATGGTCCCAGCACAAAGTGGAAGACTGACCACACAATGTGACGGTCCCAGCACACAACAGAGGGGAAGACTGACCACAACATGTGATGGTACCACTACAGAGGGGAAGACTGACCACACAATATGATGGTCCCAGAACACCAGAGAGGAGAAGACTGACCACACTATGTGACGATACCACCACAGAGGGGAAGACTGACCACACAATAGCACATCACAGAGAGGAGGATTGACCACACAATGTGATGGTCCCAGCACACCACAGATGGGAAGACTGACTACACAATGTGATGGTCCCAGCACACCGCAGAGGGGAAGACTGACCACAACATGTGATGGTCCCACCAGAGAGGGGAAGACTGACCACAACATGTGATGGTCCCACCAGAGAGGGGAAGATGGCCACACAATATGATGGTCCCAGCACAGAGGGGAAGACTGACCACACAATGTGATGGTCCCAGAACACCAGAGAGGAGAAGACTGACCACACTATGTGACGATACCACCACAGAGGGGAAGACTGACCACACAATATGATGGTCTCAGAACACCAGAGAGGAGAAGACTGACCACACTATGTGACGATACCACCACAGAGGGGAAGACTGACCACACAATACGATGGTCCCAGAACACCAGAGAGGAGAAGACTGACCACACTATGTGATGGTCCCAGCAAAGCGGGGAAGACTGACCACACAATGTAATGGTCCCAGCAAAGCGGGGAAGACTGAAGACACAATATGATAGTCCTAGCACACAATAGATGGGAAGACTGACCACACAATGTGATGGTCCCAGCAGAGAGTGGAAGACTAACCCTAACAAGTGGTCAGTCCCACCACAGAGGGGAAGATGGCCACACAATGTGATGGTCCTAGCACAGAGGGGAAGACTGACCACACAATGTGATGGTCCCAGCACAGAGGGGAAGATGGCCACACAATGTGTTGGTCCATGCACACCACAGAGGGGAAGACTGACCACACAATATGATGGTCCCAGCACACCACAGAGGGGAAGACTGACCACACAATGTGATGGTTCCAGCAAATCACAGAGTTGAAGACTGACCACGCAATGTGATGGTCCCAGCACACCACAGAGGAGAATAATGACCACAACATGTGATGGTACCACCACAGAGGGAAAGACTGACCACACAATGTGATGGTCCCAGCACACCACAGAGGAAAATATAGACCACACAATGTGGTGGTCTCAGCACAGTGGAGAAGACTGCCCACACAATGTGATGGTCTTAGCACACCACATAGGTGAAGAGTGACTACACCATGTGATGGTCCCAGCAGAGAGTGGAAGACTAACCACACAATATGATAGTCCTAGCACACAACAGATGGGAAGACTGACCACACAATGTGATGGTCCCAGCAGAGAGTGGAAGACTAACCCCAACAAGTGGTCAGTCCCACCACAGAGGGGAAGACTGACCACACAATTTGATGGTCCCAGCACAAAGTGGAAGACTGACCACACAATGTGACGGTCCCAGCACACAACAGAGGGGAAGACTGACCACAACATGTGATGGTACCACTACAGAGGGGAAGACTGACCACACAATATGATGGTTCCAGCACAGAGGGGAAGACTAACCACACAATGTGATTGTCTCAGCACAGAGGGGAAGCCTGACCCCACAATGTGATGGTCCCTGCACACCACAGAGGGGAAGATTGACCACACAATGTGATTGTCCCAGCACATCACACTAGGGAAGACTGACCACACAATGTGATTGTCCCACCACACCTCTCTAGTGAATACTGACCACACAATTTGATGGTCCCAGCACATCACAGAAGGGAAGACTGACCACACAGTATGATGGTCCCAGCACACCACAGATGGGAAGACTAACCACACAATGTGATGGTCCTAGCACATCCCAGAGGGGAAGACTGACCACACAATGTGATGGTCCTAGCACATCACAGAGGGGAAGAATGACCACATCATGTGATGGTACCACCACAGAGGGGAAGACTGACCACACAATGTGATGGTCCCAGGACACCACAGAGAGGAAGACTGACTACACAATGTGATGGTCCTAGCACAGAGGGGAGGACTGACCACACAATGTGATGGTCCCAGCACAGAGGGGAAGATGGCCACACAATGTGATGGTCCATGCACACCACAGAGGGGAAGACTGACCACACAATGTGATGGTCGTAGCACACCACAGAGGGGAGATTGACCACACAATGTGATGGTTCCCGCACACCAAAGAGGGGAAGCCTGACCACACAATGTGATTGTCCCAGCACATCACAGATGGGAATACTGACCACACAATATGATGGTCCCAGCACACCACAGAGGGGAAGACTGACCACACAATGTGATGGTTCCCGCACACCAAAGAGGGGATGACTGACCACACAATAATATGGTCCCAGCAAATCACAGAGTTGAAGACTGACCACGCAATGTGATGGTCCCAGCACACCACAGAGGAGAATAATGACCACAACATGTGATGGTACCACCACAGAGGGAAAGACTGACCACACAATGTGATGGTCCCAGCACACCACAGAGGAAAATATAGACCACACAATGTGGTGGTCTCAGCACAGTGGAGAAGACTGCCCACACAATGTGATGGTCTCAGCACACCACATAGGTGAAGAGTGACTACACCATGTGATGGTCCCAGCAGAGAGTGGAAGACTAACCACACAATATGATAGTCCTAGCACACAACAGATGGGAAGACTGACCACACAATTTGATGGTCCCAGCACAAAGTGGAAGACTGACCACACAATGTGACGGTCCCAGCACACAACAGAGGGGAAGACTGACCACAACATGTGATGGTACCACTACAGAGGGGAAGACTGACCACACAATATGATGGTTCCAGCACAGAGGGGAAGACTAACCACACAATGTGATTGTCTCAGCACAGAGGGGAAGCCTGACCCCACAATGTGATGGTCCCTGCACACCACAGAGGGGAAGATTGACCACACAATGTGATTGTCCCAGCACATCACAGAAGGGAAGACTGACCACACAGTATGATGGTCCCAGCACACCACAGATGGGAAGACTAACCACACAATGTGATGGTCCTAGCACATCCCAGAGGGGAAGACTGACCACACAATGTGATGGTCCTAGCACATCACAGAGGGGAAGAATGACCACATCATGTGATGGTACCACCACAGAGGGGAAGACTGACCACACAATGTGATGGTCCCATGACACCACAGAGAGGAAGACTGACCACACAATGTGATGGTCGTAGCACACAACAGAGGGGAGATTGACCACACCATGTGATGGTCTCAGCACACCACAGAGGGGAAGACTTACCACACAATGTGATGGTCCCATGACACCACAGAGAGGAAGACTGACCACACAATGTGATGGTCCTAGCACAGAGGGGAAGACTGACCACACAATGTGATGGTCGTAGCACACAACAGAGGGGAGATTGACCACACCATGTGATGGTCTCAGCACACCACAGAGGGGAAGACTTACCACACAATGTGATGGTCCCATCACCCGCAGAACCATTGCCGGTTCCCGCTTGGAGACTTTGTTTTAATTCGTGAAGACAGGTTATGGCTACCGGATATTTTGTCTGTATGTGTGACATTTGATATAGACAATGAATATTATGTCTCCATGGGAGGCATTTGTTATAGACAATTGATATTGTGTCTATATGAGTGACATTTGATACAGACAATAAATTCAACATGTCTGAATGTGACATCTGACATTGATAATGGACGGTAAGTCTATATATGTGACATCTGACATCGATGATGAATTTTATGTCTATATTTATTAAGCCGAGGAAAAAATGATCGTATGAAGTAGTGAGCACGACGCTGACTGCGTTCGGGCAAAAGAAAATAAAGCATTTGATGAGAAAGAGTCATAAAATAGGAATAAAGTGAAGAAACCGCTCACCGTCCCCCGAACTACCAAGAAAAGGGAAAGTAAATAGGCAGATGATATTCCATGGATCTGAGACGGAGACTGAGAATTGTCGCCGTTTAACCCAGTCAATAGACAAAACAACTAGGCTACAAAAACAACAGCGAGTGTTCAACTTACGTCTATAAAAATTAAACTAGCCAACTAGAAACAACAAAGAATGATTTTATTAACCTTTATTAAAATCCAAAATCTGCATTAAGGCAAGAATTTATGGTGCAACAACAAATGTATATATGCCCAAAGCAAAGGTGTATATTAAAACACAGAAATGTAGTAGGCCACGAAATGGTATGGTACAGCTAGAAATTATAAGGTATATAATAAACTGTGATACCGCTAGCAATGTAAGTTATGATCAAAACCTGTATGGTACAGCTTGAAATATGAGTATATTAAAAGCTCAGGAACACCTGGCACTCACATATTGGATTCTTCTATAGCTAAAATCAGCTATTTTCTAATTAGTCAGCTTCTTGAACTCAAGATAAGTCCTCACCTCCTTAGTTGGATCGCTGCAGCCCTCTTCCAACAGAAAGTAGATTTTAGATGTGGCAGCTGGACTTCGGGAACAACAAAAATATATCCTGGCCTACCACAGGGATCACCATTATCTCCGGTACTGTTCAACGCCTACACAGTGAGAATCACCAGTGAGCAGATCACTGGACCTGGCAGGACATTGTCATATGCCGATGATGTTTTAGTGTATCGTCAGGGGAAGGATAGAGATCAGGTTGCTGTGGAACTGCGAACCGAACTCAATCGCATAAGTACTTGGTGTGATGAAGCTGGGGCAATGGTCAACCCTACAAAGGCAACAGTGACATGGTTCTCTTTGAATAATCATATTGTCAACAATCCAACACCAACTGTTAATCTGTGTTCAGCGACTGAAGAAAGAATGCAGGCAATGAATTACCTGGGGATACGGTTTGATCGAAGCCTTGCTTATAATGTGCACATAGACCAGGTGATAACAAAGGCCAAGCGGGGTTTGGCTGCGATGCGGATGGTGGCGGCAGCAAACTGTGAGCAGCGCCATCTATGTCTTCTATACGAGGGGTTGGTCATGTCTGTTTTTGAGTATGCGATGGCGATCCTGACTCTCAGCCATAAGCAGATAGAACGGATGGAAAGGATACAGAATGAAGCTATGCGCATTATTCTTGCATGTACAAAAGATACAGCATGCAGGGCGATGCGCTACCTTCGTGATTTTGCAATCATTGAAGACAGAATACAAACTTGCAGAGCACGTGCCTATCACAGAGTTAACGCAAACACACAACATCCACTGAATAGTGAAATTAGGAAGGTGAAGGGCAGCAGGTTCAAAAGAGGAAGGTCGTGGATGGGTCAAGCCGAAGACATTCTTCAATAGGTGTGTTCACTTGAGGAGTTAGAACCTGGCGAGGAGTGGGTACACGTGCCAACAGATTTCTGCACATTCTTTTCAGTTTGCATCCAACTGGATAGAAAATGCAGACAAGAAAACCCGGCTACCGCTCTGTGGAGGCTGAAGTACAATCGTTGATTTTCGAGAATTCGCTAGACGGTGATGCTTGTCATCTACACAGATGGGTCGGTCGTACGACATGTGAGAAGCTCATGGGCCTTTACGGCTCGGCCGGAGTGATAATTGTGAAGGAGGGCTCTGATGCTTTTATTGAGACCACACGTAGCCTGACTATGGAAGTCATAGCAGTAAGTAAAGCAATAACATGGCTCGAGACTCAGACATTCAATAGGGCATGTTTCCTAGTTTAGTTTAGTTTAGTCGTTGGATCAATATCACGGCACACGGTTTAACCCATAAGTGCTCCGTTTTCCTTCTAACTCAAACCTGAGTCTGGAGAAACTCAGCTCAATGAACGAACTCCGTTGCATCGGCGAGGATCCTGAAATACTTTGGGTAGATTTTTAACTCGAAATGTTGTCCGGGCAGCGATTTAGGCTACTCTTTTTCGATTTCCAACTACCAAGGGATTTTTTACGTGCGCAACAATACACACGGGCGTCCGATCTCACTACCCAGAGACAACAATACACACGGGCGTCCGATCTCACTACCCAGAGACAACAATACACACGGGCGTCCGATCTCACTACCCAGAGACAACAATACACACGGGCGTCCCATCTCACTACCCAGAGACAACAATACACACGGGCGTCCGATCTCACTACCCAGAGACAACAATACACACGGGCGTCCGATCTCACTACCCAGAGACAACAATACACACGGACGTCCGATCTCACTACCCAGAGACAACAATACACACGGGCGTCCGATCTCACTACCCAGAGACAACAATACACACGGGCGTCCGATCTCACTACCCAGAGACAACAATACACACGGGCGTCCGATCTCACTACCCAGAGACAACAATACACACGGGCGTCCGATCTCACTACCCAGAGACAACAATACACACGGGCGTCCGATCTCACTACCCAGAGACAACAATACACACGGGCGTCCGATCTCACTACCCAGAGACAACAATACACACGGGCGTCCGATCTCACTACCCAGAGACAACAACACACACGGGCGTCTGATCTCACTACCCAGAGACAACAATACACACGGGCGTCCGATCTCACTACCCAGAGACAACAACACACACGGGCGTCTGATCTCACTACCCAGAGACAACAATACACACTGGCGTCCGATCTCACTACCCAGAGACAACAATACACACGGGCGTCCGATCTCACTACCCAGAGACAACAATACACACGGGCGTCCGATCTCACTACCCAGAGACAACAATACACACGGGCGTCCGATCTCACTACCCAGAGACAACAATACACACGGGCGTCCCATCTCACTACCCAGAGACAACAATACACACGGGCGTCCGATCTCACTACCCAGAGACAACAATACACACGGGCGTCCGATCTCACTACCCAGAGACAACAATACACACGGACGTCCGATCTCACTACCCAGAGACAACAATACACACGGGCGTCCGATCTCACTACCCAGAGACAACAATACACACGGGCGTCCGATCTCACTACCCAGAGACAACAATACACACGGGCGTCCGATCTCACTACCCAGAGACAACAATACACACGGGCGTCCCATCTCATTACCCAGAGACAACAATACACACGGGCGTCCGATCTCACTACCCAGAGACAACAATACACACGGGCGTCCGATCTCACTACCCAGAGACAACAATACACACGGACGTCCGATCTCACTACCCAGAGACAACAATACACACGGGCGTCCGATCTCACTACCCAGAGACAACAATACACACGGGCGTCCGATCTCACTACCCAGAGACAACAATACACACGGGCGTCCGATCTCACTACCCAGAGACAACAATACACACGGGCGTCCGATCTCACTACCCAGAGACAACAATACACACGGGCGTCCGATCTCACTACCCAGAGACAACAATACACACGGGCGTCCGATCTCACTACCCAGAGACAACAATACACACGGGCGTCCGATCTCACTACCCAGAGACAACAACACACACGGGCGTCTGATCTCACTACCCAGAGACAACAATACACACGGGCGTCCGATCTCACTACCCAGAGACAACAACACACACGGGCGTCTGATCTCACTACCCAGAGACAACAACACACACGGGCGTCTGATCTCACTACCCAGAGACAACAATACACACGGGCGTCCGATCTCACTACCCAGAGACAACAATACACACGGGCGTCCGATCTCACTACCCAGAGACAACAACACACACGGGCGTCTGATCTCACTACCCAGAGACAACAACACACACGGGCGTCTGATCTCACTACCCAGAGACAACAATACACACGGGCGTCCGATCTCACTACCCAGAGACAACAACACACACGGGCGTCTGATCTCACTACCCAGAGACAACAATACACACGGGCGTCCGATCTCACTACCCAGAGACAACAACACACACGGGCGTCTGATCTCACTACCCAGAGACAACAACACACACGGGCGTCTGATCTCACTACCCAGAGACAACAATACACACGGGCGTCCGATCTCACTACCCAGAGACAACAACACACACGGGCGTCCGATCTCACTACCCAGAGACAACAATACACACGGGCGTCCGATCTCACTACCCAGAGACAACAACACACACGGGCGTCTGATCTCACTACCCAGAGACAACAATACACACGGGCGTCCGATCTCACTACCCAGAGACAACAACACACACGGGCGTCTGATCTCACTACCCAGAGACAACAATACACACGGGGTCCGATCTCACTACCCAGAGACAACAATACACACGGGCGTCCAATCTCACTACCCAGAGACAACAATACACACGGGCGTCCGATCTCACTACCCAGAGACAACAATACACACGGGCGTCCGATCTCACTACCCAGAGACAACAATACACACGGGCGTCCGATCTCACTACCCAGAGACAACAATACACACGGGCGTCCGATCTCACTACCCAGAGACAACAATACACACGGGCGTCCGATCTCACTACCCAGAGACAACAATACACACGGGCGTCCGATCTCACTACCCAGAGACAACAATACACACGGGCGTCCGATCTCACTACCCAGAGACAACAATACACACGGGCGTCCGATCTCACTACCCAGAGACAACAATACACACGGGCGTCCGATCTCACTACCCAGAGACAACAATACACACGGGCGTCCGATCTCACTACCCAGAGACCAGGGGAGATTTTATTACTGGAAGTCCAGGTGGATTTTTAAAATAAATCCCGGTCCTTACCGGGGCCTGAACCCGGGACCTCCAGCACTCGAGGCGGACACCATACCTCGAGACCACTCAGCCCCCTACTCAGTTTCCTTAGCGACTCAATGAACATGATCAAGAGGATAGAGGAGGGGTTGATCCGGAGAGAATGGTTGCTGTCTCCGGAGCGGTCTCGGCTGGCAAAGATTAATTTCATCTTCGTGTCAGGGCATGCGGTAGTACAAGGGAATGAGCGGGCTGACAAACTCACAGGTAAGGCTAATGTGGAGGGCGGACGCGCCATGGACCAAACCGATATTCTTAATGCTCTACGAGAAGTAAAACATTTGCAAGAACCAAGTGATGACTGTGAATCTACAACCATGGTCAGACTGCGAGAACAGCAGATTAAAAGAGGGGTGGCCAAACAATAATACTAGCTGGAAGCCAACGAGGATTGATAAACCAACACAGAACTGGCGTCGTTAGCCGCTACACGCTGCGGGACTTGCTGAGGAGGGGATCCGAGCACTTATGGACTGAATGGTTCCATGTACAATGAGGATGATCTGTCGACTAACTAACTAACTAACTAACTAACTTATTTACTTACTTACTTACTAACTAACTAACTAACTAATTAACTAACTAACTAACTAACTATAGCTAAAATCAACTTAAATAACTGGTATTCTGTATGAGTTTTGATTTGAAAGTACGGACAACAGATATCTCTTGATAACTTCTGACTATGCAGCCAGTAAAATATTTCAGTACGATGGCTCACCCAAGAAGACACACCATCTCAACATTGACTGAGTTTACCTACACAACATAAACAATTTAGTTATTCTGATAATAATTCGATTACTTCCAGCACATAAATTTCCCAAAACAGCTATATCCCTCACATCACGTGTTCCAAACATTTATCCATTATAAATAAGCTGGCTGTCAACACATGGTGTCATAGTTTATGCAATAATTCACCTGGAGTCACCTGTTTTATCTCACTGGCACAACACTGTTGTCACTACAGACTTCTCACTTAGCTCTTGTCTGTGTTAACTCCATTCATACCACATTTCATAGCCCTAGACCACTAACACTGTTGTCACTACAGACTTCTCGCTTAGCTCTTGCCTGTGTTAACTCCATTCATACCACATTTCATAGCCCTACACCACTAACACTGTTGTCACTACAGACTTCTCGCTTAGCTCTTGACTGTATTAACTCCATTCATACCACATTTCATAGCCCTACACCACTAACACTGTTGTCACTACAGACTTCTCGCTTAGCTCTTGTCTGTGTTAACTCCATTCATACCACATTTCATAGCCCTAGACCACTGACACTTTTGTCACTACAGACTTCTCGCTTAGCTCTTGCCTGTATTAACTCCATTCATACCACATTTCATAGCCCTACACCACTAACACTGTTGTCACTACAGACTTCTCGCTTAGCTCTTGCCTGTGTTAACTCCATTCATACCACATTTCATAGCCCTAGACCACTGACACTGTTGTCACTACAGACTTCTCGCTTAGCTCTTGTCTGTGTTAACTCCATTCATACCACATTTCATAGCCCTAGACCACTGACACTTTTGTCACTACAGACTTCTCGCTTAGCTCTTGCCTGTATTAACTCCATTCATACCACATTTCATAGCCCTACACCACTAACACTGTTGTCACTACAGACTTCTCGCTTAGCTCTTGCCTGTGTTAACTCCATTCATACCACATTTCATAGCCCTAGACCACTAACACTGTTGTCACTACAGACTTCTCGCTGAGCTCTTGCCTGTATTAACTCCATGCATACCACATTTCATAGCCCTAGACCACTGACACTGTTGTCACTACAGACGTCTCGCTTAGCTCTTGCCTGTGTTAACTCCATTCATACCACATTTCATAGCCCTAGACCACTAACACTGTTGTCACTACAGACTTCTCGCTGAGCTCTTGCCTGTGTTAACTCCATGCATACCACATTTCATAGCCCTAGACCACTGACACTGTTGTCACTACAGACTTCTCACTTAGCTCTTGTCTGTGTTAACTCCATTCATACCACATTTCATAGCCCTAGACCACTAACACTGTTGTCACTACAGACTTCTCACTTAGCTCTTGCCTGTGTTAACTCCATGCATACCACATTTCATAGCCCTAGACCACTGACACTGTTGTCACTACAGACTTCTCGCTGAGCTCTTGCCTGTGTTAACTCCATTCATACCACATTTCATAGCCCTAGACCACTGACACTGTTGTCACTACAGACTTCTCACTTAGCTCTTGTCTGTGTTAACTCCATTCATACCACATTTCATAGCCCTACACCACTAACACTGTTGTCACTACAGACTTCTCGCTTAGCTCTTGCCTGTGTTAACTCCATGCATACCACATTTCATATCCCTAGACCACTAACACCGTTGAGTACATAATGCAGCCACAATCAAACATTATATATTACTAAACAGCCCAATACTCTACACGTCTTATATAAGACAGCAAGGTGCCAATATTTCATACGCTCTGTAGCTCTTGGTCCATGGCATCCAGTGCTCCTTCCTTCAGTACATATGTATCTTAGAATACCCTGCACTTCACAAACATTAATTCACATTTCTACTGCATAGCACCATTCTCACGAATCTGAATTAAATTACATAATGTAACTATCACCCTTACATAAACATCCAAATATACCCATGTCCGCAAAACGACAGATAATAAACAGCATATTCATATCAACCTTATGCTACAAATCTCAAACCTGGACTTTATCCACATCACACCTTCGTAAAATCAACACCTGCGAAATGAGATGCCTGAGGAGAGCTGCCAACCTAACAATCCGAGACTGAGTAAGAAATGCTGTTATCAGATAGACTGTGGGATCAACACCTTGTGCCACATTTATTGAAAGACAGAAGATCAAGTGGTTTGGCCATGTCGTTAGACTGCAACACCAACAACTACCATCACTGGCTCTACATCAAAGATCATTTGCGACAAGATCAAGAGGACTTCCAAGAAGGCAATGGACTTACGACACCAAAGACATTGTACAATCACACGGAATGACACTATCCAGTGCCGCCCACCGGGCGCTGGAACGCAAATTATTCCTCCCCACGACGCTTGACGGCAGAAGTGGAAGATGATGATGATGATGATGATGATGAATGTACCCGCATACTAGTGTCATTTGTGTTTTCCTCACCGTACATTCCATATTTGGTCACTGTAATTACTACATATTACACTGATTTCACTATCATCACCAACATTATAAACATTGCCCATGTGCCTCATTATCACTATGTGGCACTCATGAAGCAGTATTCATTATTTCAGTATACATATACCAATATGTCTTGTTATGCTACCGTTCATGCATTCATTCATTCAGCAGCATGTCCTTTGCAGAATCTCGCTCCCGTAACAACCTTCCGGAAAACCTCTCGATCACAAGCAAGATGTCCCGCGTCCGATACACCCATCTGTAGATCATCCGCCACATCCTGCACCCATCTTCTCTTTGGCCTTCCTCTTCCTCTCTTCCCAGGCATATACCCCTCCATTATTGTTCTCTCCAACCAAACTTTCATGACGTTTCAAGTGACCAGAATATTTCAATTTTCTTTGTTTTATCGTCTTTAATAGCCAACCTTCTTCAATATTCAGCTCTTGAAGTTTGGCTGTATTTGTTCTTTTCTTTACCCAAGATATTCTTGGAACTCGTCTATAACATTTATATTCAAAGGTATTTATGCGATGTTCAGCTTGTTTAGTAAGTGTCTAGGTTTCACAGGCGTATATTGCAATGGGAAAGATGCATGCTCTTAAAAATCTAATTTTTGCAGTTATGTCTGTCCCATTCCATAATTTATTCAGTTGTTTTAGTCTTTGAAGAGCAATTGATAGTCATCGTTTAATTTATTTCATTGTGTCACTGTTGTTGGTAATCAATGATCCAAGATATTAAACATTTTCCACCACGTCCACTTTTTTTCATTAACATATATTTCTTTCTCCATGGTGGTTTTATCTGTATGCATTATCTTTGATTTTACTATGTTAAGATATAAGTTGTGATTTTCACTATTCAATTGGGTTGTGGCTATTAGGTTTTCTATACCAGTCTGTGTTGTGGGTAGCAATACTGTATCATCAGCATACCGAATCTCTGGTATGTCATGACCACCGATATTTAGGGCATCATATGTTTTACACCCTGTTTATATCGTCTTTTACATTTCTCATTATATTTTCGGCGTACAGGTTAAACAAATAGGGGGACAGCACACATCCCTGACGGTCTCCTTGTTTGATGTCAAACCAATCTGATGTCTCGAAATCTATTCTATCTGCTGCTTATTGGTCTAGATAGAGCGTTCTTATGAGTTGTATTACATGTGGTGGAAAGCTCATATTCCTCATGATTTCCTAATGTTTCTGATGTTGTACACATTCAAATGCCTTTGAATAATCCAGAAAACATGAGAATAGGTTTACATTAAATTCTCTGCACTTCTCTATTATTAAACACATGTTGAGTATTGTGGCATGATGTCTTCAGACGTTCGCATCCCCAGTCCATTTACATTTCTCAATACTCAGTAGTTAACCACGTAAGCCGTCGTGATACCCTAACTAAAAATAGAATCGTACATTCTAGATCGAGAGAGGGTAGATGAATGGTGGGGTATCAATTTCATTGGGTAACCCTTGGGCTGGTAACGCTCCTTAATACATAATTAGCCCGCCAGTCGAAGCCTAGATTCCATCCCGTAAGGACATGTTCAAGATGCAGTGGTAAAATTTGCCCAAAAGCATTCTTTAGGAGGTGGTCATCTGCACTCCAGGTACCTAAATCATTTAATATGTTATGTGTAAACCTGATGAAGTGAGAGAGAGACGAATGGCCGAGTATTTTCTTGAGAAAATGTAAAAAGAAGACAGGACTTCGGTACAGTGACTCTAAAACTGCCGCTCAAAACCTGTCATGTCTACCGCAGTGAAACATTCTTACCATGTCTATTGTCTGTCTGATTTGATGATTTGCATATGCTTATGACTGTAAACCACGCTCAGTGCATATGGCAAAACCTTTGTGCATTCTGAACATTCGTTGAGTGCCTATCATGACCATTCTTAACCAAACTGTACATCGCTCTTGAGAGTTACCTTTGGCAGTTATGTTTCAGAATGTGTGATGCTATATACTGCATGTAATTTCTCCCTTATAATGGCTGAGAATGTTTGAGTGAATGAGATGATAATTATATAATTAACTTCTCATATTTGTAAAAGTAAAGACACTTATTAAATCCATGTTTGCAGGACTGCATTGCACTGTAGAAATTAACCTAGTGTCTGTCAGATGAATACATGGGAAGGCTCATACTATTTGTCAGGGAAAATTCATGTTTTCTTTCATTATGTGTATTCCACATGTGAAAGCATTTCTAGTGCATGATTTCTGCCATACAATGCCTACTTCTTGGTGCTTAATCACACTGTCTGTTCTCATGGTACACCGGTCCCTGTGATCTACTCATTGTGAGAATTTACAAGATAATTGTGTGAAGCTGCCTCTGATTAGGAGTATGTGCCTATGACTTCACGGTTTTGGGGATGAACCTGGAGAAAGGATATCACCCCAAACCCCCAAATAAAATTGCACTTCATCATCAGTGAGAGGCGGGTGTTCGAATATCACACTCCTTTTCCCCCTCCCATTCCTCTCTGAATCTGTGACAGTACTGTATAACTGTGACAATGGTTCAATAGATGTAAAACACATGTTGTGCCTTTGTTTATTAACAGAGAATGAGGAAGATGGAGGAGGCCCTTTTCAATTACCAGGACAACTCCAGGGAAGTCCTGAGCTCTAGTCTTCAACTCCAGCTGAAAAGTCAGACTCCAAAAAGACCAAAATGAACAACAGGTTGCAAATGTTCAGCCTGAATCCACTAATTCTGGCCTATACAGATGGCACTGAAGAAAAGTCTTTCTTAAAAGCCTAAGACAGGGATACTCTCCAATTTTGTAAAAGCTCCAGGCTATATCTTCAAGATAAATTCAAGAAGAAACCTTAAGAGGAGAGATCACCTGGTCTTCAGCATGTCACTACTGGCTAAGAGTGGACATTAAAGGTGCACTTGGAGCTGACCCTATCACAGCTTAATATTAATAATGGCTGAAAGCTGAAGGAGCAGAAGTTAATAAATAGAGCAAATTCACAAAAATGGATTGGTGTTAAGTCGGTGTGGTGATTCAGTTCCATCAGAAATCTTAGGAGTGATAGACTGTGAAGAAAGACAGCTGGGACAAATGTTTCTTTTTAGATCTTCCTCCACTGGAGAAGCAAAAGAACAGTCTTGGGTGTCAACTTCATGAACAGTCAAATTTAGGTGAGATAGACAGAAAGAAGAATGCTAGGACATATTGTTTCTTTTTTTAGATGAACAGTCCTAAGTGTCAACTTCATGAACTCACCAGTGAAAAGATAGAGCTTTAAAATTTCTTTCAAGATTGTGACAGCAGGGAATAGCCTGAATTGGAAAACCATCATGGGGAGAACTGTAACCTGAGCTGTCCAACACCATCATAGGTGCTAAAAGGATGAAACAGACCAGTGGAGCAGAACGTCCCTATGCTTGCCCCGATTTATGGCTTATCTTGTGTTTCCCTCATTAACAGTCGAAGAAAGGATTTAAGTCTAAAGTGTGGTGTAGGATAACTGATGGAGTAGAGAAGTGAAGGAGGAGAGTTTATTTAGATTGATGTTTCTGTGGGGATATTGAGTGATGTGTTTGGGTTTTCATAGAAATGTCACTATAATTTGCATATAAACATATTTGAGATGTAAATTGTTGGCAGAATATGAAGCCTGAGTCTTCACTTGACCTCATCAGACATTAATAAAGTATTAGTTGTAAGAGAACAGTTTTGAGATACATGTCTCTGTGATTGTCTTGTACATTGTTGAGAAAGAAATGTCCAACTGGTGTCAAGCATCTTCATGGTGACTGTTACTCTACTGTTACTGTTGGTTACAGAGATTGTGAAAGTCTGTGTGGTTGTTGTCAAGTATCTTACATGATGTATGACTTGTCTAACCTGTTGGTGTGATCATTCTTTGTGAATGTTGGTCCAACTGTTGTCAAGATCTTCTCATGTTGTCTAGATCAACCAGTGTAAAATACAGTTGTTGTTGTTTATGTTCACTACAATGGTACAATTGTCAATGTGATCATTTGTCCAAGTGTCTTGTGTCACTTGAAATAAGTAATGAGATCAAAAATGAGGTTGGCGACCAGAGCACAGTCAGCTGGAAGATGAGAGAACTGCTTTCATTGGTTACTGTGGCTAACTGCCAAGATCTCTATATACATATATATGGCCTAGAAGAGAAATCATCTATAAATAATTCTGTGTAGAACTTAACTTAGGTCTAATTTCTCACAGTGGGGGTACTCGGTGAGCCAAAATTCTGAATGGTTTCTCTACAAGGGTTATGCGAGAATGACTATCAATACCTCTAGACGACACTTGCTGTTACTAACCTGTATCTTTTATAGAGAGATATACTTTATAGAACTTCACTCATTAGAACTTCTGTAATTCTCTATAAACCCACAAAAAAAACCTCACATGTTGGGGGCTCGTCCGGGATTTGAACCCGGGACCTCTCGCAAAATTAAACATATTGCTTAGAGTTTTATGATGTGGTTAATGGATCTCGTCACATAAATGTGGACAAAAGGTCCAGATGTTTAAACCCACAAGTAAATCTCGGGTGGTGGTTGTTTCATCAATGGTGGTAATATTGCATGTATCACTGTTCACAAATGTCACATTGTACAATGTAGTTGAACAAAAATGTTAATTATCTTATGGGTCAACATGTTTGATGTACCCATGATAATGTTGTGTTTCAAGATGGGCTGATGTAATGGACTGTCAATAATGTTGTGTAATTTTGTGCATACTGTGTTCACTATGAGTATCAAAGGTACCTGAGAACCAGAAGACACAAATTATTTTTAAATAACATAGACAGCTAATTTCAGGATAAATTTGATTTTTCTTGAGATAAATTAAGACACTTGATCCAGGGAATAAATAGGGGGCCTACTCCATTTTCTAACTTATTGGCTAGCATGGGAAAAAGGGGAATTAGTGTATTTACATTTTAATATCACTGCATCACATCAGATAGTGGGTACTCAGTTCCTCAGTCCCCATAACATGTTGGCAACACTGAGAGCAGAGAGTGTGAACCCTGATGGAAAAATTGGGCAACCATTAAGACACCTCACTAACCATCTCTCTCAGTATAGTCAGTATTCGTACCGGCTAATGTCCAGTGTCAATTCGACGTTGGGTTTATTCTTCAGTTGTGTAATCTTGTCGGTAGCCCTGATCAAGCTGCTGAGAAAGTGAGCACGATTGAAATCTACAGGAGAAACATCCTTATCAACTCAGTCTCTTGCCATTCCTGATTTAGTGGTATTATTAAGCGTACTTGATACGTAATGGACGAGATGAAGGGAAGATTCTACCTGATGTCATGGTCAGTCACTCATGACCCGACCACAGTCTGGTGTCTATAAGACATTAGTCTATTGTTCGATGGTGTAATCTCTCTGGTGTACTAGGATCTAAGTCACTAGGAGTGAACTCATTGAATCTCCAGGAAGGCCATCAAAATAACTGGACCCCTAGCCATTCAAATGGAAGTGGAGAGCGTACGCAAAAGTTATGTGTCCAGGAAACGATGGATAACCAACCTGATGTCATTGGCGTATCGTACGACTAGGAGCATAACGTGGACAACCTGAAAAATTTCATGAAGAGATAAAACAGGATCCGTCTCCGACGTCTGCCGTCAATTCATCCTCAGTTGAGAAAGCATTTCTGCCTGAAATGGTGGAGATTAAAGGACGGACAAAGTTGAGTACAGCTGATGTCATTCCCCTTTTTCATTCTCAATTGGGAAGACCTTTCTGCCGGAAGAAGGTGGGAATGTAAATAAGGATTACTGTCTCCAAACAGTTAACTCTTATATGGTAGAGCTCACTGCAATTCCAGCAGTGACACTCTATACACAATGTCTGCGAAAGTGGACTAACGAAAGATCACTGTTCTCAAACAGCTGACTACTTTCAAGATAAAGATCCCTGCAATTCAGCAGTCGACTCTTTATATAATAAGAACCATGCATTCCGCAGTGGAATCTTATATTATTACTGATCTGCGAGATGTCTTCACAAGACCTGGCCAGTCCTATCCTCAAAGTCAGTAAAATTGGCTTCCATAATTCCAGTCAATATTGGTAACTAAGAAGCTAACCCACATAATCACACCCCTTCAAAGGTGGCTGTGATAATGACGGACTTCTCTATGGCTGAGAAGAAACGCCTTATTCGCCAAAAGTAAACGTTTTGCTCATGTGGGAGAGAAAGAACGGATACTTCCCAGCCACTCAAAAGCACTTAGCTAGAGCATGGCTGAAGAAAACAAGTTGGAAATTCCACCTGGGATTCTAGCTTAGTGGATGTTAGTATAACTACATCTACAAAATCAGTTGCTACGTTGGAAACAGCTTACACAAGATGGACGCTGAGTGGCCAATCCACGGACAAGTCTGAAATGAGATTGTTCACTATTGTAACTATCTAGCAACTAAGGAGAGAAAATGCTGTCACTTCTCACAACAAATCAAAATAGAGGCCTAACGGAATGAGGAAATCTCAACCAATAAGTGCACCTCTAAATCTATGGTAAGACTACAGAAATAAGTCAAGGAAATATAATGGGAAATTGCTACCATCTGCAAACACAAGAGGCTTATTGGAAAGGTAGACCCTGTGTCCAACGCTAACCAAATCTGCACTAGTAGATTTTAGTCTTAAGTTCTGCAGCGGCTGCTATATAGTTCACCCGGAAGTGATTGTCTTTGCTCCGGTGATAAATTTTAACCCAGTTCCAAATACCAAGATTACTGTTGGAGAAAGTGTTCAGTTAAATACACTCTCACAGGATTATCATTCTCCAGAGGCGAGAGGAAGAATGAAGTTCTGATAAAGATAAATGAGTGAGAGACATATGGAATTATACCACTCTCATCAGACATACAGAAGTTGGTTTAATTGCAAAGCCATTACTTCTCATAATGAATCTCAATGGTACTCATGATTTGAAAGTGTGTGACTCTGAGAGATCATTCATCATGGACAGGAAAAATAGCATGGAGATTGACTGTGGAGCATTGTCAGAAATGAGTTGGAGAGCAGTTCACTGATAAGTGTGGTCATAACTCTTCATACTTCCAGTGACTAAATGGAACTTCATGCAGGACTAACTTCATGGTCTTTGCAGATGCCACCAAATTCATGACTGATGGATGAATATTGGAGCAGATTTTTCTTAAAAAAGGAAAAGTCAATTGGTTCCATATGCACAGCTCTTGTTGGAGTAATGGGAGATGAGTAAATGATGACACCACTTAAAGGATCTGGGAACTGTGAACGCCTGACCTATCAGTCATGGTATCCATGACAGTTTAATGGGGAGGCTATGTGGCATGATGTCTTCAGACGTTCGCATCCCCAGTCCATTTACATTTCTCAATACTCAGTAGTTAACCACGTAAGCCGTCGTGATACCCTAACTAAAAATAGAATCGTACATTCTAGATCGAGAGAGGGTAGATGAATGGTGGGGTCTCAATTTCATTGGGTAACCCTTGGGCTGGTAACGCTCCTTAATACATAATTAGCCCGCCAGTCGAAGCCTAGATTCCATCCCGTAAGGACATGTTCAAGATGCAGTGGTAAAATTTGCCCAAAAGCATTCTTTAGGAGGTGGTCATCTGCACTCCAGGTACCTAAATCATTTAATATGTTATGTGTAAACCTGATGAAGTGAGAGAGAGACGAATGGCCGAGTATTTTCTTGAGAAAATGTAAAAAGAAGACAGGACTTCGGTACAGTGACTCTAAAACTGCCGCTCAAAACCTGTCATGTCTACCGCAGTGAAACATTCTTACCATGTCTATTGTCTGTCTGATTTGATGATTTGCATATGCTTATGACTGTAAACCACGCTCAGTGCATATGGCAAAACCTTTGTGCATTCTGAACATTCGTTGAGTGCCTATCATGACCATTCTTAACCAAACTGTACATCGCTCTTGAGAGTTACCTTTGGCAGTTATGTTTCAGAATGTGTGATGCTATATACTGCATGTAATTTCTCCCTTATAATGGCTGAGAATGTTTGAGTGAATGAGATGATAATTATATAATTAACTTCTCATATTTGTAAAAGTAAAGACACTTATTAAATCCATGTTTGCAGGACTGCATTGCACTGTAGAAATTAACCTAGTGTCTGTCAGATGAATACATGGGAAGGCTCATACTATTTGTCAGGGAAAATTCATGTTTTCTTTCATTATGTGTATTCCACATGTGAAAGCATTTCTAGTGCATGATTTCTGCCATACAATGCCTACTTCTTGGTGCTTAATCACACTGTCTGTTCTCATGGTACACCGGTCCCTGTGATCTACTCATTGTGAGAATTTACAAGATAATTGTGTGAAGCTGCCTCTGATTAGGAGTATGTGCCTATGACTTCACGGTTTTGGGGATGAACCTGGAGAAAGGATATCACCCCAAACCCCCAAATAAAATTGCACTTCATCATCAGTGAGAGGCGGGTGTTCGAATATCACACTCCTTTTCCCCCTCCCATTCCTCTCTGAATCTGTGACAGTACTGTATAACTGTGACAATGGTTCAATAGATGTAAAACACATGTTGTGCCTTTGTTTATTAACAGAGAATGAGGAAGATGGAGGAGGCCCTTTTCAATTACCAGGACAACTCCAGGGAAGTCCTGAGCTCTAGTCTTCAACTCCAGCTGAAAAGTCAGACTCCAAAAAGACCAAAATGAACAACAGGTTGCAAATGTTCAGCCTGAATCCACTAATTCTGGCCTATACAGATGGCACTGAAGAAAAGTCTTTCTTAAAAGCCTAAGACAGGGATACTCTCCAATTTGGTAAAAGCTCCAGGCTATATCTTCAAGATAAATTCAAGAAGAAACCTTAAGAGGAGAGATCACCTGGTCTTCAGCATGTCACTACTGGCTAAGAGTGGACATTAAAGGTGCACTTGGAGCTAACCCTATCACAGCTTAATATTAATAATGGCTGAAAGCTGAAGGAGCAGAAGTTAATAAATAGAGCAAATTCCCAAAAATGGATTGGTGTTAAGTCGGTGTGGTGATTCAGTTCCATCAGAAATCTTAGGAGTGATAGACTGTGAAGAAAGACAGCTGGGACAAATGTTTCTTTTTAGATCTTCCTCCACTGGAGAAGCAAAAGAACAGTCTTGGGTGTCAACTTCATGAACAGTCAAATTTAGGTGAGATAGACAGAAAGAAGAATGCTAGGACATATTGTTTCTTTTTTTAGATGAACAGTCCTAAGTGTCAACTTCATGAACTCACCAGTGAAAAGATAGAGCTTTAAAATTTCTTTCAAGATTGTGACAGCAGGGAATAGCCTGAATTGGAAAACCATCATGGGGAGAACTGTAACCTGAGCTGTCCAACACCATCATAGGTGCTAAAAGGATGAAACAGACCAGTGGAGCAGAACGTCCCTATGCTTGCCCCGATTTATGGCTTATCTTGTGTTTCCCTCATTAACAGTCGAAGAAAGGATTTAAGTCTAAAGTGTGGTGTAGGATAACTGATGGAGTAGAGAAGTGAAGGAGGAGAGTTTATTTAGATTGATGTTTCCGTGGGGATATTGAGTGATGTGTTTGGGTTTTCATAGAAATGTCACTATAATTTGCATATAAACATATTTGAGATGTAAATTGTTGGCAGAATATGAAGCCTGAGTCTTCACTTGACCTCATCAGACATTAATAAAGTATTAGTTGTAAGAGAACAGTTTTGAGATACATGTCTCTGTGATTGTCTTGTACATTGTTGAGAAAGAAATGTCCAACTGGTGTCAAACATCTTCATGGTGACTGTTACTCTACTGTTACTGTTGGTTACAGAGATTGTGAAAGTCTGTGTGGTTGTTGTCAAGTATCTTACATGATGTATGACTTGTCTAACCTGTTGGTGTGATCATTCTTTGTGAATGTTGGTCCAACTGTTGTCAAGATCTTCTCATGTTGTCTAGATCAACCAGTGTAAAATACAGTTGTTGTTGTTTATGTTCACTACAATGGTACAATTGTCAATGTGATCATTTGTCCAAGTGTCTTGTGTCACTTGAAATAAGTAATGAGATCAAAAATGAGGTTGGCGACCAGAGCACAGTCAGCTGGAAGATGAGAGAACTGCTTTCATTGGTTACTGTGGCTAACTGCCAAGATCTCTATATACATATATATGGCCTAGAAGAGAAATCATCTATAAATAATTCTGTGTAGAACTTAACTTAGGTCTAATTTCTCACAGTGGGGGTACTCGGTGAGCCAAAATTCTGAATGGTTTCTCTACAAGGGTTATGCGAGAATGACTATCAATACCTCTAGACGACACTTGCTGTTACTAACCTGTATCTTTTATAGAGAGATATACTTTATAGAACTTCACTCATTAGAACTTCTGTAATTCTCTATAAACCCACAAAAAAAAAACCTCACAAGTATGTAATCTCTTGTTCCTCTTCCTTGTCTAAATTCAGATTGAACCACATTAATCTCTTCTTCCATGTTCGCACGAAGTCTTAGCATTATGATTTTTAGTAGAATTTTACTTGCATGACTGATCAGGGCAACAGTTCTATAGTTGGTGCATAATTTCAGGTTGCCCTTTTTTGGTATTGGAATGAAAATAAAATAGTCCTCTTCTAATCTTTCGGCCATATACCATATTTCCATATCTTTTAACAAAATGCGTGTTAGATTTGTATGCGTTCTTCTCCTCCCGCTTTAATTAGTTCAGCTGGTATCTCATCACATCCAGGGGATTTACCATTCTTCAGGTTCTTTATTGCCCATGCAATTTCATCTAATGAGGGTTCAGGTTCTGTCTCTGCTGTCGTTGGATCATGTATCTGATTCATATCCTCACTGTCACTCATATCATACATTCCACTGCAGTACTCCTGCCATCTTTCTAGGATTTGTCTAGGTTCTGTTAACGTATTTCCCATCTTGTCACAGATAACATTCAATTGAGGTTGAACATTTCTTGTCAATAACTTCATTTCTTTGAACATTTCATAATCTCTTCCAGTTTTATGATATTGCTCTGTTCTGGTACAGCAATCTTGTATATATTGATTTGTATCCTCTCTTGTGTTCTTTCTTATTTCTCGAGAAAATGATTTATACTTCATCCTGTTATCGGATTCACCTCGTTTCTGTTTCAGCTCCCTTCGTTGTTTTATTAATACTAACGTGTCTGATGTAATCCGTGGCTTAAGTTGCTTTTTCTTGGTCGGAATTAAATCTTTGGCTGCAGTTATCAAGATATCTCTAGCTTGTACTGCCAGTTCAACAGGTGTCATTTCTTCTTGTACAGACATCAAGACCCCAAAACGATTCCTAACTTCTACTTTGTATGCATTTGGTATTTTTGTGAGATCAAAACGAAGTGGCCTTGGTCCTCGGGTAAACTGTTTGAGTTTTAATTTCAGATCTGCTTCTAATAACTGATGATCTGTATCGCAGTCTGCACTTCGCAGGGTTTTTGCAGATGTTATGCTTGATCTCCTTCTTTTTAAAATTAAAATATAATCTATCTGATGTTTGGTAATCCATCCATCCATCATGTGCCATGCCGGTAAGCGTGGGCGGTCATGTTCTGCCATCTCACTCGATCAACAGAGTCGTGGATCAGTTCCGTGTTTTTGTCTCGACCATGCCACAAGGCCAAGCCATCCAGATACTTGTTTCTAGGTCTTCCCCTTGGTCTGTTCCCCTCTGTTTGGTAATACTGTACGGGAACTTCCATGTGAAGAGTCTTCTTGGGTGTTGTTTAAAAAGTGTGTTGGCTATCGTTAACTCATTTTCTGTGAAAATTCAATTAATTTGTCACCCGCATCATTTCTATTTCCCAATCCAAATTTTCCTAAAACGTGTCTCTCATTTTCAGCTTTTCCTGCACCTACTTTAGCATTAAAATCTCCCATTATTATTGTTATATCATTATGACCAATCTTATTTAATGTGTCTTGTAGTGTGTTGTAAAAATCTTCAAATTTCGTCCCCCTCTGCTGTTGAAGTAGGTGCATTTATCTGTATGAGATGTGTGTTTTTGGGAAGGCCTTTAAGTCTAATAGTGAGGATTCTATCAATAACTGGATTATATCCCATTAAAGCTTTTGCAGTTGTCCTATCTAAGCAAAATGCCACTCCACTCTGGCCTCCGACGTCTCTACCATAATAAATTAAAAGACTTCCATTTTGAGTTGTAAAATGTCCCTTGCCTCTCCAGCGATGTTCACTTATTCCTAAAACTTGAATATTTAACATATCAATCTCATCACATACTACTTTAAGCTTTCCCTCATACAGACTTCTCACATTCCACGTTGCTATTCCCACTCGTTTCTTAGTCTGACACAGGGGATTTCTTTGGTAACACAGTCAGGATTAACTCCGTCATCACGATTACTAGTACTGGTCCCTGTGTCACACTCTTCCCCAGTGTTATCTGATCTGCCTGGCCTGGGGTCTCGCCACCAGATCTCGTTCTTATTATGTTTTCTGTCATATTTGTTATGGTTTCTTGGCAAGTTTTGCAGAAGGTAGTTTGCCATTGCTTTCCTTCTGGGCAGTGACTGTACTAGTCGGTGGCCATAGCCATTGTCTCTACTCATGAGATCATCTGCCTATCGCCGCAGAGTACAAGACCCTAACCAACAACAATCTGTCGGCTGCTCTCACACTCCATCCACCACCTGCTTCCATGGCTTCACGTAACCCTGATCGGGGGGCTAAACGGGTACTCCACCTTGCCCAAGGGTGTCCCGTAGACTAACGGAGGAAAGGATGCGTCTTACATCTCCTTTGATAGGGGATACCCCTAGCCCGCTAACCAGAAGAGCAGGATAGGGCAGGCAAAATCTGCATTTCAGAAAATGAAGAGTATCTTATGCAATAATTCACTATCATTGAATGTCAGGAAGAGAGTGTTGAAATACTACATAGAACCTGTTTTGCTGTATTGCAATGAATCTTGGAATGGAAATGAACAAATTAAGAAAAATAAGAAGCAAGAGATGTGGTTCCTGTGACGAATGTTGGACTGCCAGACTAACTAACAACGGTTGCATGAAACAGGATATTGAAACTAGAACATTTTTACAACAATAAGAAAGACACAAACAGCTTTTTTCAGTCATGTGGTGAGAAGATAGGCATCGGAGAACATCGTGACAGCTGGAAAGATCGAGGGGAAGAGAGGCAGAAGCAGACCAAGAGAAATGATACTGGATGGATTGAGACGGTGGCATGGAGGAATATCATCAGCAGAGTTGATCCAGAAAGCCAAAAACCGCGATCTGTGCAGAGCCATGAAAGCCTACGCCAGCTGGCAGGGTACATGATGATGATGATGATGATGATGATGATGATGATGATGATGATGATGATGAGGCCTAAATGCTCATGCAGCAGCTCACAAACACCACTCAACATCCAACACTGATCTGGCTCACACACGATCCGACTACAGGCATTTCCGCTATCTGTCTCCTATATACATATATGCTTTTTGACATAGATAATGGCCGTTATGTGGATATTTGTGACATCTGACATATAAAATGGATGTTATGTGGATATTTGTGACATCTGACATATAAAATGGATGTTATGTGGATATTTGTGACATCTGACATATAAAATGGATGTTGTGTGGATATATGTGACATCCGAAATATAACATGGATGTTATATGGATATATGTGAAATTTTTAAATGGCTAATGGATGTTATGTAGAATAGTTCGAAATTATACGTAGATAAATATATCTGTGACATGTGACATGTGACATGGATACAATTTCTATACATCTGACGTCGATACAATATCTATACTTCTGAGATGGATACAATTTCTATACATCTAATATGGATAAAACATATATAAATGTGACATGGATAAAAAGGTAAAATGTCACTTTGTGCAAATTTAGCTTAAATAATTCCATGATTTTAAATAGCATCAGATTCGCCACTTTTTTTGGTTTTATGATTGATAATCAAGAAATAATTCCCACTGCAGGAGGTAATCCAACTCCATTCTCACTCAAGGAGATCAATACTCGATTCCCACTCCAGCCGTTTTTTGCTCTACTCTCCACTCTAACAGATCCACTCTCAATGTCCCAGTAAAGCTGCCATGAAGGATAAAATCTTGAATGTCTCACTATCAGGTGATTTCGGACTTAACATATCAAGTCCCCCACCTTCCCCGAATATATATATATATATATATATAAATTATTTGTCCGTCCCTTACAAGACTTCACAATCAACCCCATCATGTTTTTTGCTGTTTGTGATGTTCTAGGCAAATTTACGTTCATTAATTTAACATTGTTTTCTGAACAATCATGCACAACAGAACATAATATTGCAGTGTGCACGTTGCCCAATTGCATATTATAATAAATATTACATAATTCTACACGACAAAGAGCAGACAATAAAGCCGTTGCCGTGGCAAGCTGTCAGAATTCTAGAGCTACATGTAAGAGAATGTGTGTAGCATGCGTTCATTCAGGTGTCTACGTTAGCCTGCTGGTCGACGTCACGGCGGGTCAGATCTGAACTGTCATGTATGGTCTGAACGAATGCTGCAACACTCAATTATAGTCTCACAGAATGGAGAATATAACCTTGGCATCGAATCAATTAATCAATATAGTCAGTCAATAAATCAAAGTACCAACATTTAATCTATGGAATCCTTACATCAGTCAGTTAGTTCAAGTGTATTTGTATACTCAGGGCAACTCTGTGTAGGTGTGATGTCCTTGTTTCTGTCACCCACAACAGCTTCATATGGACTGACCAGATTATCATCAATTTCCTCATACGTGCGGTCCAGACTATCATTACACGACTGGGCCACACTATCGTCTCCAAATATGTCCCCATACCCGATCTTCTCCTGCGATCCCATGCGTGATACCTTCTTTATCACCGATTTAGACACTCGAGGAATTTCATATCCGCCGTCTGTTATGGAATAGAGAAGACAACCGTTAGACATGCATGATTATAGAGATACTCTAGACATTAAAGATAACTACGTGTCTTATCTAAGAGTCCGACCAGCGGGTAAATATGTCCACAACCTAGCTACTGTACCGGCTGTCCCAATGTAGCCATACATCCAGTGTACAAGCTGTCCAATGTAGCCATACATCCAGTGTACAAGCTGTCCAATGTAGCCATACATCCAGTGTACAAGCTGTCCAATGTAGCCATACATCCAGTGTACAAGCTGCTCCAATGTAGCCATACATCCAGTGTACAAGCTGTCCAATGTAGCCACACATCCAGTGTACAAGCTGTCCAATGTAGCCATACATCCAGTGTACAAGCTGCTCCAATGTAGCCATACATCCAGTGTACAAGCTGCTCCAATGTAGCCATACATCCAGTGTACAAGCTGCTCCAATGTAGCCATACATCCAGTGTACAAGCTGCCCCAATGTAGCCACGTCTCCAGTGTACAAGCTGCCCCAATGTAGCCATACATCTAGTGTACAAGCTGCCCCAATGTAGCCACACATCCAGTGTACAAGCTGCCCCAATGTAGCCATACATCCAGTGTACAAGCTGTCCCAATGTAGCCACACATCCAGTGTACAAGCTGTCCCAATGTAGCCACACATCCAGTGTACAAGCTGCCCCAATGTAGCCATACATCCAGTGTACAAGTTGCCCCAATGTAGCCACACATCCAGTGTACAAGTTGCCCTAATGTAGCCATACATCCAGTGTACAAGCTGCCCCAGTGTTGCCACACATCCAGTGTACAAGTTGCCCCAATGTAGCCATACATCCAGTGTACAAGCTGCTCCAATGTAGCCATACATCCAGTGTACAAGCTGCCCCAATGTAGCCACGTCTCCAGTGTACAAGCTGCCCCAATGTAGCCATACATCTAGTGTACAAGCTGCCCCAATGTAGCCACACATCCAGTGTACAAGCTGCCCCAATGTAGCCATACATCCAGTGTACAAGCTGTCCCAATGTAGCCACACATCCAGTGTACAAGCTATCCCAATGTAGCCACACATCCAGTGTACAAGCTGCCCCAATGTAGCCATACATCCAGTGTACAAGTTGCCCCAATGTAGCCACACATCCAGTGTACAAGTTGCCCTAATGTAGCCATACATCCAGTGTACAAGCTGCCCCAGTGTTGCCACACATCCAGTGTACAAGTTGCCCCAATGTAGCCATACATCCAGTGTACAAGCTGCCCCAATGTAGCCACACATCCAGTGTACAAGCTGCCCCAATGTAGCCATACATCCAGTGTACAAGCTGTCCCAATGTAGCCACACATCCAGTGTACAAGCTATCCCAATGTAGCCACACATCCAGTGTACAAGCTGCCCCAATGTAGCCATACATCCAGTGTACAAGTTGCCCCAATGTAGCCACACATCCAGTGTACAAGTTGCCCTAATGTAGCCATACATCCAGTGTACAAGCTGCCCCAGTGTTGCCACACATCCAGTGTACAAGTTGCCCCAATGTAGCCATACATCCAGTGTACAAGCTGCTCCAATGTAGCCACACATCTAGTGTACAAGGTGACGGTAGTCCCATAGCCGACACTGCTGTTGGGGTGGGGAGTGTTAAGTCTTCGTATATACTAGGTCACGAAATATTAGATGGAGTGACTGCTTCCAGTCATAAACACCTTTCCCCAACAAACAATTCCAGAAACTAATGTGGATATTGGCACCCATTTCTTGAAAGTGGGTCTACCCCAGAGACACACATGTAGGGACAATGTTCCTGTCTCTGCCGGGGGTTGAACCCAAAAATGTCATGGCATGCACACGCACTAACTACTCTGCCACATGGGTCCATCATACAGTGGGTCCATCATACAGTGGGTCCATAATACAGTGGGTCCATCATACAGTGGGTCCATCATACAGTGGGTCCATCATACAGTGGGTCCATCATACAGTGGGTCCATTATACAGTGGGTTCATCATACAGTAGGTCCCACATTTTCCTGTCATGTTAAATTACCAGGGCAAGTCATTAAGTAAGTCACACATTTCTGTGGGATGGCAGGTAAATGTAGTTGGTGTTTACTAGAGGTGTCATTAGATGACATCAACATCGAACTTTATATTCCCGTTCGTCAGGTGGCGCTAGGTGTCTCATGCGCATGTGCGGAGCATAAAAAAATGGCGACTATACTTACGAAGTGTACAACCAAAGAGCGACGTGCTGTTGTGCGTTTTATGTGGGCAAAAGACTGCCTGCAAAGGACATTCATAAGGAAATGCTTCCTGTTTATGCTGAGAAATGTTTCTTCCGTAAATTGGTGCATAGCTGGGTAGAAACATTTTCTCAAAGACGCCCTAAAATTGTTGATGAAATCCGTTCTGGTGTCCTATTGAGATTGCAACAGAAGCATCCGTGCAGTGGGTGGAGGAGATGATTAGAGGTGACAGGTGAAGAACGATAGACTCTGTAGCTCACATGGTGCTCACATGGTTCAACATACAGCATAATGCATGATCGATTGAAATTTAAGAAAGTGTGCTCAAGGTGGTTACCCAGACAATTGAAGGAGGAACACACAATGGACCGATTTGGCCTGTCCTTGCATCATCTCTGTCGATACGAAGAAGACATGCTAAACAGGATTGTTATTGGGGACGAATAATGGGTGCAATATTACCAGCCCAAATCAAAGTGTGCTTCAATGCGATGGAAGCATCCTTCTTCGCCTTGTGTCCAAAAATTCAAGGTTACGCCATCAGTAGGGAAGGTTATACTGACACTGTTCTAGGATTGTCAAGGAGTGCTTTTTACCAATTTCAAGAAGAAAGGTGACAATGTGAATTCTGAATCGTACTGTGGAGTTCTATCGATGCTTCATGATGCAATTCGAAAAATACATTCGGGAATGCTGACTAGAGGAGTGTTGCCTCTTCATGATAATGCCAGACCACATACGGCTCGATTAACTCAGGAAAAAAATAACCAACCTAGGTGGGAAGTTCTGGAACATCCACGTTACAGCCCCGACTTAGCACCTAGTGATTTCCACCTTTTTGGTCCACTGAAAACCCACCTTGGCGGGAGACATTTCGTGAATGACGCCGAAGTTGAATGTGAAGTGAAAACGTGGTTTAGAAAATAGAGCACGCAGTTTTATGCAGCCGATTTGTGTGTGTCTTTCCTCTTGTGCCTAAGGCGGTGCATAGGGCAGAAGTCGCGGCTCTCCGTGCTTGTGCGAAGCGTCAAACATTTGGAGCCAGAAATCTGATTCTGTAACAGTTGGGAGTTTTATGATGGCGGATTGTCAAGCCGCCGATCAACCGTCTTTAGTCAAGCTAGAAGAAAACACGTCCCGCCATCTTGATCCAAGCCGGAAACTCTTTAATTCCTCCGATGGCGGCATCGTTTTTGCAACATGAAAAACGCACTGACCAATAAAAAGATATCAATTGAAACGAGAAAAAGAGTGTTAGTGCACAAAAGAATTCAGGAACTTACTAATAAAAACCAAAACTATAACTAAACTAAATAAATTTAGAGTAGGAACATGGAATGTTAGGACATTAAATGAGCTAGGAAAGTCAAACTCAATTATTAATAATAGTGTCAGAGCCCTATACATTATCCCGTAGGACGAATCCCGACTATAGGACAAGGGACACATGGATGAAGACTGTACAGGGACAGACCGGACCATATGAGTTAATTAGAAGACCGTTAGTATTGCCCACAAATATTTAAGAAGAAATTTTCAATCTAAAAACATTGTGGCCCTAAAAACATGAAACCCCTTGGTTATATAAAACAACACCAAGCTAACAAATCCAACAAGTCTGTGGCAGGAACCTACTGTGTATATGTAAAGTGTTATCACATACTGTAGGCTTGAGTGTATGGTGGGAATAGGAGGCCGTTCTTTCCTTCCCGTAGAGAACATCAGGACGTGGAATCGAATCCTTGTCAGGCGGAGCTCATGTCATAACCACTGTCAGTTTTAACTCTACACAATGGTACCAATTCGTGTTTCTATGCCAGCCTCTAGATACCAATGTCAAATACGACCATCAATGAGAGACCACTCTTTGTGAAAGTATGTGCCTAAGGAGGGCGGGTTGTTAAAACAAGAGACAAAGATTAAACGCGGGGATGTGAATGAGAAAGTGGAAGCTGTATTGTGTTTAGAATAAAACAAAAATCATAAATGGAGAGGGTCTGTTTTAAAAGAACAAATTACAAATAACGGAAGACATTGCAGCGACATATCTCCATCAGAAAACAAAAATAACAACAGATATAGACAAACATAAACGTATAACACAACAAAGACAATAAATTGTGTTCGCCTTTAGTTCTCATTTATCTTTATTAACAACAACTAAATTATTCCATCAATATTATTAATGACAACATCAATGCCAATATCGTTGGACAGGATGGAGACTGTAAGCATGCCAGGGACGGTCTGTTCAGGGCCAGCAGGCGTCGTGTAATGGACTAGCAGATGGTGCCTCTTTGGACGGAGAACTCCTCTTTGACAAAGTTGATGTTGTGGAGGATCTTTTGGTTAGGGCGGGCACTGCAGCTGAACAGACGGAATATCTATATCTGGAAAGGCTGGCTCAAAATAGGGCGAGTAGAGCGTCTGGGAGATAATGAAAGCGTAGAGAAAAAGCCAAGCTATTAGAATAACCAGCATGGTAAATCTGCGGTGGCTTTTGAAGAGGGTTATGGAGCATGCAAGTATTTGCACAGAGTGCAGTGGCGCCGATTCTAACTTCAGTATCTAGTACTGATCATACACTTGGATCTCATGAAGCACGGGTCCAGACCATAACAAGGGCACATATGAATAACTTTTATATTGATATTTTCATGTTGTTGTATCGGTGTGTGTTTGTTGTTGCTGATGAAGTCTTTGACCGCCCACGTTGATTTTGTTACATGTGATCGTGTTCTAATCAAGTAAAGCTTACCGTTTACTTCTCGTTCTTTGGTGATTCATTCACTGTATCTAGTACTGAGTACGATGACAATATGGCGACCGCACAACAGTTCTTGTTATAGAGACCCAACTAGATAGGAGGACTAGCCGATTTAGGAGGACTGATAAAACGATGGTATAAGTGCATCAATGTTGGTGGAAATTATGTTGAGAAATAAAGGGATAATGCATGTATAAAAATAAACTGGTGTCATGTTGTTATCATATTTAGTTATTTTTCTACAGCCGTTTGTGACTTATTGACTACCCTTCGTAATACGTACTTGCACATAAACACAATGACGTATCAAGGTTACTCTGTACAAATATAATTCCGTTTTCAAAGTATAGGACTATATTGTGGTAGTTATAGCCTATTGTTGTATATAAACACACACACACACACACACATCACACACACACACATCACACACACACACACACACACACAACCACTCACACACACGCACACACACAATTCAATTATTGTATACAATCACACAAACATAATTAGATTATTGTATACAGAACTCTACGGTAATTAGATTATTGATAACAAGAACGATACATTAAGTAATGTGCTTAACACGGGCATAGAAATATCAACAGACTATCGTGATGAAAACACAGTAACTTAACTATATGGTTGTAAACAACCAGAGAAACAAACAACAAGACATGTGCCTAAAGACATAATCTGGCTAGGACAGGGTTAATGAGGTGATTAACTTAACTATTTTTGTATGTTTAAATAATTGCTAGTGTTGATTGAGGTGCAAACAACCAATAAGTAAATTATTGTTATAAATTATTGTAACACATTAACATGCCTACATTGTTGTATAGACACACATTAACATGCCTACATTGTTGTATAGACACACATTAACATGTCTACATTGTTGTATAGACACACATTAACATGTCTACATTGTTGTATAGACACACATTAACATGTCTACATTGTTGTATAGACACACATCAACATGTCTACATTGTTGTATAGACACACATTAACATGCCTACATTGTTGTATAGACACACATTAACATGCCTACATTGTTGTATAGACCATTAACATGCCTACATTGTTGTATAGACAGACATTAACATGCCTACATTGTTGTATAGACACACATTAACATGCCTACATTGTTGTATAGACACACATTAACATGCCTAAATTGTTGTATAGACACACATTAACATGTCTACATTGTTGTATAGACAGACATTAACATGTCTACATTGTTGTATAGACACACATTAACATGCCTACATTGTTGTATAGACACACATTAACATGCCTAAATTGTTGTATAGACACACATTAACATGTCTACATTGTTGTATAGACACACATTAACATGTCTACATTGTTGTATAGACACACATTAACATGTCTACATTGTTGTATAGACAGACATTAACATGTCTACATTGTTGTATAGACACACATTAACATGTCTACATTGTTGTATAGACAGACATTAACATGTCTACATTGTTGTATAGACACACATTAACATGTCTACATTGTTGTATAGACAGACATTAACATGGTTACATTGTTGTATAGACACACATTAACATGTCTACATTGTTGTATAGACACACATTAACATGTCTACATTGTTGTATAGACACACATTAACATGTCTACATTGTTGTATAGACACACATTAACATGTCTACATTGTTGTATAGACACACATTAACATGTGTACATTGTTGTATAGACAGACATTAACATGCCTACATTGTTGTATAGACACACATTAACATGCCTACATTGTTGTATAGACACACATTAACATGCCTAAATTGTTGTATAGACACACATTAACATGTCTACATTGTTGTATAGACAGACATTAACATGCCTACATTGTTGTATAGACACACATTAACATGCCTACATTGTTGTATAGACACACATTAACATGCCTAAATTGTTGTATAGACACACATTAACATGTCTACATTGTTGTGTAGACACACATTAGACAGACTATAACATGTCTACATTAGTGTACAGGCACACATTGACATGTCTACATTGTTGTATAGACAGACTATAACATGTCTACATTAGTTTACAGGCACACATTGACATGTCTACATTGTTGTATAGACAGACTGTAACATGTCTACATTAGTGTACAGGCACACATTAACATGTCTACATTGTTGTATAGACACACATTGACATGTCTACATTGTTGTATAGGCACACATTCATATCTCTGCATTGTTGTATAGGCACACATTCATATATCTGCATTGTTGTATAGGCACACATTGACATGTCTACATTGTTGTATAGGCACACCTTCATATCTCTGCATTGTTGTATAGGCACACATTGACATGTCTACATTGTTGTATAGGCACACCTTCATATCTCTGCATTGTTGTATAGGCACACATTGACATGTCTACATTGTTGTATAGGCACACCTTCATATCTCTGCATTGTTGTATAGGCACACATTGACATGTCTACATTGTTGTATAGGCACACCTTCATATCTCTGCATTGTTGTATAGGCACATTAACTTGGATACAAACATTATCTGGCATGCCGGTGTGGCAGCATTCCCTAGTGTGAGGGGATATGATACCACATCTTAAAAACGGGATGTCTTCAGAGTAGAAAGTAGGTGACCTTAATCTACTATACCCCACCAGCCTCTGGATACCTATCTCTCTTTCACTCAACCAAGGGACGATACCTTTCACCCCTCGTCCTGAATGCATGACGCAACTCTGGTATCTATCTATGGTAACAAACGTGTATATTATACAAATGAGGATGATGATGATGAGGATGAGATAGACCCAGCTTCTGCTATGAATGTCTAGACAAGGAAGCACAGGAGTAGCCTCAGGATGTAAGTGTCATCACAGGAAAGATCCAGAGCACTACGCCTCAAGTCATCTCGGTAACAGGCCTCACCGCGTGTATCCAGCCTTCCGTCAAGCTCCTGTTTTCTCAAAGATGGATGAATGGTGTTCGTTCCGACTAGACTGGTTCCTAGAACCTCTCTTCTGTGATGATCTGGAAGGTCGGCCCACACTTTTCATCATAAGTCCAAATGTCTAGAGTGTGGCCGGAGAAATGTGACACTCCGTCGCTCACACTCTATGAATCACGTAGAGTGTAGTTAGTGTGAGAGTACCCTCTCAGTCTCTGATGGGAAAAGTCCCTAGTGTCTCTATCGTCGCTGCATTCCGGCAGACTCATGCGCCATAGTGGCCTGGCACAAATCGTTGATGGTAGCTTGCTCTCTCTCTAGTGGTGGTTCCGTCTACTGTCTTCACGTAGTGGACACATACTCAACACGGATACTTGCCGTAAGTTAAGCTGACTTCCTACAAGAGTCCAGTCTCCCTCATACGCTGCTCTCACGTGCCGGGGATGAACTGGGTCTGGGATCTGGTAGGCTGATATTTGAACTGCGTCGTCTTCCCCGGACTGGAGTATAACTTAGGCCACGATCATCTGTCTCTCGTCTCTGAGGTGTCGTCCTACCATGAAAGACTTCTACATGACATATAGGGTTAGTGAATCATTAGTAATAGCAGGCAGAAGGGCACTGAAGTAGGGCCGGTGGTTGTGCATCCGAACCCCCTCATGATTCTATCCAA
The DNA here is from genome assembly GCA_963921405.1 of Cepaea hortensis. Lineage (NCBI taxonomy): Eukaryota > Metazoa > Mollusca > Gastropoda > Stylommatophora > Helicidae > Cepaea > Cepaea hortensis. The sequence goes on along the minus strand of OY992895.1, from coordinate 89,427,416 downwards.
TCTCTCTTGTTCATTTCCCTATTACTAGCCAGAGTTTATGTAGTAACGGGCCGCAGGTACCCTATATCCAAATCCAATGTTAAATACATGGCCCTTATCATTCTCCATGTAGCAGATATCCACACCCCGTTCTCTCCTCCTCGTCAAGGGCCGGAGCATTAAGAACGGTGTCACTGTTCTTCAAGAACAGCCCTGTCCCTTCGGTCGATTCTCCCACATTGTCCACCTCTCCGAAATCCACTATATATTAAACTGGTATTCCGTTAAGGCATACTAACTACAATACAGATGTGAGGAAATCCAAGAAGAAAAGCCAGTGGTCGCCCGTCCATGCGACAACGAACTTCGACTTAAGTCACGACCTTCAAACGACATCCAATACTTCTGCCGACCCTCGCACTACATTCGCCACGACTGGCAGCGTTGATCGATACCTCACATGACCTAGTATAGGCGACAACCTATTCGACTTCCGCCCCACCCCCCCCCCCCCCCCCCCCCGTTATGCAGTTTCGCCACGCCGGGTATGACGACGGTCGATTTCTGAAAGATTTGCCATGTGTGAGCTCAAATTAAAGGTTTCGTTGCCCTGAATTCATTTAACCCAACCTAAAGTGGCTACAAAGGAGCTTCGCGGCGCTAGGATGCCAAATATCCTTGCGTTATACTACCTGCAATTACACAGCCCCAAAAGATTGACTTGCCCACACAATGTTATCTGTTCACATTTGACCCACTTTCCCGCACAACGACTGTTACACGGGCGTCCAAATCTGCCGCGGTCGCCAACTACTGACACAACGTTAAATATCATAACTTAATCAACATACCTTCGTATTGCCACACCATTGCACTCTGGAGACGATGTTGAGGTCCTTCGAAACCTTTGAAGAAATCTTTTGCCCCGTCATGAAATACACAAATAACACTTGGCGTCTCGCCGCTTCGAACAACTAAGCTCAACTGACGGCTTTGTCTGGCGTCTCTATGCACAGCCCATGCGCGCGACACATGTGCATTCGGTCAACCTGAGCTTCGCTCACTGTGTCAAGATTTTCGAACCATCTAGAATGGCCAAACAAAGGGCGATCATTTCAGAGAGGACCTGGTCGCGTAATATCGGGGTTGTTTCCCCTATCTCACACGGCCGAGTCGATAGCGTTTCGTGACAGATGGCTCTGCAGAAAGGCAATTTCCGTTGTCATAAACTACTGTGCGTAAGTCGAGTAATATAGCTAGATCCTTGTGTACAAGCAGTAGTCTATGTAAGTTAATGTTGACCCAAAAAATGCGGTGCATATCTATGTGGATGCATACAAGCAAATACGGTAAGACATATAAGGTGATGAAAGGAATGCTCATATGTGATGCCGGTGCGAGTTTATATACAAACATCAACTTCTGTATCCGCATGAGTGGACATCTAAGAAACGTGCTACAGGCAGTCAGGCTTCACTTCTCCCTCATCTCAGTCTAAGATTTCACAAGTTACTGGTGAATTTCGACCTGTGAGTTCACGCACTGCACACTTCATAAACACTTCATAAAACAAGACATCGGGTGTGTACACACCTGACAGAGTTCCATGGACCTCATTGCGGTCATCCCGTGACACATATATGGGTGAGTCGCCATGTGTTTTAGACTTGGTTGTCTGGCGTCGCCTGTGGACACAGATTCATTTAATCTTAGGGGAGATAAAAACACATCACATGTTGGTTGTGTTTGTGTCTGCTGTATTCCGGGGATGTGATTGACTATGTTTCATTCACCTCATGTTCCTGCTGTGATCACTATAACCATATTATTGAATGTATTCTATACTTCTCTGTTAATTCTACTTTAATGCATCAGTGCTATTAAGACGCTTGATTTACCTCACGGACGCGGACCAATAGCGGGAAAGTGCTCCGGGACAAAGTATTATGTCTGATGATTATAACAATGGTGGCGGGGTAGGAAGTGATACACGGCATCTGGCCGACACTCTGTACGCCCAGGACTGACCATCCAGACACATTATCAGACTGCTACTGTTACCAATAGCATTGTGACTCTTCGCTGGTTGTTGAAGATACGGAAGGAGCTCGTATGGAAATTTCCCGAGAGATGTCGGTTCTTGACTCAAATCAACCGATAGAGACGTGAGACAGAGACTACACAAAACGGGTAGTATAGACGCATTCACAACAGTGACTTTCCCAAGGATAGCAACCCTGCCTGGTGCCGTGGATGACTGGTGTTTGGTTCTCTGGAAGTAGTTATGGCTGTATAATCGTATTATACAGTAGATGGCTCATTAGATGACATCAGAAACAGGTCATGGCTATCACCAGACACGCCATTGTCGAGGAGGTGACACTAAACAATGGCTGTCCGTTGTGAAGACCCAATTATCATACACATGAATGCCTTCATAAGTGTCCAGTCACTGTCCATACATCACACAAAAAGAGTCTCTGCCCATACATCACACAAGGAGAAGCTCTGCCCATATATCACACAAGGAGAAGCTCTGACCATACATCACACAAGGAGAAGCTCTGACCATACATCACACAAGGAGAAGCTCTGACCATACATCACACAAGGAGAAGCTCTGACCATACATCACACAAGGAGAAGCTGTGACCATACATCACACAAGGAGAAGCTCTGACCATACATCACACAAGGAGAAGCTCTGACCATACATCACACAAGGATAAGCTCTGACCATACATCACACAAGGAGAAGCTCTGACCATACATCACACAAGGAGAAGCTCTGACCATACATCGCACAAGGAGAAGCTCTGACCATACATCACACAAGGAGAAGCTCTGACCATACATCACACAAGGAGAAGCTCTGACCATACATCACACAAGGAGAAGCTCTGACCATACATCACACAAGGAGAAGCTCTGACCATACATCACACAAGGAGAAGCTCTGACCATGCATCACACAAGGAGAAGCTCTGACCATACATCACACAAGGAGAAGCTCTGACCATACATCACACAAGGAGAAGCTCTGACCATACATCAGACACGGAGAGTCTCAGTTCGGCAATCATGACAAGGATCCAATTCAGTGTGTTTGTGTGTGTGTGTGTGTGTGTGTGTGTGTGTGTGTGTGTGTGTGTGTGTGTGTTTGTGTGTGTCTGTTTGTATTTGTGTGTGAGTTTTCGTGTGTCTGTGTGTGTCTGTATGAGTTTGTTTGTGTATGTCTTTGTGTGTGTTTGTGTTTGTGTCTCTGCATGTTTGTATGCAGGTATATGTGTGTGAATTTGTCTGCGTGTGTTTATGTGTGTGTGTGTGTCTGTGTGTCTGTGTGTGTTTGTATGCAGCTCTGTGTGTGTGTGAATCTGTATGCGTGTGTTTCTGTGCGGCGTGTGTGTGTGTGTTTCTGTGTATGTGTTTATATGTGAGTTTCTGTGTATGTGTGTTTATATGTGTGTGTTTGTGTGTGTGTGTGTGTGTAATAGAATCACACGTGGTGCATATATTTATATGGGTAGATTGTCTCATGGTGAAGTGTACCCGGGCAGCGGCTGGCACGACCTGCCCTTATCGATGTGCAGTAACGTGCGTGTGTGTCTTCCTAGTTGTTCCTCCTGATCCTAGAAGATTGGCCGTGGGAATGTCTACCAAGTGGGTGGGGAATGTACTATTGTGGATGTTCGTCCTTCACGAATGATGAGGACCATTCATTCATTGCATCTTTTGATTTGATGAAGAACGAATGACTTGCGCTTTAGTTTGGATTATAGCGAGGTAGTGGTCGCGCAACTCCATCGACCTCGCTCCCTCGTCTGCGTCCATCTGGTTCCAGTGGCGAGCATGGCAAGACGACTAGAGACGGACACAGATGCAGTGGACGTTAGGCTGCCACGGCCAGTTATCCCTGTATATATTGGCTCTCGAGAGCCTCGTGCAAAAGGCCCTTCCGTCAAATCCTTTAATTTTCAGTTTTAAGACAAGCGTATGAGCGTATGACTACTGATAGGATCAACCAGACATCCATCGGATAGACGGACTGTCCGCCAGAGCAGACCACACACACATGCGATTAGCGATATTCTACCACAGAAGATATTGCTCGTCTAAGTTGCGAACAAATCTGCCGATTTACGGCCGAACCTCAGCAGTTCGCAATGCATATGACTGCTGGCAGGACAGACTATACACGCACACGCAAGCCAAGAGTAGCATCGCTAAAGCGCGCCCTCCCGGTACAAGGTGATACATGCAAAACCACTGGACGCCTACCGACGAGCTTTCAAGCTATATACCATCTGATTGGCAGCATTCTGTGTGGACGTTCTACTCTAAGCCATTCCGCCTCTATGCCGAATAATTCACCATACCAGTGTTGTAGCACAAATCACTAAAATAATATTGCAGCACAAATCACTACAACAGTGATGTAGCACAAATCACTACAATAGTGCTGTAAAAACAGTCACTTCAACAAAGGTCATCCTAGTCACTAATTAATCACGCTCAGCAGCCTCCAGATGTGGACATGACATGGCAACCTACCTATAGAACACAAGCACCAGCACACCAACATGGCAACCTACCTATAGAACACAAGCACCAGCACACCAACGCCACTAAACACGGGGACCAAAACAATAGCAGCTACATTCATATTGTCATTATTGGACAGCTCTGGAGAAGATAAAATAGTGAGACGTTACTCAACAACTGTATGAATTGAAAACAATTAGGTATATTTATCTCCCGCGAAAAGAAGAGACATACTAGACACAGACAAAATGTACGTACCTTACAAAAAACTCCATCTTAGGTGAAACGTATCCAAAAAACCATAAACAAAAACAACCAAAAATATATAATATTGAAGTATTAAAATAAATATTGAGCACAACCCACTACTGGCAACGCCGATCGCATTCTGGTATGAACCTAAGGCCTATCCACGTCAATATGGAAGCACTATACTCGAGTTTCGCCCTCGTTTGAGCTCGTCAGTAGTGCATATCCATGACCGGATCCGGAAAGTCCCGGATCACGCGTGTGAAGCGGGTGTGTAACCACGCGGCACACACTGGACACACCAAATTATCACAACAGAACATCACAACGCTATCCATCGTAGGCTATGCTCAAGAAATTATTATGTATTAAAATAAAACAATAAGTATTACAGGACAACAAAGCACGGTCGATGTTTCGGTTATACAAACCTTTATCAAGGACAGGACAACACAAACAGATAAAAAGCTAAATAAAACACAAAATAAAAATAAAGATACAACGCAGCTTCTAGTTGGCAGGAAAGAAACAACAATGGTGGTTTGAACCGGTTCAGAAAGGCGCTATTGGGCTACTAAAGTTTGTGTTGCCAAATACAGGGAAAATAGCAAAGTTATAATAGCAAAGTTATACCGTGGCATCAACAACCGTATTGATTACTGCTGGGTGAATGCAACCCAGAGAGTTTATTAGTTGGCTTTCAATTTTAAGTTTAATGGATATGTTACAGAAGCAAGGTTTCAATGCAGTGACCCATACATCATCGACTCCATTGTGGTTAGAAGAATTAAAGTGGTTGGAGCAAGGTTTGTCAGCGCCTTGATTAATGTCTCTAAGGTGTTCCCTAAAGCGGTCGGCAAGGCGTCTGCCAATTTGACCAATATATTTCATGTCACATTGTTTGCAAATGATAACATATATAAGATTGTGGGATGTGCAAGTGAAATAATCTTGCAAGGAGAAGGTGTCTCTGGGGAATGTACTTGCCGTTGTCTGAAAAACGTATGGGCAATTACATTCCCCCGAGACACCTTCTCCTTGAAAGATTCTTTCTCTCTTCGTTATTGGGGCACCATCGATCATAGGGACGGTCCAAAACATCAAGAACACTCTTCACCCAACCACCATGGTGGACACCAGAAGTGGAGACATCATGGAAGGAAAATAGGGCTGCCATAAGGAATTGGCAGAGGGTGCGGAGAGCAACATATTCACTTGCCACAAAATTGGAGGAGGCTGAAAGATATAAACAAGTAAAGGTGCAGAATTTTAATCTCCAGGAAGCAGAGGCAAAAAAGAATGAAGTGGGAACAGTTTATCAATGAAGTCGGCGAAAATGTGACGTTAGGTAAATGCCTGGTTCACATGGTACCGTTTATGATGATAACAACCAGCCTATGACAACTGACCAGGACAAGGGAACGGCTTTTCTTGCACTATTTTTAACGCAGACGGATCAGCAAGATAGAGCTATTAGAGATATGGTCAGAGAAGCCTTGTCACCGGTCACTAGGAAAGAGGACTGTAAGGTTAAGGTGGAGGATATTAGACGGGTACTGAAGAGGGTTGAAGACACAGTGAAAGGTCCGGACGGGGTGAAGTACACCCATATGAGTAACATCATCAAGGATGGGGACTTGGGGGAGATGCTCTTTGTTTCAACCTAAGCTTGGATACGACGGAAATACCACAGGATTGGCTGTACAGCTACTTGGTCCCACTTCCAAAGCCAGGTGAGGATCACTCCAGACTTAATGGATACCGATCAGTGGAGGCCTGCCCTTGCCTTGTCGCATGGGTTGCGGCAGTCCTTTAACGGCGTAAGGTTGCACTGCGCATAGGTTCCTGGACATCTGATCAATGTGCTATTACACCTGGGTTGCCACAGGGATTTCTCTTGTCCCCTGTGATATTTGTCGCAGCTATTGAGACACGAGGTGTTGGTGAAATCTTGACATTTGCAGACAGAGAGGAGATAGGCTCCGTTTGCTGCAGATTTACAGGTGGCAGTAAACAGTGGTGTAGGGGCGCAGTGGCCGTTAGAAACATAGACAAGACATCGATTGTGTGGTAATCCCTGGATAACCGGATTGTGAAGGCAGATGTCTCATGCATTACGAGGGCGAGTGAATAAGTAAATCACACAATTAAGTGGGATGGCAGGTAAATGTAGTTGGTCTTTTCTACAGGTGTCATTAGGTGACAGCGACATAAAACTGTATATTCCCCTTCGTCAGGTGGCGCTAGGTGTCTCATGCGCAGCGCATAAACAAAACGGCGACTGTACTTACGGAGTTTACAACCAAAGAGCAACGTGCTGTTGTGCGTTTTTGTGGGCAAAAGGACTGCCTGCAAAGGACATTCATAAGGAAATACTTCCTGATTATGCTGACACATATTTGTTCCGTAAAGCGGTGCATAGCTGGGTAGAAAAATTTTCTCAAGGATGCTCTAAAATTGTTGATGAAATCCGACCTGGTCGTCCTTTTGAGATTGCAACAGAAGCATCCGTGCAGCGGGTGGAGGAGACGATTAGAGGTGACAGGCGAGTAACGATAGACTCTGTCGCATCTGCAATAGGGTGCTCACATGGTTCAACATACAGCATGATCGATTGAAATTTAATAAAGTGTGCTCAAGGTGTGTACCCAGACAGTTGAAGGAGGAACACAAAATGAACCGATTTGGCCTGTGCTTGCATTATCTCTGTCGATACGAAGATGAAGGAGAAGACATGCTGAACAGGATTGTTACTGGGGACGAATCATGGGTGCATCACAGCCAGCCCGAATCAAAGAGTGCTTCAATGAAATGGAAATATCCTTCTTCGCCTTGTGTCCACATATTCAAGGTTACGCCATCAGCAGGGTAGGTTATGCTGACAGTGTTCTGGGATAGTCAATGCGTGCTTGTAACCAATTTCAAGATGAAAGGTGACAATGTGAATTCTGACTCGTACTATGAAGTTCTATCGATGCTTCATGGTGCAATTCGAAGAAAACGACCAGGAATGCAGCCTAGAGGAGTGTTGCTTCTTCGTGACAATGCCAGACCACGGCTCGATTAACTCAGGAGAAATTAACCAACTAATGTGAGACGTTCTGGAACATCCACCTTACAGTCCCGACTTAGCCCTTAGCGATTTCCACCTTTTTGGTGCATTGAAAACCACCTTGGCGGGAGACATTTCGCGAATGACGCCGACGTTGAATGTGAAGTGAAAGCGTGGTTTAGAAAACAGAGCACGCAGTTCTATGCAGCCGGTTTGGGAGGACTGATAAAACTATGGGATAAGTGCATCAATGTTGGTGGAAATTACGTTGAGAAATAAAGGGATAATGTATGTATACAAATAAACTGGTTTCAAGTTATTATCATATGTAGTTATTTTTCTACAGCCGTTTGTGACTTACTTATTGACCCCCCCCCCCCCCCCCCGTATAGTGAATGGGTGTTCTTTTCGTAGAGAGAGTAAACTGAAGTACTTGGGTATCATCTTCGACAGGTGTATACCTTTTAAAGATCTTTTGAAGGCTTTGATATTGAAGGCTGGTAGGGGACTTAATGCTTTGAGGCGACAGCAGCAACCGGGGTAGATCAGAGGATGCTGTACAGGCTCTTTCAGCGGTTAATAATTGCTGTTATTGAGTATAGTTTAGTTTGGGGCTGCTGACAGTATCAGAGATCTAGCTTGAAAGGTTGGAGCGCACACAAAATGTGGCCATGCGGGTGATTCTGAGACGCACAAGGACACCCCAATTATATGCATGAGAGATATCCTGGCGCTACCAATGATGGCGGATAGGCATAGGTTCCTTCAGGCCAAATGTAAACTGAGAGTGGCTGCAGATAGGGATCACTCCCTGCATGATGCCATGGATGTGGTCCAGGGTTATAGATTGGGACGAGGCGGTTCCTGGATGACAAAGGTGGAAATATCTATACGTCGGGTTTGTGATCTAGAGACCATTAAAAAGAGTGGGTTGGGGTTCCGGCGGGCGGGAGGGAGGGAGGGACTGGCATAGTGTAATGGTGACAATGGGTCGTGGGTGCGGAGAGTGGGCGGCGGGCACAGAGTTTGGTGTGTGGCGGCTGATCCGTAGTGGTATACATCGGGGTGGCATGGTGGTCTGTGTTGATGGGTCGGTGGCGGGAGTCGGACGGAGTGGTCGGGATTTCGTTGCGAGGGCTGCTGGGCGATTCTTGAAGAGGGAGAGTATGGCATATGAGGCTACAACCTCCAGCATGAGGGTGGAGGTGGGGGAGATCACGGCGGCGTTCCGTTGGTTGGCGGGGGGGGGGGGGGGGCGCTGCGGCACACTTCGTCTTCGTCGCGGATACAGGGAGTGTGCTTAGTGGAGAGGGGAGGGGGTGTTTCATGTGGAGTGGCACACCTCGCTTCAGAGGTCATAGATTGTAAGAATTGTGTGGGTTATTTGCCCTGGTCATGCGGCAGTGCGGAGAAATGGACAGGCTGGTGGGCTGGCAGAACCTCTTGGTTGTTGATTACCTATGGACAGAGAAGAGATGATCTTAGGCCTGTGGGGGATGGTGGAGAAGGTGGGGGAACAAATTGAGGGTTCGTGTGTGGAAGGGATGAGATTGCGGGGGATTTGCTGGGGTTCTATTAGGGTCTCAGGGCTGAAAGGGATTACCAGGAGAGCTTTGAATCTGATAGCGGTGGGAACGAATAGTAGTGTGACTCTTCTCTGGCTGTTGAACGAGGGGACGCAGCGCATACGGGAATGTCTGAATGCATGGTTTCGATTCTGAGCTCAACTCAACTTAACTCAAGATAATTGATTACATTTGATGTACATTATAAAGAGCAATAATGATTTTTCGACTGTTAATTGTTAACATCATCTTGCATTGAGTGATTAAGATTAAATGAATTAATAACACTGATTTCATCATATTGTAACTTGTTAGACTGAAATGATATAACCTATTCAACAATTGCAATTTTAGAAATCGTGGAGTAATGTATCTTAATTAGTAATATATCATTAGATTCTAATCATTATATTACAAAATTATGTTGCATATGTTAACATGAGTCATTAAATATATAACTAGATGAAAGATTGGTGATCTATGATTATGTACATTTGATTCGGGGGGTACGGGGTGTCAGGCATTGGTAGCACCTTTGGTAAGGATGACTCTCATGTCTTTTTCAGGACCCATCCCCCACTGGTCCAAGCCTAGTAGCCCGGGCAACAGCTGTGAGAGGCTGGCTAAACCAGGCGCGGGTAGCCGATTTGGTATCAAACCAAGCGGTAAACAAGGGTATGCCTACCCAGCATGTGAAGACAGGAATCGACAGACTGCGCGGAAGAAATCGTTCCTGATTCAGCGGGCAAGACGGCGTTTACCTGCAAAGCGTTGTGGAACGTAATAAGCACGGCAAGACACGTAGAGCGCCCTGGTCATCCACTGCACCTGTATTCGTCTCCAGTCGTCTCGACTTGTCTTGCCACTGGACTCAGATGGACTCAGGCGAGAGAGTGAGGTCGAGGAATTGCGCAACTCTTCCTCACTTTAATCCAAGTCATCGCGCAAGTCATTCTTCTTCATCCAACATTTGATTCTATCTTGGACTACAAGAACACACATGCAAGTTACCATGGTACCTGGACAACGAGAACACGCATGCATGTTACCAGGTAAACCTACCTGTCCCACAGTCCTGCCCCATGAAGCCAGCAGCACATCCAGAAGGACATCCTCCAGTGCTCACAAAGCAAGACTGACCCCCAGCACAGTGACATGTGTGTTCACACTCCCACCCGTACTGTCCGGGCTGGCAGGCCGAGTCTGGTCATGAGAAAACCTCTATAGTAACATAATAACGTATCTGGCAATACGATAACATATTTGTCAGTGTAATAACATATATATCTATGATAAAGTCTCTCTCTCTCTCTCTCTCTCTCTCTCTCTCTCTCTCTCTCTCTCTCTCTCTGTTACAATCTCTGCCAATATGATAATATATCTATCTATATAATTCCATGTCTCTCTATAATAAAATGTATGTCAACATGTAACATTTCTGTCAACATGATAAAATCTCTGTCAATATGATAACATCTCCGTCAATATGATAACATCTCTGTCAGTATGATAACATCTCTGTCAACATGATAACATCTCTGTAAGTAATACGACATCTATGTCGACATGATACAATTTGGTGGAACTGCGGTAAATCTGTAGAAATGCAAACAATATGCAATAACACAAAGTAATGTAGCTTTACATAGGACAATTACTAAACATACATAACCTTCATCAGCAAACAAATACATACACAAAACACAGCATATAGTCACAGAGAAGACTATTCGGTGACTACATTAAGGCATACGGACAGGAGCAGAAGAATAAAAAGATGAAAACATGAGAGCAATGAAGAGAACATGTAAATGTAAAAACAAAATGTTGCTATTTATCTCAGAATCCTAGGCTGTAATACTAACACTGATGTCACCGTTATCCTCTTTTATACCTAACCGTGGGAGTCTGTGGGTCATGGGGACAGGGGTAGGTGACGATACAGGAGTAGGGGGTGTTAACGGTTCAGTTAAAATCCCAGGTAAATGAGAAGCAATATCTTCACTGGTCAGGACAGCACGCACGTGATATGTCATGTTTCATGAGAGCCTAAGGTCGAGCCGGGAGCTTGTTGTGTTCGTATATACAGCTGATAAAATGCGCTAAACACTCTTCGCTGTAGGACCCGCTAGTTGTTAAGTAAAGGTATGCCTTCCCCGACTGGCGCCGGCGATCACAGCTCTCCTCTCCGACTACGAGAAAGGCTTAGATCGACACTGTAATAACATGGTTACACTCGCGTAATCTGCTTTCGAGACGGCCTTATGTTGTATTGGCACTGGAAAGTTGTTTGATGTTACTCGGTGACCGTAGGACCACACGGACATAGCAGAGAGAGAGAGAGAGAGAGAGAGAGAGAGAGAGAGAGAGAGAGAGAGACAGGGAGGGAGAGAGAGAGACAGGGAGGGAGAGAGAGAGAGAGAGAGACAGGGAGGGAGAGAGAGAGAGAGGAGAGAGAGGGAGACAGGGGAAAGAGAGAGAGAGAGGAGAGAGAGAGGGAGAGGACGAGAGGGAGGGAGGGAGGAGAGAGAGAGAGAGAGAGAGAGAGAGAGAGAGAGAAGGGAGACTGTAGGGACTGAATGTTGCAGGGTCCACTCCGCACCGGGTTCACTTATCCGTCCACGGGTTCACTTATCCGTCAGCACATACACACACTCACACACAAACACACACACACACACACACACGCGCGCACACATACGTTTTTAAATTTTATAAATCACATTATAAATACATGACTTAATTTAGAGTATTTAGACATATGTTTTACCTAGATTTTGATCTACTTTTCTTACCCTATGTGGTGCAGCTTTGAACTAGACTATATGTTCGCACACCCCGTATATAGCACTACACGCAGAGACATAGATAGAGCCTTACCATACATCATGTCAAAAACGTGCAAGAGTAGCTTCCTATGGCGGGGGTCGGCAGGGGTTCTGGAAGAATCTCAAAAATGACAGGGAAGACCAGGAGAACTTTCAATCAGATAGCGGCGGGAACGACTAAAAGTAAGACTCTTCGCTGGCTGTTGAACGAGGGGACGGAGCACGTATGGGAATGTCCTGAGTGCAGTGATGTCAGTTCTTAGCTCAAGTCAACACATAAATAGTACACATAAATAGTATGCATAAATAGTACAGATAAATAGTACAGATAAATAGTACAGATAAATAGTACAGATAAATATTACAGCTGTAAAGACAGTTGGAGAAAGTAGCTATCACTGAAGTATATCAGGGATGGCAGAATGGATCGAGGAATGAACATCCAGTGTCTAAAATAAAGCGAGGTTATATATCAACTATCAACCACACAACAAAGGGTATTATCTATGCGGTGTTTCTATGAACGTGTGAGCCCCCTGAAGAGGCGTGAAGTAAAGATAAGACCCGGCATTTACCTCCATAAACCTCCAGTTCACACAGGGTGAGGATCCGTTCACCTTTAGAGACAGCGACATTCACCAGACGGACGGGTGGGGTCACCAAGTCAGGTACCACTGTGTACACCTGTTGGGGATGCTGTGATCTGTCTGTGTAGTTAAACACGGGAGTCATTGAAGGGCCGAAGCTTCTTAGTTCAAATCCTTGTAGTCGACGACTGAAACCTGAAAGCGCCCGTGAACATGTATATATTAATGTTGTATTTGTTGTAGTATAGACAGCCTTGAAGCTGGAAGCGCCCGTGAACATGTATATATTAATGTTGTGAGCAACTGGGGTTAGAATTAAATTGTAAAAAGACTCAGGTTATGGTCGTCACTAGGAAGGAAGAAGTGCCACAATGTAATATACAAGTAAATGGAAATATTCTTCAACAAGTGAATCGGTACAACATCTGAACAGCCATAACATCTGATGGGAGATGCCTTGACGAGATTAGAACAAGAATCGCCATGGCGAAAGTAGCCTTTAGCAAGATGAAAAACATTCTGACCAATAAAAAGATGTCAATTGAAACGAGAAAAAGAGTGTTGAGGAGATACATAGAGCCTGTTCTTTTGTATGGATTTGAAACTTGGACAATGAGCAGTCAAACTGAAAACATCTGATGGCTGCAGAAATGTGGTTTCTGAGGAAAATGCAAAGAATACCATGGACAGACAGAAAAAAAAAATGACCAAGTACTACAGGAGACAAATGAACATCGTAAAATGATTAGAGAAATTAGACGTAGACAGTCAAAATGTCATGCCGGAAAGCGTGGGCGGTCATGTCTCTCCATTTCACTCGATCACCAGTGTCGTGGATCAGCTCAGTGTTCCTGTCTCGTCCATGCCATGTGGCCAAGCCATCCAGGTATTTTCCTCTCGGTCTTCCTCTTGGTCTGTTCCCTTCGATCTTGCCAGTTGTCACTAAGTTCTCCAATCCATTTCTTCTCATAACATGTCCAAAACATTTTGACTGCAGATATTCCTAGATGTTGTTGTTCCGTTTCTAGATGTTTTCTAGCCCGCTACGCCATATTTCAAGCATCCAGTTCACGGCACTACACCTCGGACAGATGTAAAAATCATTTCACTGTACATAATGCCGTCTCCAGAATGCCAAAACAATAGGCTCCACGAAAAACAGTTCATCGTCAAAGAAATCTGCAGTCAACCATAAGACCAGTAGCCACACATTCTGCATAAGTCACAAAACCGGTCACCATTGCTCTGAACATGCAGTTCACGCTCTACAAAATCGAGTAGATGTAAAATCATTTCACACGAAACCCTCAGCTCGCAGCGTTTCGCCACGCACTCAACTCAGTAGCATGGCAACCGAACCATAAACTACCAGTCCAACTTCGGCGTCATTCGCGTCCTTGAGAAAATTTTTCTACCCAGCTATGCGCCGCTTTACGAGACAAACATTTGTTAGCATATACAGGAAGCATTTGCTTATGAATGTCCTTTGCAGGAAGTCCTTTTGTCCACAAAAACTCCGACAGCACTATGCTCTTTGGTTGAACACGCCATAAGTACAGTCACCATTTTTTATGCGCTGCGCATGCGCATGAGACACGTAGCGCCACTTGACAAACAGGAATGTAAAGTTCGATGTTGCTGTCACCTAATGACGCGTGTAGAAAACACCAATTACATCTACCTGCCATCCCACAGAACTGTGTGTCGTACTTATATATATATATATATATATATATATATATATATATATATATATATATATATATATATATATATATATATATATATATATATATATATATATATATATATATATATATATATGCCGGTCTCTCTGGCTGTGGGGTTACAACACTTTCTCTCTGTAATCCCGTTTATCACGCAGAGTCTCGCAGCGGAGCGAGAACTGAGGTGGTTCGACCCCCGCTCGTGACTTGCGGATACTGAGCCGGCCGCTCAGAAAGCAATGGCAAACTTTTTTTTTTTTTTTTTTTTTTTTTTTTGCGTATCCTTTTACAGGACTTAGCTGTCAACAGCAGCATCTTTCAGCTGTCTGTTGATCTCTTGGCAAGATTACGCTCAGTAGTTTGCCATTGCTTTCTGAGCGGCCGGCTCAGTATCCGCAAGTCACGAGCGGGGGTCGAACCACCTCAGTTCTCGCTCCGCTGCGAGACTCTGCGTGATAAACGGGATTACAGAGAGAAAGTGTTGTAACCCCACAGCCAGAGAGACCGGCAATGGCAAACTACTGAGCGTAATCTTGCCAAGAGATCAACAGACAGCTGAAAGATGCTGCTGTTGACAGCTAAGTCCTGTAAAAGGATACGCAAAACATATATATATATATATATATATATATATATATATATATATATATATATATATATATATATATATATATAACCTGGACAAATCTGGTGTAGGGGATAAACCCCTTACATCGACATCAACACATTCAACGCTCGTTCTTATACATTTGGCCATGGTTACCTCCACATGATGAATTCCATGAGATAACTCTGCGCTTGAATATGTGAGACCACATTAGTTCACATCTATCATACATAAAGCTTGACTTACCACCAAATACGTTGTACAAGACATATCTGGTTACGTGTTGTAGTTTGGAAAAGCTTATCTTGAGGTTGGGGTTTGAGTCTCCAGGGAGTGTGTGGCTGCAAGTGTTGCCTTTGTGGAACACAGGTTCCGAGTCCCCGTCCACGGCCTTCTCTGGCGTGTATCCCAAGTAGGTGCTGGACTGGGACGAGTATTGTTTCAAGGCTACATTACGACCTGAAACAATCAACGTCACACAGGTCACGATAGCTGTGTCACATGCATGATGTGTGTATGTGAGTGTGTGTGTGTGTGTGTGTGCGTATGTGTGTATTTCTATGTGTGTGTGTGTCTATGTCCGTGTGTGTGTTTCTATGTTTGTGTGTGTGTGTGTTTCTATGTATGTGTGTGTGTTTCTATGTTTGTGTGTGTGTATGTTTCTATGTTTGTGTGTGTGTGTGTTTCGATGTTTGTGTGTGTGTGTGTTTCTATGTTTGTGTGTGTGTGTGTTTCTATGTTGTGTGTGTGTGTTTCTATGTTTGTGTGTGTGTGTTTCTATGTTTGTGTGTGTGTGTTTCTATGTTTGTGTGTGTCGAGACCTGAAACAACAATCATCACAAGGTAACGATAGTAATTCATATGCATGTGTGTGTGTATGTGTGTGTGTGTGTGTGTCTGTCTTTGTGTGTGTATATGAGTGTATGTGTGTGTTTTTCTGTGTTTGTGGGTGTCGTGACCTGAAACAACAATCATCATAAGGTCAGGATAGTAATTCATATGCATGTGCGTGTGTGTATGTGTGTGTGTGTGTGTGTGTGTGTGTGTGTGTGTGTGTGTGTGTGTGTTATGTACATATATATGTATGTTGAAATTATTTGTACCCACGTGTATGGTTATGTTGTGTGGTCTGTATGTATCTGTGTGTGTTTATCTTATGTGGAATATAGGCTTGTTTGTTCACATTTTAAGTACATATTTGTATTTTTTTATTCCTGAGGTTATAAGTGTGGCTTGTATGTTTGTGTTTATCTTATATGCATATTTGTGTTTACATTATCTGTACACATTTGTTCGTTTATATAATGTGAACTCTGAGTGTGTTTATCTTGTGTGTATATGTGTGTTTGTTCACTGTCATGTAACTGAGTGGCTCGCCTTAGTCAATAAACGGTTACATCATGAATGTGTGGAGCCATGGCATAACTTCAGCAATAACTCTGAACACTGCTGGTACAACAATGCTTTAGCTCAAATGAAGATATATTTCAAAATGTATTAAGTTGTCCACCAACCATTCTTGCCGAGACTGCCCTGCTGAGTAGTATCTTCAATAGCTCCAATATTCCACATTGTCCCCTATACAGTTCCGACTATGGGACACTACTTCAGTCACTACAAATTTGTTACCACAACACTGACAGTGTCTTCCTATTACAAGAAATGCCTGCACATTTCACACTAATTGTTGAGTAAACCATACATCCTCCCTATGATACGGAGATGGCACTGTCGTAAGTTCCCTTGTCTGAAACAAATAGCCCAAGAGAGCATTCATTACATTTTTTGCTTAAGGTTGTTCACGGAGAATAAACTGAGCTTGTTATTTGTCGATAGTCTCCTTTGACACACTGCAAATAATCTACACACGTAATTGTTCACAAGATTTCACTACATGTATCAAAAGAGTGTGAAATGTATTTGTCATTATTCACTTCCTTATTCATTTTAGTTGTTTCTTCCCTGAGAATATTTACAACAGGCTCGTCTCCAGGTGGGCCAAGTGTTACCAGTATCACTGTTTTCCTGTTATTGTAGTCTCATTACTGTTTTGTTATGATACTACGTGGTAAAGTCCCAATCTCCTCCGCGATAGCCAGCAATGTTCACTACTGTGTCTTGTGCGCGCCTCATGTGTGCCACACAATCTTCTTTTTCGCGTTCGAAGCTGTTGATCTATACAGATTCATCCCTATTTGTTCATGGTCTGATGTGTACTAGGGATGAATGTTGATCTATACAGATTCATCCCTATTTGTTCATGGTCTGATGATTACTAGGGATGAATGTTGATCTATACAGATTCATCCCTATTTGTTCATGGTGTAATGTGTACTAGAGATGAACGTTGATCTATACAGATTCATCCCTATTTGTTCATGATCTGATGTGTACTAGGGATGAATGTTGATTTATACAGATTCATCCCTATTTGTTCATGGTCTGATGTGTACTAGGGATGAATGTTGATCTATACAGATTCATCCCTATTTGTTCATGGTCTGATGTGTACTAGGGATGAATGTTGATCTATACAGATTCATCCCTATTTGTTCATGGTGTAATGTGTACTAGGGATGAATGTTGATCTATACAGATTCATCCCTATTTGTTCATGGTCTGATGTGTACTAGGGATGAATGTTGATCTATACAGATTCATCCCTATTTGTTCATGGTGTAATGTGTACTAGGGATGAATGTTGATCTATACAGATTCATCCCTATTTGTTCATGGTCTGATGTGTACTAGGGATGAATGTTGATCTATACAGATTCATCCCTATTTGTTCATGGTCTGATGTGTACTAGGGATGAATGTTGATCTATACAGATTCATCCCTATTTGTTCATGGTCTGATGTGTACTAGGGATGAATGTTGATCTATACAGATTCATCCCTATTTGTTCATGGTCTGATGATTACTAGGGATGAATGTTGATCTATACAGATTCATCCCTATTTGTTCATGGTGTAATGTGTACTAGGGATGAACGTTGATCTATACAGATTCATCCCTATTTGTTCATGGTCTGATGTGTACTAGGGATGAACGTTGATCTATACAGATTCATCCCTATTTGTTCATGGTGTGATGTGTACTAGGGATGAACGTTGATCTATACAGATTCATCCCTATGTGTTAATGGTCTGATGTGTACTAGGGATGAACATTCCTAGTGTAGAAGGATATTGCCCCAACGTCACTCATGTAGTTTGACCAGTCAATCAAGACTGTTGCCCGTAGTATCTTTGTTTGCTGCTCGTCTAATGTCCTTATCTATCAACTCTTATCGTATTTTCTTTTAACTCATAAGCTATACATGTGTTTGTCATTCATGTATACACATCGCCATGATCTAAAATTGGCCTCAACAGAGTTAATGTAAGAAGCTACAGTGGCGAACTACATTAACATTACCAGAGAGGGTTAAAACACCAGTGATGGATAAACAGTAACAGAATACAGCTCACAGTACGGAAGGTCAGATCGTGACTACACTTGGAGATTATTCGATAAAGAGGCAGCTGATCCGTCAACATCGAGTCATGTCAGCTTAAGAAGATCTATTCTACTATATCAGTGGCTGACTGAAACTGTATTCGAGTTAGTTTCCAGTGGGAATGAAAGTACAAAGCAGACTCTGCAGTCATCTAGAATGCCTCACAAAGTATAACTGTGCAGGTAAAGAAAGCAGTAGACGCTGATATGCCATCTTCTCTAACGGCCAGCTCCTAGAGTGTTATAGGTATGTGTATTCGGACTGGACACGAATGTAAGTTGGTTCAATTTACTATTTGGTAATCGTGTGTTGACAGCAACAGATGATGAAAGATCATGAAACCAGGGGCGACTCGAGAGTAGAGACCACAGGGACAGATTGCCTTGCATGTACGATGTATAGCCGAGTCACGTATTAAACGGGGACTAGTCTGGGTCGATGCAGGGACTGATTCAGCGAGCGTTACCAAATAAACTCACCTGGGACACTGATAACGAGTATGTTTTTTGCTTGATTTGTCAGCCGTGATCCACTTGAGTGAACGTGTGCCAAATGTTGTATGGTGTTTCAGTGTGTGTGTATTTATCCTACGTGTATATACGTGTGTGTTTACAACATTTTTACATACTTATATATTTATGTAATGTGGCCTCTGTTTGTGTGTGTGTACGTGTGTGTGTGTTTGTGTGTGTGTGTGTGTTTGTGTTTATCCTACGTATATATGCGTGATTGTTTAAAGTAAGTGTACATACGTGTTTGTTTATGTAATGTGCTCGAGTCAGATTTAATGCTTAATGCTGCCTTCACTTTAAAAATACACAGCAGTAATATGTGTTTAAGTTTCCCCGCAGCCCTATACAGAGTGGGGATGCGAGGAAAGGGGGTGGTCGGTAATTCTCCCAGTTTGCCATAGTTTTACACGTCTGAAGTCTGTAGCTTGCCACAGCTGTAAGACAGTCTCTGCTTTGCCATAACCTGTGTGCCAGTACGTTCATTTACAGATGTCTGTGTACACACTGAATGTTGTGACATGGCCAATAAAAATACACGCGATCAAAACATAAACAAACCTCCACTGATGTGCACTGAGCACAGATGCCGCACGCCCTTCCCCGAGAGAACCACATGGTCCACCGTCTCCTTGAGGTCACAGTGGATGTCCAGTGTCGTGTTATCCACTCGGGCAGTTCTGGTGTTTGTACAGCTCAAGCTGGCGTCCTGCCTGAAGTATATTTTCAGGTTGAAGAGTAGATCTGCCGGAGGGTATCAATGGATGAGTTACATAATGCTTAGACTTAGACACTGTATATATACACTGGGCAGTTGGTGTCAATTTACGGCGTGTGTCTGCGTGTGTCTGTGTTGTACATATTTTTGTACATATGTGTTTATATGTGTCTGTGTGTGACCCATGGCAACAGAAGATATCATCATCAACATGTGCCTGTAAATTAGACTGGGCGTCCATGTTTCTCCACAGATCTCAAGGCTTCGTGGTAGAACGCCTAGGCCCTCCCAGAACCTGTCTCTCAGTCGACAAGAAAATATTAAAGAAAGTGATGAAGGAATAATAAGAGACACCATCAAAGCGGTACTCGCAGCTCCTGACAACAAAATTACGGCTTGGAGTTTGAAACTATGGCCAACAATTACACCAGTAGATAACCAGCTCACTAAGCGGACGCAGCCTAGTTTCTACGTTTGATCAGGTCATGTGTTCCACAGCAAGAGACGCTAGTACGTGTGAAAAACTGAGAGGTGCCATCATCATACGTATTGCCGTCAGTGCAGACATGAGAACTGGCCAGGTCGGGGATTGTGGGACTGACGTGTGAAACTCGCTAGGCGGATCCCAGGCCTGGGAAACTGTCATAGCTGTGAAAAGACACTACGACAGTACGCGTGATCCAGGAAAATGCATAACACATTTGGCTCAGTGCTAAATGCAGAGAGATGGTTGAAAAGGCGTAGATCAAAGAGTCAATGGATAGCAAATAGATAATAGCTTTGGTCATACAGTATATAACAACCCGAACATATACCTCTCAAATAAGAGATCGTGTATTCCAAGGATCAGGTATGAAGCGTTTTGTATGTATACAGTTCATTTATCGAAAAGTATGACTTTTTTCTGTTAAGAATTGCATATGGAACTAATTCCGATTTACTATTCATCTAAGTAACGAGTATATTCCCATTCGGACTTGCCTTTCGTTGTCCGTTGTATGTTATTTCACTGCGAAGTATCATTGGTTCTTGTTGCCTTACTTACGTTGGCACCTTGCCGTCTTGACAGACGATAGTTTGTGCTTTAAAAAGGCATAATAACTTTTACCTATGGCGGTAGCGAGTGTGACTGATAAGGCCAATTTGCGCTGTAAATGTCCGTTCACAGTGGATGCATGTGAACACGTGGTCATTTCCACCATCATGCACCATCTTACGTCTCAAACGCTTGGTGTGTGACTTATCTGCAATAATTTTGTCCTTTGACTTTATTCCATTTCTGATAGTTGCCCTCCATGCAACACGTTCAGCGGCGATTTGCTCCCAATGAGAATTATCAATGCCTGTATCAATCATGTCCCGCTTACACACATCTTTGCATCGTAGTACTGTCCTGTGTCAAAGACAGTCACTTGTGGCAAATTGGGTGCTGGCCCAGCAGAGTTCCGGAAAGTAATTCACCCACTTTTGACGGGCCTGGTGTTGGTGATACATTCTGTTTGGTCAAATCAGCTCGAGACAAGAAAACAGAAGGGGGAAGAAGATGAAGAAGAAGAAGAAGAAGAAAAAGAAGAAGAAGAAGAAGAAGAAGAAGAAGAAGAAGAAGAAGAAGAAGAAGAAGAAGAAGAAGAAGAAGAAGAAGAAGAAGAAGAAGAAGAAGAAGAAGGAGGAGGAGGAGGAGGAGAAGGAGGAGGAGGAGGAGAAGGAGGAGCAGGAGGAGCAGAAAAAGAAGAAGAAGAAGAAGAAGAAGAAGAAGAAGAAGAAGAAGAAGAAGAAGAAGAAGAAGAAGAAGAAGAAGAAGAAGAAGAAGAAGAAGAAGAAGAAGAAGAAGAAGAAGAAAGAAGAAGAAGAAGAAGAAGAAGAAGAAGAAGAAGAAGAAGAAGAAGAAGAAGAAGAAGAAGAAGAAGAAGAAGAAGGAGGAGGAGGAGAAGGAGGAGGAGGAGGAGGAGGGGAGGAAGAGCAGAAGGAGCAGAAGAAGAAGAAGAAGAAGAAGAAGAAGAAGAAGAAGAAGAAGAAGAAGAAGAAGAAGAAGAAGAAGAAGAAGAAGAAGAAGAAGAAGAAGAAGAAGAAGAAGAAGAAGAAGATTATTAGGAACCGGGAAGGTTAACCAGGTCAACAAATGCCCGCTGAAGTCGGATGTGTCGGCCTAACGGCGCAAGAACGCAGCTTTGCTGTAAACAGGCACAACGCAGTCACATCCGGAAAAAAAAACTCCGGATGAGCGCAGAAGAAGAAGAAGAAGATTATTAGGAGGAGGAGCAGGAAGAAGTTAAGAAGAGAAGAAATTTTTTGCCAGTTGTGGAATGGCTGCCAGACAAGTTAGCGCGGTTTGTGTCGTTGCACCCACTGTGGATGAGTGTGTATGAACGTGTGTGTCTGTGTGAAAATGAGTGAGTGTGTATGATCGTGTGTGCATGATCGTGTATGTTTCTGCGTGCGTGCATGTGTATGTGCTTGTGCATATATCTGTATATGTGAGGTTAGGTCAAATAGCACAATACATGTTCTCATTGCCCTTTTGATCTTCTGCGCACTCAAATGCATACACTTATAGTAATTGAAGGGGTCATAGGTATATCTCCCAGATGATCCCCCAGTAAACATCTACCTGTCGCGATCCCCTGCAACAAGCAGACATTGGCTGCTGTCTCGGGTCCATATATTATGCATATATAACTGAGGCGTGCAGGATGGATCAGCCGCAGTCATCACATATCATTAACTATGATCAAGAACTAGTAGTCACTAGAGAACACCGGTTCGCACACACATCAAAGTTTTAATTATAAATGAACACGATGCCATGCATAACATGATTCCACGACGTTTCTTTGAGCAGTATACATCTTCGTCATGCGTGAATCCTTAATATAACACCGTCTTCTCTAGGCCTTTTTTAACATAGTGCACATAGACAGTTAACGCCATACTCTCCATTAGCCCGTCTATAACCACTCCTCTCAGTTTGTTCTCTGGGCCAAGATCCCCCAACTTTCCCGATACACAATTACTGGGCCATGTTCCCCTAACTAACTTAAAACTCCATTTCCCCGGCCCATCACTTTCGTCTCCCTTTTTTTTGGGTCTCCTCTGGGAACCCCCCCCCCCCCCCCCCCATAAAATATATTTCACCCTTGATCCACGTTTCAGATTCCCACGAAAATTACCTTTCCGTGTTTTCCTTTGTTTATCCGTCTTCTAGCACGTTTCTGCTTGTTCGCTGGTGGTTTACCCTTAACATGTACGTGCCATACCAACCCATTGTCTTGGGGCTTCCCTGTTAGCTGGCGATTCTAATC
>OY992895.1:89379251-89399251 GCA_963921405.1 Cepaea hortensis | reverse complement strand
CAGCTCTGTCAGTAACTGGCTGCACAGGTGGGTCAACTACAGCTTGTCAGTAACATTGGTGGTAATCACCGTTGCGATCACCTCTCTCTCTCTCTCTCTCTCTCTCTCTCTCTCTCTCTCTCTCTCTCTCTCTCTCTCTCTCTCTCTCTCTCTCTCTCTCTCTCTCTTTCTCTCTCTCTTTCTCTATGTTGTCTATTGTGTATTGTGAGAGCAACATGTGTAATGCATAAATACCTGTTTGTGAGTTCACAGAGTCCAGGAGGGCCCCTACTGCCAGCATGAGGACCGCTGTCTGTCTGACGTCCATCTTATTTGTGCAGACACGTGACTTTAGTCTCTGGTCCTAGCTCGTTGTGCGACTCTAGAGTGAGACAAAGATAGATGAATAGACAGACAGACAGACAGACAGACAGACAGACAGACAGACAGACAGACAGACAGACAGACAGACAGACATGCTTCTAGGCAGACAAACATACATGCATACAGACAGACACAAATATAGTCAGACAGAATAACATACATACATACATACATACATACATACATACATACATGGATATAGACAGACAGACACACATACAGACAGACATACATACACGCATACAGATAGACAGACAGGAAAACAGACTTACCGACACGCATACAGAGAGATAGACATACTTACAGGCAGACAATGAATGAATCACCAAAACAAAACGAGAAGTAGATTGTGAGCATTACTGAAACACGACTACAAGAAACAAATTGGACGTTGCAGCCAAAGCCTTCGTCAGCACAGAACAAACAAACACAAACCGACACAAAACTACATGAACACACTATTTGACAATATTAATGGTACTTATCTGAATCGGTATCCTAGCTAGGAGCGACTGACGCGCGTTAGACGACTATCAGTGGATTGTATGAAACGGATGTATGGTCAACGTGTCAAAGGTCAATACCGTCAGAAGCTCAGGTATTGGCTAAGCTAATGGGCAGGAGAATAAGCGGGAAGGGGTGGGGGAGGGAAGGCGCCCATGTGAGCGGAAGAGTAAACATTGGGATTGGCGAAGATGTCACGGACGCAGTTCGCAATTAGCGAATCCTCGTTCAGCAATCGAAACACAGCTGCGGAAGATTTCACCGTGTTGCTCCTCCCAGAGGGGCAGGGGTAGCGGTCGCTCAGAAAATGATTGCAAACCACCGAACGCGTACCTACCAAGAAATCCAAACAGAAAAAATAATGCTCGGGTTGACTGCGACGTCCTGCAAAGGACATGCAACTCCCTCATTAGTGGATTATACAACTAGGGGGTTGAATGAAACTGTGTTGGACATTGAGGCCGTTAGGGGAGAGTGAACCAAATGGAAGATGAGATGGTTTTCCAATGTCTTACGATCCCGTTCGTGGGATGCGCATGACTTGGTGGCCGTTTCCTGTATGTCAGCCACACCACAGTGGTCAGGACTTTTGAAGTGTATGGATTCTGGTTTCTGGGCGCCACAGTTGATATCAGAAGGGTGTTGCCTAAATCTGTCAGCAAGATGTAAGCCTAATCCCCCGATATATCTCATGTCACAACGTGTGCAAGTAATCGCATAGATAACTTTGCCACTCGTGCATGCGAAACCCTCACGGATGTGGAAGGTCGGCTTAGGGAATGCCAGACTCTGGTTTGAAGTACATGCGGGCAGGTCTTACAACGCGATCGAAGACAAACCAACAGAAAGACATACAGGCAGACAGACATTCAGAGAGGGAAAAAAAAACAGGCAAACAGACAGATAGGCAAAAAGAGTCAGACATAAATACTCATGCAGACAGGCAACTAACAGACAGCAAAACAAACAGACTTACAGAAGACAAACAGACTGACAGGCAGAGTGACAGACACCAGACAGCCACACAGATCGCCGACAGACAGTCATATATTCTAGCAGACAGGCAATAGACAGACAGGAAACCGTACACACAGACAACAGTAAAGACGGACAAACAGGGAAACTACAAATAGACAGTCAGGCAGACAAACAGGCAGCTAGACAGACAAGCAGTTTGCCAGTCAAAGGCAGGGTTTTATGTCATGACTGAGCAACACCATAGCCGAGCATCACTACGGACGACCAAAATCATGGCCGATCAACATCATTACCGACCAACATCATTACAGACCAACATCAATACCGACCAACATTATTACAGACAAACATTATGACTGACCAACATTATTACAGACAAACATTATGACTGACCAACATTATTACCGACCAACATCATGTCCAAACAACATTATTACCGACCAACATCATTACAGACCAACATCAATACCGACCAACATTATTACAGACAAACATTATGACTGACCAACATTATTACAGACAAACATTATGACTGACCAACATTATTACCGACCAACATCATGTCCAAACAACATTATTACCGACCAACATCATTACAGACCAACATCAATACCGACCAACATTATTACAGACAAACATTATGACTCACCAACATTATTACCGACCAACATCATGTCCAAACAACATTATTACCGACCAACATCATTACAGACCAACATCAATACCGACCAACATTATTACAGACAAACATTATGACTGACCAACATTATTACCGACCAACATCATGTCCAAACAACATTATTACCGACCAACATCATTACAGACCAACATCAATACCGACCAACATTATTACAGACAAACATTATGACTGACCAACATTATTACCGACCAACATCATGTCCAAACAACATTATTACCGACCAACATCATTACAGACCAACATCAATACCGACCAACATTATTACAGACAAACATTATTACTGACCAACATTATTACCGACCAACATCATGTCCAAACAACATTATTACCGCCCAACATCATTACAGACCAACATCAATACCGACCAACATTATTAGAGACAAACATTATGACTGACCAACATTATTACCGACCAACATCATGTCCAAACAACATTATTACCGACCAACATCATTAAAGACCAACATCAATACCGACCAACATTATTACAGACAAACATTATGACTGACCAACATTATTACCGACCAACATCATGTCCAAACAACATTATTACCGCCCAACATCATTACAGACCAACATTATTACAGACAAACATTATGACTGACCAACATTATTACAGACAAACATTATGACTGACCAACATTATTACAGACAAACATTATGACTGACCAACATTATTACCGACCAACATCATGTCCAAACAACATTATTACCGACCAACATCATTACAGACCAACATCAATACCGACCAACATTATTACAGACAAACATTATGACTGACCAACATTATTACCGACCAACATCATGTCCAAACAACATTATTACCGACCAACATCATTACAGACCAACATCAATACCGACCAACATTATTACAGACAAACATTATGACTGACCAACATTATTACCGACCAACATCATGTCCAAACAACATTATTACCGACCAACATCATTACAGACCAACATCAATACCGACCAACATTATTACAGACAAACATTATGACTGACCAACATTATTACCGACCAACATCATGTCCAAACAACATTATTACCGACCAACATCATTACAGACCAACATCAATACCGACCAACATTATTACAGACAAACATTATTACTGACCAACATTATTACCGACCAACATCATGTCCAAACAACATTATTACCGCCCAACATCATTACAGACCAACATCAATACCGACCAACATTATTAGAGACAAACATTATGACTGACCAACATTATTACCGACCAACATCATGTCCAAACAACATTATTACCGACCAACATCATTAAAGACCAACATCAATACCGACCAACATTATTACAGACAAACATTATGACTGACCAACATTATTACCGACCAACATCATGTCCAAACAACATTATTACCGCCCAACATCATTACAGACCAACATCAATACCGACCAACATTATTACAGACAAACATTATGACTGACCAACATTATTACCGATCACCATCATGTCCAAACAACATTATTACCGACCAACATCATTACAGACCAACATTATGGCCGACCAACATTATTATAGACCAACATCATGTCCGACCAACATTATGGCCGACCAACATTATGGCCGACCAACATCACGTCCGACCAACATTATTACTGAACAACATCATGTCCAACCAACATTATTACCGACCAACATCATTACAGACCAACATCATGTCCGACCAACATTATTAATAAAGAACATTATAACCGACCAACATCATGGCCGACCAACATCATGGCCGACCAACATTACTACCGACCAACATAATGGCCGATCAACATTATGGCCTACCAAAATTATTACCGACCAAAATCATGGCCGACCAAGATTAAAACCGACCAATATCATGGCCGACCAACATCGTGACCGACAACAATTATGGTCGACTAACATCGTGACCGACCAGCATCGTTCCCGACCAATATCGTGATCGACCAAGATCGTGACCGACCAACATTATGGTCGACCAACATCGTGACCGACCAACATCTTGAACGACCAACATCGTAACATATCAACATCATGACCGACCAAATTTATGGTCGACCAACATCGTGACCGACCAACATCTTGAACGACCAACATCGTGACATACCAACATCATGACCGACCAAATTTATGGTCGACCAACATCGTGACCGACCAACATTGTGATCGACCAAAATCGTGATCAACCAACCTTATGGTCGACAAATATCGTGACTAACAAACATTATGGTCGACCAACATTATGGTCGACCAACATCGTGACCGACCAACATCGTGATCGACCAACATCGTGATCGACCATCATCATGGCCGACCAACATCGTGACTGACGAACATTATGGTCGACTAACATCGTGATTGACCTAGATCGTTGCCGACCAATATCCTGACCGACCAACATCGTGACCGTTAGAAAGGCAGCCAGATAGACAGAGGTACCAACATGGGAAAGGACACAACCGACCAGACAAACAAACACATAATCAAGCTGTGAAACAAAAGCAGACTGACAAACAGACAAGCACACTGATAAACAGTCTTACACACAGACAAACATACTTACATATGTTTAACACCGTTAGACCATACGTACGATTGAAGAATAACTGAATGACAATAGTGTCGACGTCACGTGAATATAAATTTGTCCTCCCTAACTCGATTCGATTGGATTTCACAATTACCCCTACCCGGTTCAATTTCAAGGAGAAGTTACAGTTAGGGTTCATCACCGGCTCATAATGATAGGGAAGTGTGCAAGTCTTTGATTTTCTGAAATTTAACTTTCCGTTTTACTTCCGTTTCACAGATAAGAGTTATTTAGAATACAGGAAGTAAGAATGTTACACGCGACACTCCTGACTAATGAACACTGAGGTCTTCTCTACATGTCTGTACCAAGAAACAAAACAAGATATTCTTAGAACCCGTCTGTAACATTTATATTGAAAGGCTTTTTGTGCGCTTTTCAGCTTGTTTAGTAGTGTCCAGGTCTCACAAGCGTATGTTGCAATGGAAAAGATGCGTGCTCTTAAAAATCTAACTTTTGTAGGTTTATCTGTCCCACTCCACAATTTATTCGTTGTCTTATCGTGAAGAGCAATAGATCTAGCAATAGATTCGTGTTTTAATTTCCTTAATTCTGTCACAATTGTTGGTAATCAATGACCCTAGATATTCGAAATTGTTTACCATCTCCAATTTTCCCTCAGTAATATATATTTATTTCTTTATATTAATTTTACATGTACGCATTATCTTTGTTGGAAACTGGATGTTAAGTCTAGATGTGTGACATCTGACATGAATAATGGATAATATATCTATATATGTGACATCCATTGGCACCTTGCCGTCTTGACAAACGATAGTTTGTGCTTTAAAAAGGCATAATAACTTTTACCTATGGCGGTAGCGAATGTGACTGATAAGGCCAATTTGCGCTGTAAATGTCCGTTCACAGTGGGTGCATGTGAACACGTGGTCATTTCCACCATCATGCACCATCTTACGTCTCAAACGCTCGGTGTGTGACTTATCTGCAATAATTTTCTCCTTTGTCTTTATTCCATTTCTGATGTTTGCCCTCCATGCAACACGTTCAGCGGCGACCTGCTCCCAATGTGCATTATCAATGTCCTAGCCCCAAGCACCTATTAAAGCAGGCAGGCAGTGGCGGATCAGCACCCAATTGGCCGGGGGCTGCCCAGCTTGAGGCGGGCGGTAGCTGATCACTGACACCTGTAGGTTTCTCCCACCGTCAGAGGCGCCCCATGTATACGCCAACTGACAAGGACTTATAACCCGTAACAGTTGCCTCTCGCTTTGATTCCGAGACCAGTTAAGACCAGGGATGGAGTTATTGCCTCCCCATAGCACAAAGCCTGGGCTAAAATATAGAGATCATGTGTTGCCCATGCAGCATGATCCCTCTCTCGGCCTGCCAAGTTCACTCCAGAGGAAAGGTAACACCCCTACATCTGGAACAAGACAAGCTGCAGAAGCTGCCGGATCAGCAAAGAAATGCTCTAACTGTCCGTCTGTCGGAGCTTCGATCCTAGACCAGCCACCAACCAAGGCTTATATGTGACATCTGATATGGATAATGGATACTGTGTCTATACATGTGGCATCTGACATAGATAATGGATATTTGTATATTATATATGTGACATCTGAAATATATAATGGATATTATGTCTATATATGACATATGTCTTGTATAATGAATGCTATATCTGTATACGTGACATCTGACGTAGATAATGGATTATCTTCTTATATATAAAAGGCGATCTCCGTCCGTCTGTCTGTCTGTCTGTATGTCCGTATGTCCTTTATGCGCTCGCGAACGGCCCATCCGATTGAGATGAAATTTTCTACACGTCTTCCTTTCATTCCAGCGCAGCCCACTGTCATATTTTTTTCAGTGTGAAATCGGCTGCTTACTGAATATTATTTAATTTTCCATTTTACATTATAATTTATATACAGCGAGGGGACCTAACTCTGTAAAAGTTATTTCAAGGGGCATAACTTTTAATAACTTTTCTGTATAAATTATAGTCATATTGTGGCATCGTTTTCAAAGATTTATAAACTCTTTGTCCATAGTTATGTACCGGCATATGAGTTATAATAAATAATGATACAATCTTTAAGGCATTATCAAAGTTTTCGTAAAAATAATGCACAATGCATAACATTGTAACTCATCTTTTTATGCTTAAGAAGTTACTGTAGTCATGCAGGTGATTAGAAACAGTTTTCATTAAAAATAATGGATGGTGTGTGGAAGGACCATCTTTTAAGTTACTTTTTTTGTTGTATGAATTTAATGAGACGCTACCCGCCTGGAGCTGGGCGAAGCCACGCCGGGTCAGATAGATAGACAGACCCACCTTTTCGCTGCAGTTGTCTACAGGCATATGCGTTAAAATCCTCCTCCTCCTCTCCCCTCCTCCTCCTTCTACCCTCTTCCTCTTCCCCTCCCCCTCCTCCCTCTCCCTCCTCCCTCTTTCTCCTCCTTCCCCTTCCTCCTCCCTCCTCCCTCCTCCTCCCTCTTCCTCCTACCTCCTCGCCCTCCTCCTAATCACTCCTCTTTCCTTCCTCCTCCCTTCTCCTCCTCCCATCCTCCTCCTCCCTCCTTCTAAATCAGTCCTCCCCCTCATCCCTCCCCTCCTCCCCTTCCTCCCCCTCCTCCTCCCCTCCTCTCCCTCCTCCCTCTCCTCCTCCATCCTCTCATCCCTCCTCTCCCTTCTTCCCTCCCTCCTCATCCTCTCTACTCCTCCTCTCACCTCCTCCCTCCTCCTCCTCCCACCACCTCCTCCCTCTTCCTCCTCCTCCCTGCCTCCTCCCTCCCTCCTCCTCCCCCTCCTCCTCCTGCATTCTTCTCCTGCATTCTTCTCCTCCCTCCTTCTCCTCCTTCTCCTTCCTCCTCCTTCCTCCTCCTCCTCCCTCTTCCTCCTCCTACCTCCTCGCCCTCCTCCCGCCTCCTAATCACTCCGCTTCCTTCCTCCTCCCTTCTCCTCCTCCTCCCTCCTCCTCCTCCTACGTCCTCCCCTCATACCTCCTCCTCCCTCCTCCTCCTTCTCCCCCCTTTGTCTCCCTCCTCCACCTACCTCCTCCTCCTCCTCTTACTCCTCCCTCCTCATCCCACTCCTCCTCATCCCTCCTCCTCCCTTCTCCTCCTCCCTCCTCCTCCCTCCTCCTCCTCCCTCTACCTCCTCCCTCTACCTCCTCCCTCTACCTCCTCCCTCCTCCTCCTCCCTCCACATCCCTCCTCCTCCTCCCTCTTCCTCATCCTCCCTCCTCCTCCCCCTCCTTCTCCTCCCTCCTCCCTCCTCCTCCCTCCTCTTCCTCCCTCCTCCTCCTACCTCCGCCTCCTCCCTCCTCCTCTATCTCCCTCCTTCTCCCTCTCCTCCTCCTCCCTTCTCCTCCTCCCCCTCATCCCGCGTTCTTCTCCTTCCTCATGCTCCCTCCTCCTTCTCCTTCCTCCTCCCTCTTCCTCCTCCCTCCTCCTCCCTCTTCATCCCTCTTCCTCCTCCTCCCTACTCCTCCTCCCCTCCTCCCTCCTCCTTCCTCCCTCCTCCTCCCTCCTCCTCCCTTCTACTCCTCTCTTCTTCCTCCTCCCTCCTCCATCCTTCCCACCTCCTCCTCCCTCTTCCTCCTCCCTCCTCCTCCCTCCTCCTCCCTTCTACTCCTCTCTTCTTCCTCCTCCCTCCTCCATCCTTCCCACCTCCTCCTCCCTCTACCTCCTCCTCCTCCCTCTACCTCCTCCCTCCTCCTCCCACCTCCTCTTCTCTCCTCCTCTTAATCCCTCCTATTCCTCCCTACTCCTACTCCTCCTCCTCCCTCCATCTCCCTCCTCCTCCCTCTCCTCCTCCCCCTCCTCCTCCTGCGTTCTTCTCCTCCCTCCTCCTCCCTCCTCCTGCCTCCTCCTCCTCCTTCCTCCTCCTTCCTCCTTCTTCCTCCTCCCTCCTCCTCCTCCCTCCTCCTCCTATCTCCTCCTCCTTTTCTCTCCTCCTCCCTCCTATTCCTCCCTACTACTCCTCCTCCTTCCTCCTCCCTCCTCTTCCCTCCTCCTCCTCTCTCAGCCTATCTCTTCCTTCCTCCTCCTCCCTCCTCCACCTCCCTCTTCCTCCTCTCTCCTCCTCTTAATCCCTCCTCCTCCCTCATATTCCTAGCTACTTCTACTCCTCCCTCCTCTTCCCTCCTCCTCCTCTCTCCGCCTATCTCTTCCTCCCTCCTCCTCCCTCTTCCTCCTCCCAGCTCCTACTCCTCCTTTTTCTTCTTCTGCTGCTGCTGCTGCCGCCGCTCCATTTACCCAAGTTAATTGTTGGGGAAGATGTAAAGACCTTTCAAGAGCTCTTTTTAATGCTTTTTGTAAGTTGGTCTTCGTTTATCTAAGGTTGTTCTAACTGCAACCAATAAATGATTAGACAGATAGGCAGACAGACAGACAGACAGACAGACAGACAGACAGACAGACAGACAGACAGACAGACAGACAGACAGACAGACAGAG
Organism: Cepaea hortensis; assembly: GCA_963921405.1. Taxonomy (NCBI): domain Eukaryota; kingdom Metazoa; phylum Mollusca; class Gastropoda; order Stylommatophora; family Helicidae; genus Cepaea; species Cepaea hortensis. The sequence continues at coordinate 89,389,677 of OY992895.1, read as the reverse complement.
AGGGAGGGACAGACAGACAGACAGACAGACAGACAGACAGACAGACAGACAGTCGGGAACGGGAACTTATATGACTACTTATATGAATTAAATTAGATGCTCCCCATCAGGGGCTGGGCGAAGCCGGGCCGGATCAGACAGACAGACAGACAGACAGATAGACAGACAGACAGATAGATAGTCGGGAACGGGAACGTGAGCTTATATGACTACTTATATGAATTAAATGAGATGCTCCACACCAGGAGCTGGGCGATGCCGGGTCAGACAGACAGACAGACAGACAGACAGACAGACAGACAGACAGACAGACAGACAGTCGGTAACGGGAACAGGGAACTTATATGACTACTTATATGAATTAAATTAGATTCTCCCCACCAAGGACTGGGCGAAGCCGGGCCGGATCAGCTAGTATTTCTATATATGCGACATCTGACATGGATAATTGATACTATATCTGCATATGTGATATCTGCCATTGATAATGGATAATAATAATCTTTTTGCATATCCTTTACAGGACATCGCTGTCAACATCAGCATCTATCAGCTGATTGTTGATTTCTTGGCAAGATTACGCTCAGTAGTTTGACATTGCTTTCTGGGCGGCCGGTTCACATACCCCGTAAGTTACCTACACGATTCGAACCACTGCTGATTCTCACCGTCGTCACGTAACCTACGAGAGTATACGAGATTACGGAGAAAAGTCGCTAACCTCTATGCCAGGAAGCTGGCGGTTAATGGATACAATGTCTATATATGTAGCTTCTAACAGATAAAATATGATATGTCTGTATATGTGGCATCTGACGTAGATAATAGATTATATATATATATATATATATATATATATATATATATATATATATATATATATATATATATATATATATATATTACATCTGACATGAATAGTTGAGACGAGTTGAGGTGAGGACATCCCCTTATGCGCTCCGTCGCCTCGTTCAACAGCCACTACTAATCGTTCCCACCGCTATCTGATTAAAAGTTATCCTGGTCTTCCCTCTCAGTTTTGAGATTCAACCAGAACCCTTCCAAGTCCCCCACAATATGAGTCCGTAATGAAGACAAGTGTGTTGCAGTGGTCTCCTCTAAGCAACGGACTGCCCTTGTGATTGTTTCTACTTCCATCCTCATGCTGGAGGTCGTAGCCTCATATGCCATACTTTCCTGTATCAAGAATCGTCCATTAGCCTTCGCAATGAAACCCCAACCACTCCGCCTGTTTCTAACCACTGACCCATCACCTTGATGCGTATTACTCAGTATTAGTTGTTCATCTCAAAATGTGTGCGGACCGCTGCTCATGTTATGCATTCGTACCCAGTGTTACGATTACATTGTGCCAATATGTCCTGTTTGCCGGTACTTAAACCCACACTGTTTCACGATTGATGGTCTCTAGGTCACAAACCTGACGTATAGATATTTCCGCCTGTGCCATCCAGGACATGCCTCGTCTTAGTCTATGACCCTTGACCATATTCATGGCTTCATGCAACGGGTGATCCCTCTCTGCAGCAACTCTCAGGTACCATTTGGCCTGAAGGATTCTATGCCTATCCGTCTTGTTGATAGCACCAGGACATGCCACATGCATATAATTGGTGTATCCTCTGCCCACCCTAGAATCACACGCATGGCCGCATTTTGTATGCGCTCCAATCTTTCAAGCTGGCTCTTCGAAAATGTCAGCAGCCCCAAACCATACTCAATGACATAAATTGTTAACTACTGAAAGAGCCTGTAAAGCATCCTCTGCTCTGCCCCGGTAATTGTCATCGCCTCAAAGCATGACGTCCCCTTCCAGCCTTCACCACCAAAGCCTCCAGATGATCTTTAAAAGGTATACACCTGTCGAAGGTGATACCCAAGTACTTATTTACTCTCTATACTAGAAGGACACCCATTCAATTTAATACACGGAACACCTGCCTTCACTTCCCGGTTATCCAGGGAGTATCACACAAGCGATGCCTTGTCTGGGTTTATAACGGCCCCTGTGTCCCTGCACCACTTCGCCACCCTGGTTACTGCAACTATAAGTCTTTCGCCAAACTGGCCCTGTCTCTGCCCTGTTTGTACACCAGCACACCATCTGCAAATGTCAAGATTCTACCCACAACTGGTATCTCAATAGCTGCGATTTTGCTGGTAAAGAGTTCCGGGGACAAGGAAAATCCTTGTGGCAACTCAGGTGTAATCGTACAGGGATCGGAAGTGTAGGAACCCATGCGCAGTGCAAACTTACGCTCATAAAGGACTATCACAACTCACCTGACAAGGCAAGGCAGACCTCCATGTCTAACAGTGTGTATATCAACCGATCATACATAACCTTGTTATACGTACCCTCCAGGTCAAGAGCTACCGCCACTGTCTCCTGTTTATCTTGGAAGCCCTCATAGACATCAGATGCAAAAGTAGCCCCATTGGCCCAGGTGTCCTCCCCAGGCCAGTAACTCCCGAGCCCTTTGGGAAGCAGATAACGACTTTCTAAATGTCACTGGAGCCTGCGGGATACTATCTTTTCGAGGACATTGCCAAAAGTGTTTTGCAGGGATATGATTCGGTATCCATGGAGTATGGAATGATCCTATCCTGGCTTTGGGAGTGGGTAGCTATGCAGCCAATTCTGGGGTATTTCCGCCGTATTGATGCTTATATTTAAATAAAGAGCCATCTTCTCCAAGTCCCCATCCTACATGCTACTCATATGGGTGTACCTCACCCCGTCCGAGACTGGCGCTGTGTCTTTAGCCCTCTTCAGTGACCGTCTAATGTCCTCCACATTAACCTCAAAGTCCTCTTTTCTAGTGACTTTTGACAAGTCGTCTCTGACCATCTCTAAAAGCTCTACCTTGCTGTCCCGTCAGTTTTAACATTCGATAAAGGATACTGTGTCTATGTATGTTACATTTGACATAATTAATAGATAATATGTGTGTATATGTGACATCTGACATAGATATTGGATACTATACACACACACACACACACACACAAAACACACACACACACATATATATATGAATCCGTGGAAAGACAGTGGTATGAGGTAGTGAGCGCGACGCTGACTGAGTTCGGGCAGAAGCGAAAACGTATTAGAGGAGAAAGAGAAATACACTAGCAATCTCATCTCATCTGATCTCATCATGTTCTTCTTGTACCTTGCGGTGTCGAGGTGAAGTATAAACAGCTTCATGTATCGATATTCCGATGGATTCTGTTATTCCCTCCGTCCAAAGTTTACGTGGTCGGCCTCCTCCTCTGTTTCCTTCTGGTCTGTACATCATTGCTTGTTGTAGTATACTGTCAGTGGTAACCTACTTGCATGGCCAAACCATTTTACTTGCTGCCTTCTAATAAAATCTAGTGCTGCTTTAACCCCAACTTTAATCCTGATTTCTACATTTCTGATCTTATCTCTTCTTGATACATTGAGTATTCTTCTCAGGAACCTCATTTCTGTTGTTGCAATTTTTTCTTTTCTCTTTTTCTGTCATTGTCCAGGTTTGGTATTGGTAACATAGAGTTGGTAGGAAGATTTTGTTGTAAAGTGCTTTCATAGTAGTTACAGTAGCAATAAAGAGAAAACACCTGACACCGTCCCACCAATAAACAAGAATATGAAGAAGATATTCCGGGATCTGAGACAGAGGCTTATAATGGATGCCTCCTAGCCCAGTCAGTAGATACAACAACTAGGCTGCAACAACAACAGAGAGTGTTTAACTTAAGTCTATAACAACTAAACTAAGCAACTAAAAATAACAGAACAGTAAATGCTTTTTGTTAACATTTATTGAAATACAACATTTGCAGTAGGATAAGAAATTATGGTGCAACAACACATGTATGCCACAGAAAATAATAGATAGTATAGCAAATACATTTAATGCACCACGAAAGTTTTTTTTTTTTTTTAAACGGTTATTCTGTTTAAAAACAGTGTGTATTTACAAGGTGTGTTGTGTGTGTGATTTTTTTTTGGGGGGTTTACATTTGAGGATACAACGTATACATCCATACACACGTGACAACATTATACTTATGGCATGTTGTAAATACATACATATTACCTGTCCACGATGTTGTTTGAGTAATCATTTGATCCCATGCGTACCAAAACTCTGCAATAGAAACTCTTTCACACCCTAAGTATTCTCATTTAAACTTGGTTTATTCTAAACAAGTCCAAAGGTATCGCTGGAAATGTCATACTCCAAATATTCGTATTAACGTTTGCTTTCCGAGAGAAGAGGAGGGGAATCCGGAAACGACCAAAACATACTAAACAGCTACATAAGCCTATTTGTATTATCTTATTAATGATGTTAATTATTAGTTTGTACTCAGTATACATTTTTTATACTTTTGATGGGTGAAGACATCAAGACAATATGTTTAAATGCATCAGGAATGCGTAAGAAACAACAACATAATTGCACACTTGTACACAAATATAAACAAGATTTAATTCTACTACAAGAGACAAATATACATTCAGACGTAAAAGGCGCATACATCAAAACACATTTAGAACTGAGACATGCATATTTTAGTTTGTATGTCCACAACACAGGGTCTGGAGCAGCGATACTACAAACATCAGATAGGTGGAACATTCTAAAGACAAATCGGGATAGCCAGGGTAGAATCAGCATAGCAGAAACAAGTATGTGCATCATAATGCAACATAAACACACGGACATTTAAACGATCACCATATTAGAAATTGAACAACACACTTCGTAAGCATACAGAATAAATAAAATAAATGACACAACTATTAAACACATACACCAAGCACATACCGAATTATATCATCAGACAATACAGGGACTTACTGAACAATACAACACGAAGCAGAACAGAGCAACTAGCACGAATATGCCATTGTCAACATACATGCACCAACAAATTATAGCTACCAGCCACAATTGTATGAAGAATTAGACACACTACTTACACATACATACAGCGGACATACCAACATCCTCTGTGGAGATTTCAACTACGTCTTAGAAGCAATGGATATAGCATACGGAGAAATAAAGACGCAGGTGAGGAAAATGAATAGAGAAGGCACACCACAGTTAGAGACACTGCAAAACGTTTTAGACACACACAATTTAATTGACACTTTGAGACACAAACATCCAAATAGGATAGAAACAACCGATACAAATAAAATAAACCACACAGAAAGAAGATAGGATAGATAGGATTTACATACCTGCAACACACAACATAATAAACACTGAGCACCTACAAGAAACATTACAGTACACAGACTATAAACCAAATTAGCACACATCAGTACAAGCAACATAAACACACGGACATTTAAATGATCACCACGTTAGAAATTTAACAACACACTTCGTAAGCATACAGAATAAATAAAATAAATGACACAACTATTATACACATACACCAACCACATACCGAATTATATCATTAGACAATACTGGGACTTACTGAACAATACAACACGAAGCAAAACAGAGCAACTAGCAGCCATCATACACAAAGACAGATTAAGACTGGAACAATTTATACAAACAGTCAAACAACTGACACAACAGACAGACAGCAATGCACCACACTTACACACTAGAGGAACAATTAGAGCAGCACCAACAACACAAATATCTGGGTGGTCTCCTTAGAACAAAGATCAACACAATCGCATAAGAGACCTCCAGCAAATAATACATGCCAATTCTAGTAACCCTATTTCCGTCTCAGGCATCATCTCTCCGGTATGCTCTTCACAACGCTGTAATGCATGCCCTAATGCCAGCTCCATTCTCTCCCACTCTTATGATAACATAGAGACCTTCTAATGCTTCTGAAGTGTGTAACATTGCACACTTTTATGTAGACAATGATTGTTAATCGTGCACCTTTCTGTATAGAGAGTCCTCTTTCTATCTATCTCTCTACCTCTTAAACTCTTAGTGGTTTAGAAGGTGATATTATGTCACACCTTACGTTCTTCACAGTGGATAACGTTCTTAATTGTCCATCTACTCCAACATGAGAATTATGCAGACGCGACTTGTGTCCAGTCACCCAACTTGCAACATGAGTCTCTCCAGTCTCGTCACTTGTATAAAGCATAAGATAAAAGAGCAACTCGGACTCTCTTTTAAAAAAAAAAAAAAACAACAAACAAACAAACGAACGCACAAACATACAATAGTATCGTGAATACTCAGTAGATGCATGTGGCGTCGAGTTATATACCAGCAGCACCTCCGCCAGATAGAAGATTATCTAATTTTCTGATCACATCCAGTAGCTTAGTGTGTCATATTGAATAGTTCACATTATTCATTCCCTCTTGGATATCAAGGCGAGATGCGATGCTTTTGAATGCCGTACACTCCATATAGTTCTCCGATTACAGCACACTCTAAACATCTACCCTGTTCTGAGTGTAACCTGCGAGGAACGCCTAATTTGACAAACCACTTCTCGACCAGAGCCTAAGCAACTGTTGAGACCTTCTGATCCTAGCAATAGTCAAATTAGTAACCACAACAGCTATAATCAGCACAATGTATAAACCTCAACTGCCTCTCTAAAACAATGAAATCAATAGATTTTTTCTCTCTAACACAGTGAAATCCAGAGCTTCAGCCTCAGAAGGCTTAGAAGCTAATAGATTCACAGCTGGACCTTTGATTTTAATACAAGATGGTTTTGTAATATCGCATCACTTACATCTCATACAAAGCAATTGCTGATCTTCAATGATGTCAATACAATAACAAGTACCTCTTCAGATCAGCAACATCCTATATCGCACATATCCCAACACTCAATGTTTGATGGTCTCCAGTATCACTCTATGAGAGATATTTCCCCCAAGTGGCTTCTGAATTCTTATGTATAACAAAACGCCAGTTGTACTTTCCCAGCGCTACAAAACTATACATTTAAATGGCAAAATACTACACCCCCCTTCCCCCCCCCCCCCGAAAATTAAATTACCTAGGTTAACATGCCGATGCTCTTTCTAAATGTTTCTCTCTCTCTATCTAAACTCAGTCTCTCCACTCTCTGTGTGTCTCCTTCTCTCTCACTCTCTTCATCTCTTACTCTCTTTATCTGTCACTCCCTTTATCTCTCTCTCTTACGATTTCTCCATCTCTTTCAGTTCCTTACTCTCTCAATTCCTTTACCTCTCACATCTACCTCAACTTTCCTCCATTTCTCCCTTCCCCCTCTTGTTCTCTTTCAGTTCACCTATATCATTCCTCTCTCCCCCTTCTCCCTCTCTCTTCTAGCTCTCTCCTTCTCTCCCATCTTCTCTCTCCATCTATACAGTGTATGTGTGTGTGTGTGCATAGGTAAACAATTGTCATTGAGTTTGTGATTGTGATTGAGTATATGTATGTGCGAGGAAGTGTGAATGTGTGTGTTAAATGATGTAAGCATGTATGCAGGTATGTGTGTTTTTACGAATGCGCATGTGCACGTGTGTCTGCATACATGTTTGTAGTTTAAGCGTCTGCCTATCTCATAACATAGTAATATGCATTGTTTATATTTACAACATTCATTTGATAATGCTGTTTTCCTAATGTGAATGTACCATGCACTATTTATGAGTGAAAGATGAGTGATTGGAAGGACCGAATGTAAGACGGGCCTGCGTGCCTAATTTGTTACCCTTAAAAAATAAAGTTTGTTCACTTGTTCGTTCGATGCAGCAGCTCACAAACATCACACACCATCAAACACTGATATGGATAATACACGATTCGACTATAGGCATGGGCGCCTCAATGACTCCATGCTGGCCGTGAATGACCTCTACCTTTTGATACTGTGACTGGGGTCGCAACGCCTTGCTTCACACAATCCCTAGCTAGGCGTGGGGGCGGGAGGGTTTCACTGTCATTATGAGCCGCATATATAAATGCCATTTTCACATGGGTAATGAACTATATGTGTATGTTTTTGACGTCTGACATATAAAATTGTTGTTATGTGGATATATGTGACATTTGACATTGATACTGGATAAAATGTAGAACTGCGGGAAATTGTACGTGGATAATGGATAACTTATAAATACATGTCGCATGAATACAATATCAATACATCTAACAGCTGACAAGATATAATATCTATACATCTGAACATGGATACAATATATATGTTCCACTCTCCACTCCAACATTTCCATGTTCCATTCTCCACTCCATCATTTCCATGATCTACTCTCCAGTCAAAAAGTTCCACATTCCACTCTCCACTCCAACAGTTCTGCACTATACACATGTATAGTATCTCTGTACATTGAATATACTATTCGTATCGAATCAATCAGTAAATCAGTAAACCAGTCAATAAATCAACAAAGAATCAGTAAATGTATCGAATCCTTCCATCAGTCAATCAATTAAAGTGTAGTTGCATACTCAGGACAATTCTGTGTGGGTCTGATATCCTTGTTGCTGTCATCAACCACAGCATCAGATGGACTGTCCAGATTATCGTCAGTTTCCTCGAACAGTAAGGCCACACTATCATCACACGATTGGACCACACAGTCAACTCCAAACATGTCCTCAGACTCGATCTTCCCCTGCGATCCCATCAGTGCCGCCTTCTGGGTCCCTGCAGTAGTAACTCCAGGAGTGTCATGGCCGCCGTCTGTTATGGAATAGAGAAAGAATCCGTTGAACAGGCATGATTACAGAGCTGCTTTACTCTAGATGTTACAGATAACTACGTGTCTTAACTAAGTGTCCGACCAGCGGGTAAACATGTCCACAACATAGCTACTGTACCGGCTGCTCCAGTGTAACCATGACTCCAGTGTACAAGGTGATGGCAGTCATCACATACACTAGGCTATGAAATATGAGGTGGAGTGCGCAGTCTCCATCCACGACAAATTTCTTTAAGAAACAATTACAAAAACAAATTCATTCCGACTCGACGCTCTATAGAGATAAAGATCACAAACTGACAGCTCAGACGGTGGCTGGCACTAAAACTGCCGCTAGAAAAAGTCCGAGGCGAGGAAGACTGGCAGGACTGCTGATCCTGTGGGGACACACAGAAGTCGCACTCCTACACCAGCTGAAGCTGTTCCCGACAAACAACCGAGACCAGAGACAACAGCTGAAGCCAGCAGCAGCGGTGAACCTGACAACAACCACACTATCTGGCACCGCATGATCAAACGATGGGTCATCAAGAGAGTTAAGACCGATTTCATAAATGATCAGATCAGGGATATGCTGTTGAGAGACAACTCGACACTGAAGATCACCGGTGCTGAGAGGATCATGCCACGATCGACACGAGCTTCAACAGGCAGAAGGCCAACAGAAAGTGCGCTAACTGCCTCGGCAACCACGGCGCTAGATGTCTCGGCAACCACAGCGCTAGATGCCTCGGCAATCACAGCGCTAGATGTCTCGGCAACCATGGCGCTAGATGTCTCGGCAACCACGGCGCTAGATGCCTCGGCAATCACAGCGCTAGATGCCTCGGCAATCACAACGCTAGATGTCTCGGCAACCATGGCGCTAGATGTCTCGGCAACCACGGCGCTAGATGTCTCGGCAACCATGGCGCTAGATATTTCGGCAACCACAGCGCTAGATATCTCAGCTGCCTCCGCCACCAAGACAAGGAAGGCATGAAAATTGCCGTTAAAGCAAATTTGCATCATAAAGAAGCTAGGTGGCAGTACGAGGCGAGACCCAGCCTAACGAAATGTGACAAGGAACAATATAAAGGTCAACTGAAGAACTTGAGATTTGCTTGCTTGCTTGCTTGTGTTCGTTGGCTTGAGCTCCAACGCGAAGTCCTGTATGTCGGATGAAGGCATCCTGTTGTCCAACATCAGTGTGATGTCATACACGAGACTGGTATAGCTTTTTTTTTTTTTTTTTTTTTTTTTTTTCGGTTAGTCCTGCCGGCGTAGCTTGAAAGCTCGTCGGTAGGCGTCCAGTGGTTTTGCATGTATCACCTTGTACCGGGAGGGCGCGCTTTAGCGATGCTACTCTTGGCTTGCGTGTGCGTGAATAGTCCGTCTGTCCGATAGATATCTGGTTGATCCTGCCAGTAGTCATATGCTTGTCTCAAGATGGCTGTGTGAGGTACACCAAAATGGGATCTTCCCAGCCAACGTGACTCAGCGAGGCAGGCTTTTCAAGAATGTAGTCATATGCTTGTCTCAGCTTTAGCGATGCTACTCTCGGCTTGCGTGTGCATGAATGTCTGTCCGGTCAGTCGCCATGTGCACATTTGCGCTGGAGAGGCTCAACCGTAAAAGGGAGATCTGCTCGCAACTAGACAAGCAGCATCTTTTGTGGGCAGTTTCTCGCCTCATGTTTGTGTGTGGTCTGCTCTGGCGGTCAGT
>OY992895.1:89286751-89374251 GCA_963921405.1 Cepaea hortensis | reverse complement strand
GTGTGTGTGTATGCACTGAAGCAAATGTATTTATATGCGCGTGTGGTGTGTGTGTGCGCGCGCGCGCGCGTGTGTGTGTGTGTGTGTGTGTGTGTCCAATTCCAATTCCAATTCTAATTCAAATTTTCGAGAAAAAAAATTCAAAATTCGGTCTCGACTAACCTGCTTCCCCAGCGGTGGTTATTGTTGAGATCCGTGGTTGTGGGGATTGTTAGTCCTAATTAGTACTGGTTTTATTGGTTCCGCTCTGTTTGTCACAGAGTGTGTGTAGGTGCATGTGCAGAAGCAAGTGTATTTATATGCGCTTGTGTGTGCGTACACACAAGTCTTGTTATATGTATATACGTGCATACAAACAAGTGTGTTTATTATGTGTGTGTGTGTGTATACGCGCTGGTGGATGTGTGTGTCTGGTGCATGTTGTGAGTATGTGTGTGTCTGATGCGCCTTGTGTGTATTGTGTGTCTGGTGTGTGTTGTGTGCACATCTACAGACAGTTTTTAAACCACCATATATGTATTAACGGTTCTTTAGCAACTATACACGTATTAACCCAGTTACTACCACCCAGTTGATTCAACGGGCAAGACGGCGTTTACCTGCAAAGAGTTGTAGAACGTAATGAGACCGCAAGGCACGTAGAGCGCCTTGATCATCCACAGCACCTGTATTCGTCTTCAGTCGTCTTGACTTGTCTGGCCACTAGATTCAGATGGACTCAGACAAGAGAATGCGGTTGACGAATTGCGAAACACTGCCTCACTTTACTCCAATTCATCGCGCAAGTCATTCTTCACCCAACTACATCTATCACCTTCAAGCCCTGTGGCGATGGGCGAGCGGTGAAGCGGCAGACGTGTGTACGCTGGCAGCCGTAGTCGCAGACCTGCACACAGGCGGCTCAGGCCATATGGTCGTCTTCTACTGACCTGAGTAGCAGTGGGATTCGGCAGCCCCCTGAGTGACTGAGCAGCCCTCTATAGAAAAGCACTGCTCACCCCCATAGCACGAGGAAGAGGCTAGAAAAGGTTCCCTAAAACATTGCCTGCTCCAGCATCATTACCTAACCAGCTAGCCGCGGTTGGTGGTTACCCTATAACTGTGGTCGACATACAATTAATATAAAATCAGAGGGGGGGGGGGGGGGGAGCTAACCATATTCCCTTGACCATCGGAACTTGTAATGTACGTACCATACTAGATAGAGAAGGCGCCTCGTGCCCAGAGAGACAAACAGCACTGATTTGGAAAGAGTTGGGCACGTACAACATCGACATTGCAGCCTTGAGCGAGCACGACTTGCAGAAGAAGGCCAAATCTGTGAAGTAGGTGTCGGCTACACATTCTTCTGGAGTGGAACGAAAAGTGAAGAAAGGCGCCAATCTGGTGTGGGATTTGCCATTAAGTGGACACCGCCTCTTCGAATGGCATTATTGGAAAGCACGGAGTCGGAAATTGTAACAGCAATGGACTCCTCCTCCTTCAGCCCTGTGCCGAACACGATCTCCCGATTACCAACATAATTTTCCGCCTTCCCATGAGAAATAAGACATCATGGATGCACCCTCGCTCAAAACACTGGCACCTCATTGACTATGTCATCGTCAGGAGGAGTGACAGACATGGCATACGAGTGGCTAAATCCATGCGTGGTGCAGAATGTTGGACAGACTATCGTCTGATTACCTCAAATATAAATGAACATGCACATCAAACCACCACGCCGTCCTCAAGGGGTAAAAGTGCGAAAAAACATAAAGCGATAAAAACAACAACAACAACAACAACAACAACAACAACAACAACTAAATGTCACCCGTCTAAACAGGGTGCGGAAACAGCGTGGATAACCCTACAGGGCACATTGTACAACATTGCTAGGGGGTCCAGCCCCCCCCCCCCCCCCCCCCCCCCGGATACATAAAGACTGGTTTGAGAAAAATTCCGAAGACAGCAACCAATTTCTGGCCGAGAAACACTTTCTCCAAAAGGCATATTTGAACGACCTGAAGTCAACATAAAAAATAGACGCCTTCATTAACATCCGGGGAATCATGCAGCAGAAACTACGGCATATGCGGAACTCCTGGCTGAGCAACACAGTTGATGAGATTCAAGGCTTTCCTGACAGTCATGAAATGAACAATGTTTATGACTCACTAAAGGTTGTCTACGGCCCTACATCACCAGGCATAGTTCCCCTCCTTAGTGCAGGTGGGGTATATTGATCACCGATAAGAAAGAAATCTTCCAACGCTGAGCAGAGCATTTTAGTAGCAACATCTTGAATGCATCCTCCTCCATCGATGACAAAACCATCAACAGCCTTCCTTTAGTCCCCACTAATGATATTCTTGCTGAACTGCCAACCACAGTGGAAATAAACAAAGCTATCCAGCAACTTTCCAGCGGTAAGGCCCTGGTCCTGATTCAATCCCGGCAGAATTCTACAAAACCGGTGGCCCGGTTTCTAATAAAGCAGCTTCATCACCTCTTTACGACATATGGGTGCATATGGGTGAACGAAACCATGCCACATGATTTCAAGGACGCGTCAATAGTCCACCTTTGCAAACATAAAGGGAATCGCAAATCCTGTGACAACCACCGAGGCATCTCCTTGCTCTCAATTGCAGGGCAAATACTCGCCAGAATTCTTCTCAATCACCTCACGGTCCATCTCCACCAAAGCCTTTTTCCCGAGAGTCAAAGCGGCTTCAGAAAAGAACGAGGAACTATTGTCATGATATTCGCTGCAAGGCAGCGGCTCCGAAATGTGCTCCACTTTCATTGACCTTACCAAGGCTTTTGATACAGTCAGCAGAGAAGGACTGTGGAAGATTATGGCAAAATATAGCTGTCCACTAAAGTTTGTCCAAACAGTGTGTCTATTTCATGATGGTATGCAGGCAAGAGTTCACAGGAAGATGGTGAGCTATCTGAGCCCTTTCCTGTCACCAATGGAGTGAAGCAAGGATGTGTCCTGGCACCAATATTATTCAGCCTCATGTTTTCAGCTATGCTGTCAAATTCCTTCGAAAACAACGACATTGGAATAGACATTAACTATCGCATGGATAGAGGGGTATTCAATCTCTGAAGGCTGAAAACTATCATCAAAACTATGTACTCATGTTTGCTGATGATTGCGCTCTATATGCCAACTCAGAGGCGGATATGCAACATGTTTCAGCTTTCTCTTATTCCTGTGCCAACTTTGGCCTCAGTATCAACTTGGAGAATACTGTAGTCATGTACCAGCCAGTTCCGGAGATTATCCACAACGAGCCGATTATCAAGGTTTTTTACAAGGCTCAGTAGTTTGCCATTGCTTTCTGAGCGCCAACTCACATACCCTGTAAATTACCGACGCGGAGAGAACCGCTACCAATTCTCGCGCACGTCATGTTACTCACGAGAGCATACGGGGTTACGGAGAAAATCGTGTAATCCCTAGACCAGGGAGACCGGCGATTATCAAGGTGAATGGTCAAAAATTAAGTGTTGTGGACAAACTCACCTATCTTGGCAGCACTGTGTCACAGGCTGCAACAATTACCGGTGGAGTAGCAATACAGGTGTCGGCACTTCGCATCTTATTACGGGCATGTTATGATAGGCTGACCACGGTTCACCGCCATGAGTATGGACTGGGAGGAATTGAGTCTAGGGTGGGAGTGTTTCCTCTGGAGTTTTAGGTATTGCATAATAAATAGACTACGACTCACGGCTCAGGAGATGTTGGTGCTGCAGTTGACAGCATGGCTGAGTTATCATAGTTGTTCTGCCAAAATAGACAGTTTCAGTAGTTAGTCTACTCGGTTGGGCGATCCACAAACATGATATATTTCATGTCTGCCAGCAAGATCACATATGGTTCTAGATCACCTTCCCGTCCAGAAAACTCCCACGCTTTCCCACAGAGAACGATCATCATCTGTTCCGTGCAGTATGCTCGTCAAAGCACCAGGGACTACTGACTCGCCCCTTCTTCTGTTGGTTTAAGCAGTTCCAAGACTAGAAGGCCGGGAGTTGGGGTTTTGTTGTCTGAATCGATGGAGGAACAAGGAGGGACATGGCGGTTTATGGATGAACATGCAGGAACATGTACTGAGTATATTTGGACAGAGACCGAAAGTTCGCCCTCAGGGACAACCACAGCTTGCAGAATACACCGGAACCTGGCTCAAAGAACGTCAGAGCCACCCTGACCTACATCGCATTCTCTTCTTGTAGGATGGGAGGCTCACTGATCAGGCTGATATCATCTGTAATACAGGGATGTTACTATATCTTAGATAATCATCATCATCCAATGCCTTCCACGTGGATGGCCATGCTTCTCCCCAAATTACGATCTTCGACGTCATGGATCATCAATTCGTGTGCTGACTCCCTTCCGTACCATGACATTAAATTGTTCAAAATCATTTCATGGTGTCTTACTCTATCTCTCTTTCCGCGAAACTTTCCGGTTGTCAAAACATATTCCACTTTTTGTCATTTCATAACGTGGCCAACTAACGATAACTGCTTCTTTATTATGTGTGTGATAAGTTGTCTTTGCGACTCAGTTTCCCTTAAAACTTCCTGATTTATCTTTTTGGTTGTCCAAGTCATTTTCAGCATGAGTGTATAAAACCATATCTCCACGGCATCCGGACATTTTTTTTCTCGCCTGTTTAACAATTGGTTAGGACTCACAGGCGTATGTTAAAACTGGTTCTGTGTAACATGCAAGAACTCTTTTTCTGACTTATAAGGACAGTGAATTATTGCACGAACGTTCTTCATTTAATAGAATAACAACGCTATTTAATCCACATCATTATATTGTTACTATGAGACAACAACCACATACCATACGATAGCCAACATACAGTGAAGTAAGACTTACTTTCAGTACACGTGGAGCCCTGGTAGCCACTCTGACATCCATGAAGGCATGTTCCATTGGTGTTTTCACAGAAATGTGCACCAGGATCACCGTCTCTCACACAGAACTGGCTACAGGCTGTCAGGGTCTCACATCCGAGGTTGCGACGCGTTGTCTGTACCAACGCCAGACAGCATAACAACACGCAACCCTGAGTGATGTTAAACACGGCAGAGAGAACGCGGCGTCTTCGACGACGCCCGGATAATCAGCCACGCACAGCAATTGAGTTCACCCCGTGAACCTTGCAGGGGACACCAGCTGACGTGAGCGTGTAGCGTGTAGGACGCCAGAACTGGCAGACGGGCTTAGGTTGTTGAATGAACAGGTCGCATGGGTATGCGAGGAGTGTTTGATTCTGCATTGAGAGCTAGCCTGTACGACAGTGGGAGACTGGTTCGAGCACTTGAATAGTTTGACTTGTAAGTGAGATGTTTATTGCTTGCATGTATTATTATGTATTGTAGTGATATTGTTCATGCTGTAATGATTGCTATGGATTGTCAGTACGCGATGTTTGTGCGATAATAAATGCCGCGCGTAAATAAAGCGTGTGAATAATACTTTCGGATATTCACTTCGTGTGATTTGATAGTTTGATATTGCTTCACACTTGCCAGAAAACGAGCTACTTATCTTGCTCTACGCAAGACTCTGACAAGTGCGAACGTGGGGGCTTTCGTCCGGGTTTTGAACCAAATGCGAACTTGTAAATTTTTTTGTCCGAGTTTGAAGCGAATGTGAACATGCCGATAGAAGTGCGCAAGTCATAGATTAAGGTAAAGTAACGATTTAATAGAGTTGATTTAATTAAATTATAAGTGTGAAGATATTATTTGAAGCCAACCGAGGCGTCTTCAGACTTATCACTAAATTCAAGAAAATTTGTACCTAAAATCCAAAATGGCAGCCGTGCCCTTGAATGTCATTGAGTAGGGTTAGTGTGAGCGTGAAAGTTGTTGATTGTGGTAACGACTAACAATAATACTTGACAGCATACAAACCTTTACAGACTTCAGTGACATTACACACACCATACATTTACAAACGTTCTAATTTCGTTTAGTTTAAAAAGTACAGGGTTTTTGTGTCAACTTTACCTGAGTCTGGTGAACTTCAAAAATTTTTGTGCGTCAACCCGAAAGACGTTCCAGTGTGATTTCGAGCACCACTGAACAGCACAGTACCCAAGGATTACTTGAGTATAAAATTTTTTTCATCTCTCTTTATACTTTCGTTAGTCTGGCTTTAGACATTAACTGTGCTATAAATATTTGTAACTTACTAACATCATAAGTAATTTTGTTTATATTTATTCCATCATACCTATTGTTCATCATGTCTTCTTTAAACGATTTCATTGAAATGGGTTTAAAAATGAATATGTCTGGTGAGGAATTGAGAACATGGAGTGAAAGTAAATATGCAGAATATCTGGTGAAACAAGAGCAGATGATTGAGCGGAATGAAAGAGCTGCCGAAAGAGCGTTGAAAATGAAAGAGGCAGAATCAGAAACTGCTTTAAAGCTCCAACAAGCACAATCAGAAGCTGCTCTAAAGCTTCAACAAGCACAATCAGAAGCTGCTTTAAAACAGTCAGAAGCTGCAGTGAGGCAAGCTGAGATCTTAGCACAAAGTAAGAGAGAAGAGCAAGAAACACAACTGAAAATTGAACAACTTAAAGCTGAATCTTCTAAAGATAAAGTTAATAGAGAAACAGACAAAGATCAACCTCATAAAAAGTACCAAGGTCTGATCAGAAGTTACAACACAGGTGATTGCATAGCAGCATTCACCCAAAATTTTGAATTTGTTATGGATCATTACAAAATCCCAAAACCTGAATAGGGGATAGTATATGTAAGAAGTCTTTCTGGGGAACCTCTTAAAGTCATAGAGTCGATCCCAAATGACCTGAAAGAAGATTATCTTTACATTAAAGCAAAAATTATGTCACATTTTTTGCTAGATGAATCAGGTTATAGAGAACAGTTTAGGAAGTTGTCTCCTAAGCCAACACACACGTTCTCTGATTACATCTCAGAAATTCAAAATATTTTTTCTAAATGGCTGTCAGCAGCCAAAGCAAAATGGAAGTTATGACAAATTAGTTGATCTTATGTTGAGAGATAAGATTATCGCATCTCTCCCAGCCCCCTTTTCTAAATTTTTGTTGGAATGTCAGTGTGAAAGCGTTCAACAGATTGAAAGTCGTGGCTCTGGTTATTTTGCAGCCAATAAGCATTGTTTCTCTAGTAGTCTGACCAGCACAGACTTTGTAGCAGCAGCTACATATGGCAAATATCAGGCAGGGTCAAATAACAAACAAAGACCTTATAAACAAGCTGCAGAGAAATTATATCAGTGTAGATATTGCAACTATACACACAATGAGCATGATATGTGCGACCAACATCCTGGGTACACTGCTTACTTGCATAATTACATTTCTAAGCAAGATAAAGAAAGGAAGAACTACAAAAAACTTACAAAATGTTATCTTTGTAAGGCTTTTGGTCACTGGCGTAAGGATTATAAAGGCAAGTCAATGACCAAAAAGGCTAATGCAGCCATGTTTGACAGTTCTTCGTCAGAAGATGAAAGTGTACAAGATCACCCAGTAAACTCAGCACACTCCATTGAGGTGTTCCATCAGGAAAAATGTACCATTTGTGATCAATTTTATGAGGATGGCGTGTTAACATGCGGCCATTCTATACCTGTTACCAGTGAGGAGGCCAATTCTGTAGTAAACTCCAAAGGTAAACTAAACATCCACCAGGGGTATGTTAATGGTAGAGCTGCCACAGTTTTACGTGATAGCGGAAGTACTCTCATTGGTGTAAAGAGAGATTATATTTTACCATCACAATATAGTGGTAAATATGTCACATTCTCAGGAAACATAGAGAAATATCCACTTGCATGGGCATATATAACTACACCATTCCTTACAGGAAAGGTTAAATGCGCAGCATTAACCAATCCTTGCTGCGATATTATCATTGGTAACCTTCCTGAAGTGAATGACATACCACATGACAGCAGTATATCAACTGTCAGTTGTAATATTGATACTACCATTTCACCTTCATCACCAATCACCATTCATGATGTATTACCACCTGTAAATGAATGTATAATACCAACCTGGCTATGCCAGAACATACAAGTAATTGTGTGAATGTAACATCAATGTGTGATGAGAATGATCGTTGTAATATAGTAAATGCAGTAACTAGATCTACTGCACAGATGCAAGATCGAATCGATCAAACAGAGGCTTTACAACGAGTAAGTCCAGTTGTAACATCTCCTGAGACAACTAGGGAGACGTTTATAACATCTCAGAAAGCCGATCGATCTCTGCAAAATTATTTTAAACTTGTAGGCCAAAAGCCAAGAGTAGCAAAGAATGATCAATGGTACTTTGCTCTCAAGAACAGAATTCTAACACGGTATTACACCAAAGGTTCCAGCACTATAGAACAAACAGTGCTACCGTTAGAAAACCGCAAGCAAGCATTGAATATAGCTCATGACATACCCTTTGCAGGACACATGGCGTATGCTAAAACTAGAGCAAGGTTACTTACTCATTTTTATTGGCCAAAGTTTTGCAACGATACCAAACAGTATTGCTGATCGTGTGACATCTGTCAAAAGCTTGTCAAAAAGGGTAAACACCCACAAGCTGAATTGCAAGTTACTGATTTGGCTAGTAGACCGTTTGAAAAGATCTCGGTCGATATAGTTGGTCCTCTGAACCATATAACATCTAAAGGTAATAGATACATTGTAACACTCATTGATCTATGTACTCGTTGGCCAGAAGCGATTCCAATGAAGAACATAACTTCCAAAGACATCATGGAAGTGTTCTTTCATATTTTTGCGAGGGTAGGATTCCCTGATACCATCCTTTCAGATCGGGGTAGCCAGTTTATTTCCTCGGCTACACAAGCCTTTACTAAAATGTTGGGTGTTAAACAATGCTTCAACAGTCCATATCACCCACATTCGACCGGTATAGTGGAAAAGATTAATGGCGATATGAAACATATGCTCTCTAAGGTAACCCAAGAACATCCTGAAGATTGGGATACTTATCTGCCTGCCATTTTGTTTGCATATAGGGAAGTGCCCCATTCCAGCACTGGGTTCTCACTATTCGAAATGTTATATGGTGCACAACCACGCGGCCCATTATCTCTGTATGAATCTATGTTGACTGAAAGTACAACTTTGTCTATACCCATTTCACCATATGAACATGTAATATCATTGCGTGATAGAATTATGAAATCATGTATATTAGCCAAAGAAGCTCTCCAAAAATCAGGAGCTATTTACCAACAATATGCTAACAGAGGAAATAGAACTATTACACTGACGCCAGGACAGGACGTTCTTCTTCTTTTGCCAAGTGATAGACATCTCCTAACTGACTCATGGCAAGGACCGTTCAAAGTGCTACGACAAATTTCGACAGTAGATTACGAGATTGCAGTTAGGGACAAACATAAAATTGTCCATATTAACATGCTCAAACCATATCACCACAGGCAAGACAAACAAGTAGAGACTGCAGCAAGCACCTCCATAGTGGACCAGACGGACGACAACGACACTGACGAGATACCGACACCAGTTCTTGACACGACGACCAACTTACAGGACATTAAGGTAAATCCTAAACTGACCCAGACACAGACTGACAGTGGCAGACAACTAATACAAGAGTACAGGACGATCTTTTCTGACAGCCCAGGACAGACAAATTTAGTGCAACACCAAATCATCTTGACATCTGACATTCCTATTAAGTGTAGACCATATTCCATCCCTATACACTATAAAGAAAAACTTCATCAAGAAATCATTGATTTAGAAGCAAATCATATCATTCGACGTTCACAATCTCATTTCTGTTCACCAATAGTTTTGGTACGCAAAAAGGACAACACTATTAGACTTTGTGTAGACTATCGTAAACTCAACAGCATTACACAGTTGGATTTAGAACCAATGAGCAACTGTGAAGACATCTTGACTGAACTATCTGACTCACGTTATTTTACTAAACTTGACATGACAAAAGGCTACTGGCAGATAGCTGTACATCCTGATAGTATACATCTGACTGCATTTGCCACACCGTGGGGTTTATACGAATGGTGTAAACTACCTTTCGGATTAGTCAATGCACCAGCTACCTTCGTCAGAATGACAAGAATTCTTTTGACAGACATTGCTAACATCATTTGCTACATGGACGACATTTGCATACACACAAAGGACATGACAGAGCACATAACAGCACTACAGCAGACATTTGACACAATTAGACATCATGGACTGACTATAAAACCTTCCAACGTTTATATAGCCTTTCAGGAAATTTCATTTTTGGGCTATAAGATCTCAAATGGCTTTATATCAACTGACGATAACATCATGTCCAGAATTTTGAAATTGTCGCTTCCGACAACTAAGAAACAGTTGCGAAGTGTGTTAGGTCTTTTAAACTATTATAGACAGTTTATTCCTCATTTTGCTGAATTGACCAAATGTGTCACTGATCTACTAACAAATAAACACCCCAATGTGATTGTAAACAGTGAATGTTTAAGGCCAGCATTTGCGAAAATTCTTTCATATTTTTCTAAATCACCTATTCTGAAATTGCCAAATTTGAATATTACTTTTAGATTAAGATGTGATGCGAGCTCCGTAGCCATTGGAGGTGTGCTTCTCCAAGAACACGACCAAATCTTGTACCCAGTATACTACGTCTCTCGAAAACTGAACACCAGCGAACGAAATTACAATACACCAGAACTCGAGGCTCTTGCCATGGTATTTTCGGTACGTAAACTTTCTAGATTTTTGTTAGGCAAACATTTCATAATTGAAACAGATAATACTCCGCTGACAATTGTTACCAGAGGAACGCCAAATAACAGCAAGGTGGCAAGATGGTCCCTTCTTCTGCAGGACTATAGCTATGAGATTAACCATATAAAGGGTTCACAAAACTGTCTTGCAGACCTTTTGTCTAGATGTCCATACAACGAACCTAATACCCAGTCGACACCAGAGCACAGTGCAGAGGGTGTATAAAATTGCAACGTAGATAGTGCTCAGTACCACAGCCAAGTGTGACAATGTGTCAGTAACGCTGTGTACACCATTGTGATGGGGAAGATTGTATCTCCCAATGTATATAACTTATGTACATATTGTGATTCTTATTATTATCATGCGAATGAATGCGTGTATAATTGTGAGATAATGGAAAGAATGGAATCAGTATTATGTAAACTAATGTGTTGTATAACTGTGAGATATGAGAAAGAATGCAATTATTATTGTAAATACATAAATATTATAACAACCAGACACTACAGAGAAGTGTCGCGGGACAACACTACAAGATCCAGGAATTTACCAAGCCACTACAACGTGAGGTAATCCTGAAGGTATCCAGACCGAGTTGTCCAAGACGTTTTAACAAGGTACGAAAGATGACTGCGACAGTACAATCCGAGCAGAAGGCGGAAGAGACGATCCAACAGCTGATAGTAACAACTACTACTACGTTTAGATAAGATCCATCCAGAACGGACCAACGTTGTATGAATGACACCACAACACATGTAATAGTACAGCTGTATACTTCCGATTTTTTGCATATTAATATTGAAAGTTAGCAAACTACGCTAAAAATTCTATAAATGTATGACAATTGTATTAAAATGTGATTTAAAATATTTCCATATACGGAATTGTATATGTCGATTTTTATAGGATGTAATCTCAGCATCGTAACTTGATTGCTTCTTTACAAACGTGACTTTTTGTGCACATTTGTCAATAAGGATCAAATTATGACACTAAGAAATAAATTTGCAATTGTAATTTATGTCTTGTAAACAACGATAAATTATTGTTCCTAAATTGTTTGTATAATAACCAGGGGACATTACTATAAATTGTTGGTGATATGTAAATATGTATTATAACCATTAACATGTGTGCTTGATAAATAACATGTCAATGTAAAGTCGTTTAGATATGGACAGTATATTGCCAAAACTGTTGACCTTCATTAGAAACTCTAAACAGAGGTCTGATGAAGGAGTCATCTCAGAGGGAGATGCTCACGGCTTGACCTGATTATTTTAGTATTTTTGTTCTTGGTTGTGAGGTAGGGGCCAGTTTAGCCGATACCTACCGGACTAGCTGGGTCACAGCGAGGTAATGCCCATGAAATAGATTGTACTTGACTGTTGTACTTCATAGTGCAACATAATTGGTGTATACATATTGTTTACTATTCACCTGTATATATTTATTATAATTGTTAAGGTATAATGTTCGACTTTGACATGTTTAATAACACCTAGATATATATTGTACATGAAAGGAAATCCTTTCATGAAAAAGGGGTGTGGAGAGTGTCAAGGAGTGTTTGAATCTGCATTGAGAGCTAGCCTGTACGACATCAATTACAAATCGACATTAATTCTTGGATGTACAAGAGATACAGCATGCAGGGCGATGCGCTACCTTCTTGATTTTCCAACCATTGAAGAGAGAATACAAGTTTGCAGAGCACGCGCCTACCTCAGAATTAACGCAAACACACAACATCCACTGCATAGTGAAATTAGGAAGGTGAAGGGCAGCAGGTTAAAAAGAGGACGGTCGTGGATGGGTCAAGCCGAAGACATTCTTCAACAGGTGTGTTCACTTGAGGACTTAGAACCTGGCGAGGAGTGGGTGCAAGTGCCAACAGACTTCTGCACATCCTTTTCAGTTTGCATCCAACTAGATAAAAAATGCAGACAAGAAAATCCGGCTGCTGTTGAGGCTGAAGTACAAGCGTTGATTTTTGAGAATTCGCTAGACGGTGACGCGGTCATCTACACAGATGGGTCGGTCGTCCGACATGTGAGAAGCTCATGGGCCTTTACAGCTCGGGCCGGAGGGAGAATTGTGAAGGAGGACTCTGGTGCTTTCACTGAAACCACAAGTAGCCTGACCATGGAAGTCATGGCAGTAAGTAAAGCAATAACATGGCTCGAGACACAGACATTCACTAGGGCTTGTTTCCTTAGCGACTCAATGAACATGATCAAGAGGATAGAGGAGGGGTCGATCCGAAGAGAATGGTTGCTGCCTCTGAAGCGGTCTCGGCTGGCAAAGATTAGTTTCATCTTCGTGCCAGGTCATGCGGGAGTACAAGGAAATGAGCGGGCTGACAAGCTCGCAGGTGAGGCTACTGTGGAGGGCGGACGCGCCATGGACCAGGCTGACATTCTGAATGCTCTACGAGAAGTGAGACTTTTGCGAGAACCAAGTGATGACTGTGAATCTACAACAATGGCCAGACTGCGGGAGCAGCAAATTAAAAGAGGGGTGGCCAAACAAGAACACTACGCAGGAAGCCAAAGAAGATTGATAAACCAACACAGAACTGGCGTCGTTAGCCGCTACACGCTGCGGGATTTGCTGAGGAGGGGATCCGAGCACTTATGGACTGAATGGTTCGATGTGCAACGAGGATGATCTGTCGACTAACTAACTAACTAACTGTACGACAGTGGGAGACTGGTTCGAACGCTTGAATAGTTTGACTTGTAAGTGAGATGTTTATTGCTTGCATGTATTATTATTTATTGTAGTGATATTGTTCATGCTGTAATGATTGCTATGGATTGTCAGTGCGCGATGTTTGTGCGATAATAAATGCCGCGCGTAAATAAAGCGTGTGAATAATACTTTCGGATATTCACTTCGTGTGATTTGATAGTTTGATATTGCTTCACACTTGCCAGAAAACGAGCTACTTGTCTTGCTCTACGCAAGACTCTGACACGGGCAAGCTGACACACTGGGCCATAGCTACCTACGGCACACCCTAGAATAAGACAACACATGTATATGTATGTGATATATCTATTATCATTATCACAGATTTTTTAGCGATATCGGAGATTTACCAAACATTTAAGCACATATTTGCTTCTAAACTGCGAATTACATCAGAGCTATTTTTGTATCGAATATTCTGGAAAGTATCAACTTAATTAACACAGTTTGGCGTTACCAATGCATTCATCTGATTGGCTGATCTAGTTGAACATGGCTGTGGAAGGTTTGAGCAGACACCGGCGGAATAGATATTATTCACTTTGCCATGTAGTCTACAAAGGAACACACCGTTTTTGTGATTCTCCATTTTTTTTTTTTAAATTTTCATTTGTGTTCTTTTTGGACAAGAGAAATAGGTAGTAATGTTGTTGGCTGAACCATCATAAACTTGGTCATACTTACTTGGTCTGCTGATAACGGTTGAGTTGTTCTGAATCGTGAGCATAGCACGGGAAGGCGTTCTTCATCTCTGATGAACCGAAGAGTTTGCCTTTTTATTTACCTAAAGAGTAGATTCCTATTATCTGGAAGGACCGCCCGGACCCAACAACGTCCAGTCTTTTTTAAAATCTCAAGTTAAGTATTCAAGTACAGTACATTAAACCACCCATATTCATTACATTGTCGAGGGGAACAGACCAAGAGGAAGACCGAGAGGAAAATACCTGGATGGCTTGGCCACATGGCATGGACGAGACAGGAACACTGAGCTGATCCACGACTCTGGTGATCGAGTGAAATGGCGAATCATGACCGCCCACGCTTTCCGGCATGGCACATGATTGATTGATTGATGGGAATTGACATTGCCATTATCGAACAGAAGATTTTCTACATCCAGAGAAACCTTACCTTATCCAGTCCCGTCGTTTGGAGATGAAGAATTTACCTAGGAATTAAGTGTTATAGACTTTCCCTATTGCAGCAACGCGATGGACATTAATTTCTTTTTCAAGATGACTCTTATTGTTTCGTAAACTCTCACATTCATGGGATTTTAGTTAACGGACTATACACCTTTTTAACAGATATAATTTATAATTGTGAACTAGATGAACTTGGTTTAACACGATTTTATATTAGATTGAGCTTCATTAAGTTTGGCAAATGATATGTTGTCAGTTATTTTTAACAAGTAGATCATCGATCTACCCGCAACCCCGTAATCTGTCCCAATATGTTATTTGAGCTTGAACACGAGTTCGAGTCTATTCCTTGTTGAATTGTGTTAAGCATTTTGTTTATCTCAGCTGATACAATAGACACTATTTAGCACTTCTATCGTGAGCAACATGTGGCTGGGGGAGCTCACGGGGGCAAATCATATTTTCAGAGTTGAGCAAACTACTCTGAGTCCTCGTTGAATTCCCAAAGCTCACAACGCCTTCTATAGGGAAACCTGTCTAACTTTTTTTAGTGTTGGACTTGTACTCTTTTCTGTCTTGTTAAATGCTTGGGGGTGCGTAAGCCGTTTTTTCCCCCCTGTTTTCTTATAAGGGCGGATTAAGAAGGAATTGGTGACCCATTCCTCCAGGGGATTCCCCTATACATTGGTTATATTGACCTCCAACGCCACAATAAATAGTTCTTGGACGCCTGGGACATAGCTGCCCACGTCAAACTCTAGATTAAGACCATATAAAATAACACAAAGTAATACAGCGTTACATAACAGAATTACGGTACATACAGGACGTTGCGGCGACTAGCCTTCATCAGCAAACAAAGAGTAAGTGAGTAAGACCACACATCTGAGTATATAGATAGTTCCTGGACGTCTGGTTCATAGTTGCCCACGTCATAATCTAGAGTAAGACCACACATGTGAGTATATAGATAGTTTATAGACGTCTGGTTCATAGTTGCCCACGTCACACTCTAGAGTAAGACCACACGTCTTAGTATATAGGCAGTTCATTGACGTCTGGGCATGGCTGATCAGGTCACACACTTTGGTAGAACTACCATCATAATTCAATGCCTAAATATGAAGTAATGTATATATATGTTGTTGTCTAAAAGGCTTTACAAATGTGTCTCGTGTCTGTGTTATCAGTTAGCCACGGGAGACCAGCCAGTAATGACTGATTTGCTTGTTTAATGAGTTAATAATGGGAGACCAGAGCATTATTGTTTACTGAATTATACATGGGAGACAGGCACAACAGTACTTGCAAATACCGGTATAAGGTTGTTCTAGAGATCTTTCTCCCGACCACACACAACGGTATTTGCAAAGACCTTTGTATGTTTGGTCTAAAGATTTGTATCCCCCACCAGGAACAACAGGGTTTACTAAGACTGGCGTAAGGTTTGTCCTTTGATCTATCTCCCCACCAGGAACAACAGGGCGTACAAAGAACGGTGTTTGCTTGGTTCATTGATTTATAACCCCATCAGGAACAGCAGATCTTACGAAGACCGATGTAAGGTTGGTTCATATATCTATCTCCCCACCGTGAACAACAGGGCTAACAAATACCGGTGTAAGTATGGTCCATAGATCTATCTCCCCACCAGGAACAAAATGGCATTCAAGGACCGGTGAAATGGTGGTCTATATATCTATCTCCACACCAGGAACAACAGGGCTTACAAAGACCGGTGTAAATTTGGTCCATAGATCTGTTTCCCAAACAGGCACAACAGTACTTGCAATGACCGGAGTAAGGATGGTCCATAGATCTGTCTCCCAGCCAGCTACAACGGTACATGCAAAGACGGAGTAATGTTGGTCCATAGATCTGTCTCCCAACTAGGTTTAACAGTACTTGCAAAGATCGGTTTAAGGTTGGTCAAGTGATCTTTGTCCCCACCAGGGCCATCTCCATGGGGGATCTTGTGCCGAGCCCCACTACATCTCAGTCCAGTAACCGGCGGGGTAGGCAAGACCGGTGCTGGAACATGTTCTGCCAAAACAGACGGTTATAGAAATCAGCAAATTCGGATGGGCAATACGCAGGTATAGAGGAGCATTATTTTGTGTATTGATGTCAGTCCTTTGCTCAGATCAACCCAATTCATGTAATATGAGAGGTTCACTGACCAGACTGATGTCATCTGTAATACAGGGATGTAACTACAATATGGGACATAACGCTGTTTAATCCAAACTGCAATGTCATTACTATGGGACAACAATCACCTACCACACATTGCAAACATACAATGTTGTACATACTTACTTTCAGTACAGGTGGAGACCTTGTACCCACTCTGACATCCGTGAAGACATGTTCCATTGATGTGGTCACAGAAATGTGCCCCAAGATCACCG
The DNA here is from genome assembly GCA_963921405.1 of Cepaea hortensis. Lineage (NCBI taxonomy): Eukaryota > Metazoa > Mollusca > Gastropoda > Stylommatophora > Helicidae > Cepaea > Cepaea hortensis. The sequence goes on along the minus strand of OY992895.1, from coordinate 89,357,098 downwards.
TCTCTCACACAGAACTGGCTGCATGCAAGCTGACATCCTGGACCATAGTTGCCCACGTCACACCCTAGAGTAAGACCACACATGTGAGTATACAGATAGTTTCTGGACGTCTGGTAAATAGATTCCCAAGTCACACCCTAGAGTAAGACTGCAAGTCTGATTATATAGATAGTTCCGAATATCAAAGCCGAATATCAAAGTGAATGATCATAGACTAAGTGCTGTGGACAAATTCACCTATCTTGACATCACTGTCACAAGCTGCCAAAATTGATGAAGGAGTGAATGCAAAAATCTCCAAGGCCAGCTCGGCCTTTGGGAGACTGTACAAGAATGCTTGGGACAGAAATGGAATAAGCCTGAAAAAAAGAGCTGAAAGTCTATAAATCAGGTGTAATATCCACACTGCTATATGCATGTGAAACATGGACTGTTTATCAATGGCGGGTGGGGGAGGGGGGAGACAATAATAACTGAAGTTCGTGTCTAATGAGTTATTCACGCGAGACCAGGCACAACAGTACTTGTAGAGACCGATCAAAGGTTGGTCAAAAGATATTCATAAGTACCATCTCCTAGGGGGTCTCTTGTACAGAGCTTCACGTCATCTTAGTCCAGTAACAGGCTGGTTAGGCATGACCGGTAGGTACCATAACTAGGCATCTGACAACGGGCATGGTCAAATATAGCCCGGTCACGGTTTACCACCGTGAGTATGGACTAGGAGGGATTTGGCGCAGGTTGGGGGTGTTTTCTATAAGAGTAGCTGCATTGTAAACAGACTACGACCCTTTGATCGGGGGGTATGGTGGTGCTGAAGTGGGCAGCGTGACTGAGTTATCTGAGCTGTTTTGATTAAACAGACGGTTGCAGCAATCATCAAACTCGAATGGTTATACACAGACATGGTATAGTTCATGTCTGCCAGCAAGATCACACGTGGTTCTTGATCAGCTTCCACTCCAGGAAACTCCCACATTTTTCCCAAAGACTACGATCATCATCTGTTCCGTACAGTATTCTCATCAAAATACCAGGGACTAGTGGCTCACAACTTCTTCTGGTTTAAGTAGTTCCAATACAAGATCGCCAGGAATTGGACTTTTGTTGGATGAAGGCATGCAGGAACATTGAGGAACATGTACTGCGTGTATGTGAACACACAACGAGAGTTCATCCTTAGGGGCAACAAATGCTAGTACAAAATACCGAAACCTGGCACAAGGAACATTAAAGCCACCCTGACCTACATCGCGTTCTCTTCATGTAGGATAAGAGGTTCACTGACCAGACTGATGTCATCGGTAATGCAGGGATGTAAATACAATATGGAACGCTATTTAATCCTCATTACCGTGTCGTTACTATGGGACAACAACCACATATCATACGCTAGCAAACATACAGTGTTGTACAGACTTACTTTCAGTACAGTTGGAGCCCAGGTAGCCACTATGACATCCATGAAGACATGTTCCATTGGTGTTGTCACAGAAATGTGCGCCAGGATCACCGTCTCTCACACAGAACTGGCTACAGACAAGCTGACACCCTGGACCATAGCTGCCCACATCACACCCTAGAGTAAGACCACACATCTGAGTATATAGAAAGTTCCTGGACGTTTGGAACATACCTGCCCACACATTAGAGCAAGACCACACGTCACAGTATATAAATATTTCATGGCCGTCTGGGCCACTGTTACTCAGGTCGCACACACGGTGGTGGAACCACCATCATAATTTAATGCCTAAATATGAAACCATGTTTATATCCAGCTTTGTCTAAAAATCTTTACACACGTTCCCCATGTCCATGTGTTATCACTTATTCATGGCAGATAAGACAATCGTGACTGACGTTCTTGTTTAATGTGTTATCCATGGATGACCAGGCACAAACCTAATTGCAAAGACCGGAGCAAGTTTAGCCTAGAGATCTGTCTCCCGACCAGGCACTACAGTTCCATCTTCATGGGTCTCTCTCGCAAAGCTTCGCGTCGTCTCAGTCCAGTAACCGCGGGGTAGGCAAAACCGGTGCTGGAACTTACCATCTGATTACAGGCATATTAGGACATAGCCTCGCAACGATTCACCTCCACGAGTATGGACAGGCATGGTAGGATATAGCCTGGCCAGGGTTCACGACAATAAGTATGGACAGGAACGAAATAGGCCCAGGTAAGAAGTGTTTCCTCTCGGAGGAATTGAATTGTAAACAGTCTACGACCCAATGCCTAGGGGATATGTTGATGCTAAAATTGACAGCATGGCTGAATTATCTGAGCTGTTCTGTCAAAACAGACGGTGGCAGCAATCAGTCTATGCGGATGGGTGATCCACAGATCTATTTCATATTTGCCATAAAGATAATATGTGGCTCCAGATTAATTTACCCTCCACAGACATGGCATGGTTCATGTCTACCATCAAGATCTGTGTGGTTCTAGATCAACTGCTCCTCCAGGGACATGATATATGTCATGTCTGCTAGCAAGTTAACGTGTGGTTCTAGATCATCTTTTCCTAGAGGGAACTCCCACATTTTCCCAAAGACAACTGTCACTATCTGTTCCGTAGTATGCAAAACACCAGGTACTAATGGTTCGACTCTTATTCTACATTTTTAAACTGTTCCAAGACTAGAAGGCCGGGGGGGGGGGGGGGGGGTTTGGCTTTCATTGTCTGAAGGGATGGGGGAACATGGAGGAACAGGGAGGAACGTGGAGGGACATGGAGGGGCACGTATTGATTGTATTTGAACACACACAGAGTTCTTCCTTAGGGACAACTACAGCTTACAGAAAACACGGGAACCTGGCTCAAAGAACACCAGCCACCCTGACCTACATCACGTTCTCTTCATGTAGGATGGGAGGATCACAAAAAAGACGTGGCGTCTTCTGTATTACAGGGATGTAAAGATATTTATTCCCCACTACCTTTTCATTACTATGGGACAACAACCACATATATGATGGCAAACATACAGTGAAGTAAGACTTACTTTCGTTACAGTTGGAGCCCAGGTAGCCACTCTGACATCCATGAAGACATGTTCCATTGATGTTGTCACAGAAATGTGCCCCAGGATCACCGTCTCTCACACAGAACTGGCTACAGGCAAGCTGACACCCTGGGCCATAGCTACCCACGTCACACCCTAGAGTAAGACCACACATCTGAGTATATAGAGAGTTCTTTGACATATGGGTCATGGCTGCTCAGACCACATAGCGTGGTAGAAATAAGACTAGAATGTAATGCCTAAATGTTGCATAATGTTTATATCTGTTGTTATCTAAAATCTTATATATAAATTAGGATGTGCGTATCTCTGTCTGTATGTCTGTATGTATGTATGGCCTTTATTTGTTCGCGAACGGCCCATCCGATTGAGATGAAATTTTCTACACGCCTTCCTTTCAATCCAGCGCTGACAACTGTGATATTTTGTTAGTGTGAAATCGCCTGCTTACTCAGTATTATTTCATTTTTCATTTTTCATCATAATTTCATATATCTCAGGGGACCTAACTCTGTAAAAGTTATTTCAAGGGGCATAACTTTTCTGTATAACTTATAGTCATATTGTGGCATCGTTTTCAAAGATTTATAAACTCTTTGTCCATAGTTATGTACCGGCATATGAGTTATAATAAATAGTGATACAATCTGTAAGGCATTTTCAAAGTTTTCATAAAAATGATGCACAATGCATAACATTGTAACTCATCTTTTTTTGCTTAAGAAGTTACTGTAGTCATGCAGGTGATTAGAAAGAGTTTTCATTAAAAATAATGGATGGTGTGTGGTAGAACGTTCTTTTAAGTTACATTTTTTTTTGTTGTATGAATTTAATGAAGCCGGACAGGGTCAGGCAGACAGATAGACAGACAGACAGACAGATAGACAGTCGGGAACAGGAACTTATATGACTACTTATATAAATTAAATGAGATGCTTCACACCAGGAGCTGGGCGATGTCGGGCCGGGTCAGACAGACAGACAGACAGACAGATAGTCGGTAACGGGAACGGGAACTTATATGACTACTTATATGAATTAAATGAGATGCTTCCCACCAGGGACTGGGCGAAGCCGGGCAGGGTCAGCTAGTGCTTTATAAATGTGACTCATTTCCATGTGTTATAAGCGTTCTATAGAAGACCAGACAATCATGACGGAAGTTCTTGTTTAATGAGTTATTCATGAGAAACCAGACAAGCATGGCTAGAGTTCATATTTAATGACTTAACTATCTGAGACCCGACAATCGTGACTAAAGTTGTTGTTTAATGAGTTATCCATGGGAGACCAGACAATCATGAATGAAGTTCTTGTTTAATAAGGTTTCCATCGGAGACCAGACATCATAAAGGGCGTTGTTGTTTAGGAAATTATTCATGGGTGACCAGCATCATGACTGAAGTTCTTGTTTAATGCGTTACCTATTGGAGACTAGACACGCATGACTACAGTTCTTATTTGATGAGTCACCAATGGGAGACCAATGCATTGAATTGTAAGAGTACACAGATCATGGTCGTCACTGAGAAGAAGGAAACACCACCATGTAATATACACGTAAATGGACATATTCATAAACAAGTGAATCCTTACACTTATCTCAGAACAGTCATCACATCTGATGGGAGATACCTTGTCGAAATTAGAACAAGAATTGCCATTGCGAATGTAGCCACTTTAAAGATGAAAAACATGCTGATCAATAAAAAGATATCAATTGAAACGAGAAAAAGAGTGTCCAAGTGCTACATAGAACCTGTACTTTTGTATGGATATGAAGCGCGGATAATGAGCAGTCAGGCTGAAAAACATCTGATGTCTGTAGACATGTGTTTTATTAGGAAAATGCAAAGAATACCATGGATAGACAGACAAACCTCAAAATGAAAATCGTAAACTGAATAGAGAAATTAGACAAGACTGTCAACATGTTTGGGCATGTTATTAAAAGAAATGAATTGGAGAACTTGGTGACAACCGGCAAGATCGAAGGGAAGAGACCATGGGGAGAGCCGAGAAGTATATACCTGGGTGGATTGGCCAATTGGCATGGTAGAGACAGAAACACGGAGCTGATCCACATCTCTGGTGATAGAGTGAGATTGCGAAATCTGACCGCCCACGCTTATCGGCATGGCACATGATGGATGGATGGTTGGGAGTCCAGATAATAATGAATGCATGGAGAAAGCACATCAACAAAGCAGCAGCAAATGCCAGAAGGAAAATAGCCATCCTGAGAAAGCTAAGTGGAACCACATGGGGAGCCAGTCAGAAAATACTTAGCAAAGTTTATCAACAGAGCATACGACCACACCTGGAATACGGGTCAACTGCGTGGTGTTCGGCATAAAAAACCACACTACAAGAGCTGGACAAAGTGCAAGCTAAAGCAGTTAGAGTCACCACAGGAGGGATGAGATCAACCCCTATAGTGGAAATGGAGAAGATGGGGAGGTAATAAGCACTGAGTGAGCGCAGAGATACGAAAACGCTAATACAAGCAGAAAAGTTCCTCAGCTTGCCAGGCCACCCTATGAAGAACAGATTTGAAAACCTAGCTATGGGGCCTGTGAAAAGAAGTAGTTTTATCCACCAGGACAAACGAATCTGCAGAGAAACCACCGATTTGCCCACAGTTGGTATCCCCCTAACAACTATTCCAGAGCGAACTCCATGGAAAGATGAGCATAGACTATCATTACAAATCCAGACAAAAGTGAGAGAAATATTTGACAAGGAAGAACAGAACAGTGTGCAACGCAGAACAGCCACTCTCAGCTTCCTTGATGAAGAATACCCACAGGACTGGATTCGAGTCTACACAGATGGGTCAGCGTAAAATGCTGTTCGAAATGTAGGAGCGGGAGTGTATAAAGAATACCCAAATAATACTAGGGACACAGCTAGAGTACCGACAGGAAAGTACTGCCATAACTACGATGCTGAAATTGAGGCAATCAAGATAGCAACAGAGAAATTACTAAATTCCAGCAATGGTACACAACCTGTGGTGCTATTGACAGATGCAAAATCAGTTATCGAGGCGCTCCTGTCTGGGTACAGCAAGAGTACCGACAGGAAAGTACTGCCATAACTACGATGCTGAAATTGAGGCAATCAAGATAGCAACAGAGAAATTACTAAATTCCAGCAATGGTACACAACCTGTGGTGCTATTGACAGATGCAAAATCAGTTATCGAGGCGCTCCTGTCTGTGAAATTGCCAGTACTAAGGACACTACTTTCTGAACTTAGCAGTCAGCATAAGGTCACCATACAGTGGGTAACATCCCACTGTGGAGTACCCGGAAACGACAGAGCTGATCAATTGGCTAAGGAAGGAGCCAAAGAAGAACGTCCTGATTTGCCCGTTACATACCACAAAAAGAAAAGAAAGATCAAATCAGTCATACAGCCACCAAAACCTGCTCAAGGTGACTACCACGTTATGGACAAACCAGAACAAGTCATTATTCTGCGCCTCAGAACAGGGCACAATAGATTACGCAACCACATGTATACAAAATTCAAGATTGGTGAAACAGCCATGTGCACATGTGGATTGGCGACGCAGACAGCAGAGCACATACTCCAAGACTGCCCAAAATATAACATATCTAGGCAAACCTCCTGGCCTAGAGAGACGACAGTTGAAGATAAACTCTATGGACCGTTGTGTGAACTGAAAAAGACAGCTCAATTCATACATGAGACAGCATTGAAGTTATAGACATATTTCAGCCCGCGAAGAGTTCCAACACTAATAGTTCCAGAAGCAATCTGATTATATGTCCATCACGCCTTTCCTCTGAGCGTCGAGCGTCGGCGAGATCCCCTCGTCACACCTCGCTGCCTCATTCTTACCAGACTATGGTGATCCATTTGCTCCTCCGAGGTGCACACGTGTTCGCACAAGGCCGCAACCATAATACCAGGCGAATGCAATCCGTAAAACAGGGATGTAACTACATCATAGATAATAAAGCGTTTAATCCCCACTACATTGTCGTTACTATGGGACAACAACCACATATATGATGGCGAACATACAGTGAAGTAAGACTTACTTTCATTACAATTGGAGCCCTGGTAGCCACTCTGACATCCGTAAAGACATGTTCCATTGATGTGGTCACAGAAATGTGCCCCAGGATCACCGTCTCTCACACAGAACTGGCTACAGGCAAGCTGACACCCTGGGCCATAGCTGCCCACGTCACACCCTAGAGTAAGACCACACATCTGAGTATATATAGATTTCCTTGACGTCGGGGACATGGCTGATCAGATCACATAGCGTGGTAGAAATAAAACTAGAATGTAATGCCTAAATGTTGCATAATGTTTGTATCTGTTATTATCTAAAATGCTTTATAAATGTGTCTCATTTCCGCGTGTTGTCAGCTTTCTATAGGAGACCAGACCATCATGACTGGAGTTGTTGTTTAAAGAGTTATCCATGGGAGACCAGACAATCATGAATGCAGTTGTTGTTTAGAGAGTTCCATCGGAGACCAGGTATCATAAAGGAAGTTGTTGTTTAGTGAATTATTCATGGGTGACCAGCATCATGACTGAAGTTCTTGTTTAATGAGTTACCTATTGGAGACCAGACACGCATGGCTAAAGTTCTTATTTGATGTGTTACCCATGGGAGATCATAGTATTGAATTGTAAGAAGACACAGATCATGGTCGTCACTGGGAAGAAGGAAACACCATGATGTAATATACACGTAAATGGACATATTCTTAAACGAGTGAATACTTACACTTATCTCATAACAGCTATAACATCTGATGGGAGATGCCTTGACGAAATTACAAAAAGAATTACCATTGCGAAGGTAGCCACTTTAAAGATGAAAAACATGCTGATCAATAAAAAGATATCAATTGAAACGAGAAAAAGAATGTCCAAGTGCTACATAGAACCTGTACTTTTGTATGGATATGAAGCGCGGATAATTAGCAGACAGGCTGAAAAACATCTGATGTCTGTAGACATGTGTTTTATTAGGAAAATGCAAAGAATACCATGGATAGACAGACAAACCTCAAAATGAAAATCGTAAACTGAATAGAGAAATTAGACAAGACTGTCAACATGTTTGGGCATGTTATTAAAAGAAACGAATTAGAGAACTTGGTGACAACCGGCAAGATCGAAGGGAAGAGACCATGGGGAAAGCCCAGAAGTATATACCTGGGTGGATTGGCCAATTGGCATGGTAGAGACAGAAACACGGAGCTGATCCACGTCTCTGGTGATAGAGTGAGATTGCGAAATCTGACCGCCCACGCTTATCGGCATGGCACATGATGGATGGATGGATGGGAGTCCAGATAATAATGAATGCATGGAGAAAGCACATCAACAAAGCAGCAGCAAATGCCAGAAGGAAAATAGTCATCCTGAGAAAGCTAAGTGGAACCACATGGGGAGCCAGTCAGAAAATACTTAGCAAAGTTTATCAACAGAGCATACGACCACACCTGGAATACGGGTCAACTGCGAGGTGTTCGGCATAAAAAACCACACTACAAGAGCTGGACAAAGTGCAAGCTAAAGCAGTTAGAGTCACCACAGGAGGGATGAGATCAACCCCTATAGTGGAAATGGAGAAGATGGGGAGGTAATAAGCACTGAGTGAGCGCAGAGATACGAAAACGCTAATACAAGCATAACAGTTCCTCAGCTTGCCAGGCCACCCTATGAAGAACAGATTTGAAAACCTAGCTATGGGGCGGGTGAAAAGAAGTAGTTTTATCCACCAGGACAAACGAATCTGCAGAGAAACCACCGATTTGCCCACAGTTGGTATCCCCCTAACAACTATTCCAGAGCGAACTCCATGGAAAGATGAGCATAGACTATAATTACAAATCCAGACAAAAGTGAGAGAAATATTTGACAAGGAAGAACAGAACAGTGTGCAACACAGAACAGCCACTCTCAGCTTCCTTGATGAAGAATACACACAGGACTGGATTCGAGTCTACACAGATGGGTCAGCGTAAAATGCTGTTCGAAATGTAGGAGCGGGAGTGTATAAAGAATACCCAAATAATACTAGGGACACAGCTAGAGTACCGACAGGAAAGTACTGCCATAACTACGATGCTGAAATTGAGGCAATCAAGATAGCAACAGAGAAATTACTAAATTCCAGCAATGGTACACAACCTGTGGTGCTATTGACAGATGCAAAATCAGTTATCGAGGCGCTCCTGTCTGGGAAATTGCCAGTACTAAGGACACTACTTTCTGAACTTAGCAGTCAGCATAAGGTCACCATACAGTGGATAACATCCCACTGTGGAGTACCCAGGAACGACAGAGCTGATCAATTGGCTAAGGAAAGAGCCAAAGAAGAACAGCCTGATTTGCCCGTTACATACCACCAAAAGAAAAGAAAGATCAAATCAGTCATACAGCCACCAAAACCTGCTCAAGGTGACTACCACGTTATGGACAAACCAGAACAAGTCATTATTCTGCGCCTCAGAACAGGGCACAATAGATTACGCAACCACATGTATACAAAATTCAAGATTGGTGAAACAGCCATGTACACATGTGGATTGGCGACGCAGACAGCAGAGCACATACTCCAAGACTGCCCAAAATATAACATATCTAGGCAAACCTCCTGGCCTAGAGAGACGACAGTTGAAGATAAACTCTAGGGACCGTTGTGTGAACTGAAAAAGACAGTTCAATTCATACAAGAGACAGCATTGAAGTTATAGACATATTTCAGCCCGCGAAGAGTTCCAACACTAATAGTTCCAGTAGCAATCTGATTATATGTCCATCACGCCTTTCCCCTGAGCGTCGAGCGTCGGCGAGATCCCCTCGTCACACCTCGCTGCCTCATTCTTACCAGACTACGATGATCCATTTGCTCCTCCGAGGTGCACACGTGTTCGCACAAGGCCGCAACCATAATACCAGGCGAATGCAATCCGTAAAACAGGGATGTAACTACATCATAGATAATAAAGCGTTTAATCCCCATTACATTGTCGTTACTATGGGACAACAACCACATATATGATAGCGAACATACAGTGAAGTAAGACTTACTTTCATTACAATTGGAGCCCTGGTAGCCACTCTGACATCCGTGAAGACATGTCCCATTGATGTGGTCACAGAAATGTGCCCCAGGATCACCGTCTCTCACACAGAACTGGCTACAGGCAAGCTGACACCCTGGGCCATAGCTGCCCACGTCACACCCTAGAGTAAGACCACACATCTGAGTATATATAGATTTCCTTGACGTCGGGGACATGGCTGATCAGATCACATAGCGTGGTAGAAATAAAACTAGAATGTAATGCCTAAATGTTGCATAATGTTTGTATCTGTTATTATCTAAAATGCTTTATAAATGTGTCTCATTTCCGCGTGCTGTCAGCTTTCTATAGGAGACCAGACCATCATGACTGGAGTTGTTGTTTAAAGAGTTATCCATGGGAGACCAGACAATCATGAATGCAGTTCTTGTTTAGAGAGTTCCATCGGAGACCAGGTATCATAAAGGAAGTTGTTGTTTAGTGAATTATTCATGGGTGACCAGCATCATGACTGAAGTTCTTGTTTAATGAGTTACCTATTGGAGACCAGACACGCATGGCTAAAGTTCTTATTTGATGTGTTACCCATGGGAGATCATAGTATTGAATTGTAAGAAGACACAGATCATGGTCGTCACTGGGAAGAAGGTAACACCATGATGTAATATACACGTAAATGGACATATTCTTAAACGAGTGAATACTTACACTTATCTCATAACAGCTATAACATCTGATGGGAGATGCCTTGACGAAATTACAAAAAAGAATTACCATTGCGACGGTAGCCAGTTTCAAGATGAAAAACATGCTGATCAATAAAAAGATATCAATTGAAACGAGAAAAAGAGTGTCCAAGTGCTACATAGAACCTATACTTTTGAATGGATGTGAAGCGCGGATAATGAGCAGACAGGCTGAAAAACATCTGATGTCTGTAGACATGTGTTTTATTAGGAAAATGCAAAGAATACCATGGATAGACAGACAAACCTCAAAATGAAAATCGTAAACTGAATAGAGACATTAGACTAGACTGTCAACATGTTTGGGCATGTTATTAAAAGAAATGAATTGGAGAACTTGGTGACAACTGGCAAGATCGAGAGGAAGAGACCATGGGGAAAGCCGAGAAGTATATACCTGGGTGGCTTTGCCAATTGGCATGGTAGAGACAGAACCACGGAGCTGATCCACGATTCTGGTGATAGAGTGAGATTTCGAAATCTGATCGCCCACGCACATGATGGATGGATGGATGGATGGATGGATGGATGGATGGATGGATGGGATTCCAGACAATAATGAATGCATGGAGAAAGCACATCAACAAAGCAGTAGCAAAAGCCAGAAGGAAAATAGCCATCCTGAGAAAGCTAAGTGGAACCACATGGGGAGCCAATGGGAAAATACTTAGCAAAGTTTATCAACAGAGCATACGACCACACCTGGAAGCGGACTGAGTGAACGCAGAGATAAGAAAATGTTAATACAAGCAGAAAAGTTCCTCAGCTTGCCAGGCAACCCTATAAAGAACAGATTTTAAAATTTTGCTATGGTGCGGGTGAAAAGAAGTAGTTTTATCCAACAGGCCAAACGACTCTGCAGAGAAACCACTGATCTGCCCACAGTTGGTTTCCACCTAACAACTATTCCAGAGCGAACTCCATGGAATAATGAGCATAGACTATCATTACAAATCCAGACAAAAGTGAGAGGAATATTTGACAAGGAAGAACAGAACAGTGTGCAGCGTAGAACAGCCACTCTCAGCTTCACTGATGAAGAATACCCACAGGACTGGATCCGAGTCTACACAGATGGGTCAGCATAAAATGCTGTTCGAAATGTACTAGCGGGAGTATATATAGAATACCCAAATAATACTAGGGACACAGCTAGAGTACCGACAGGAAAGTACTGCCATAACTACGATGCTGAAATTGAGGCAATCAAGATAGCAACAGAGAAATTACTAAATACCAGCAATGGTACACAACCTGTGGTGCTATTGACAGATGCAAAATCAGTTATCGAGGCGCTCCTGTCTGGGAAATTGCCAGTACTAAGGACTCTACTTTCTGAACTTAGCAGTCAGCATAAGGTCACCATACAGTGGATACCATCCCACTGTGGAGTACCCGGAATCGACAGAGCTGATCAATTGGCTAAGGAAGGGGCCAAAGAAGAACAGCCTGATGTGCCCGTTACATACCACCAAAAGAAAAGAATGATCAAATCAGTCAGAAAGCCACCAAAACCTGCTAAAGGTGACTACCATGTATGGACAAACCAGAACAAGTCATTATTCTGAGCCTCAGAACAGGGCACAATAGATTACGTGTCAGCAACCCACTTGCGACAGGCATACAAGGATTCCCTTCTTTTGCACTAAACGAAAGTGACAACTCGTCTTATTTGCAAAAGGATACATTTTTATTCGGAGCAGATCATACAATAGCTCCACGAGCGGAATACCACAACGGTATTAAACATCTTAGAATGTGATGCCGATAAGATGGAATGAGAAGATGATATAAATATTATAACTACTGAAGCTAAGCTAGACTATTATAACTATTGTACTGTCCTTCACAACTACAAAGTATCCCTAGCGGATACACGTCTAATTCCTACGCCGTCCCGGTCTCTGTCTGAGCTCGCTGAGCGTGGTGTGTTCAGCCACGAGCAATTCAGCTCAGCGTGCGTTAGTTGGTTTACGTGCTGGGCACTGGGCTGTGTTGACCAGAGTTACTTGGTCCTTACCTCGTGAACTCGGTTTCCCAGTTTCTTGGGTAACACCAGCTACTCTGTACTGGTTGCCCTCCTTGTTGACACCAGTGTGTCCCGTTATAGCTATTTATAGCGTTGGTGTCTCTCCTGTCTGGTCTCCTGTCCTATTACGTCACTTGCCCTCTAGCTAACCTCTATTTTAGCTCTTCTTAGCTCAGAGCTTACTCTTAAGTCTTTGACAGGCTCTCCTTCCTCCCCTGTTGTGTTACAAACTTTTAAGTTGTAGGTGTAACACAAGTAATCTTACAAAAATTGGGTGTCTAATTTTGTCAAAGATTTCATGAGTTTTCTACTTCTCTTATGGGGATAGGACAAGATCTCTCCTTTCCTTCGTCACACTGTTGTATTACTTCACTTGGCTAATTGAGTAGCTCATTACACTAGTACAGTTGGCTCTAAACTGTCATTATATTTCTGAGAATTGTATGGTCCGGATCCTATGCCATAAGGCCTGTCCCCAGATTGTCCAAAATTAACAATAACAACAACTTGCCTCTATTAAGAGTGCAAAACATGGACAATAAAATGTTCATGCTCTCATATAATAATCGCCCCAAACTTGTATGCGTGTCCTATGTGGAACTCTTCACCTTTTAGCTTCCGCTTGTGAAAGAATATTTAAGTGTTACATTAAGGTATTTTTAGAGATATTATTGTGTCCCCTGTTGAAATAGTTATGGTTCTTTGAAAGTAATGGTGTATGCAAGTTTATATGTTTGTTTTTGTGGTTGGTTGTGTGTTCTCTAATAAACTGCAATGTATTTAACTTACAAACTTGTGTATGCGTTTCTAATTTACGTGCATGTATAGTTTCGAGTGCCGTAAAGCGGTTTACTGTAGCCACAAATGAGTGTTTATGCTAATTTATGTCTACAGTGCCGTTTTCAGATACTCAAAATATGTTCCCTATGTTTCTCACTAAAGTATGGTAACTACACACTTATAAAAAATGACAACACATTGTTTACACAGATTGACACAGACAAGTCAAAACAAGTCGTTTTGAGCGGTGAAAATAATACCGCAATATCTCTTTCACTCTACTAATTTAATTCATTCTCTCTCTATCATTCACACATCTTTCGTTCTTCTCTCTTTATCATTCACACATCTCTCGTTCACCTTTCATTCAAAAATGGTTTTAAAATATCGGGTCGTCATTACAATATGGTTCAAAAAAAAAATAATGCATGGATGAACCAAAATTATATACATTAAATGGTCTGGCTGAATTTACATGCGTATTCAAGCCACATGACTGTGCTGTCTTTATGCACTTGTCAATTATATACAAAAAATACATGTTTGAAAAGGATTGTTCGCTACCAATCCTATGGTAAAGACTGATCTAACTAATTTATTATGAGTTGGTGCACTGTTCTAAATCTATCTAAGGGAAATAATCTAACTAATTAATCTAATTTAAGAAAAATGGGTTATTTACCTTAAAGTGTTTTAATGACTAAAATGATATAAATTATTAAATGATGGTGTTAATTTGTAAGTGATGTTTTAACTAACTTATCTAACTAAATACGTTTAAATGGTGATAAGTTAAAGTAATATGATGTCGATATTAACTTAACTAGGTTCTTAACTAACTATAGGTAAATTATAACTTATGAAATGTCCTAAATAAAGTTATATGGTACATCTAAATGAATAATTGTAATATTTCCTCAAAATATGAAGTTATACGCAACTGTTTATAAAACCATATAGATATAATACATATCACAAATCAATTTTAACTGACTACACTAACTAATTACATCCAGGTGTGATGTTCGAGCCATGTCCTCTGTAGAATGTCCTCGAAAACAACGTTTAGGTAGACAAAGTCTGATTTATGCTCCCGTCCTGGGTAATGTTCATACTAAAGGTATGCTACTGGTTGGTGTAGGTTCAAGTCTCAAATTTCGCTCCACTAAAGGGTTATATAAGTGGTAGTGGTGTAGACAATTCACAAATGCGTCTGTTCATTCCACTAATGCTGACACAGTTTATATTACATAAATGTAAGCGACTGGCGATGGTAACGCACTTTAGTGTTCACAATCACCACATAGGGCACTAGGTAATTACAGTGTCAATGTTTTTGGTGATGTACGGTCGCTCTCTTCTCCTATTTCAGGTATTTCAATATGAGAAGGTCTACTCAATGTGTCAGCTAGAGAGTTTAAACTTCCCTTCAAATGTTTAATAGTGAAGGCATAATTCTGCAAAATTAAGGACCATCTGTAAATTCTATTGTTGCGATGAACCCCTGTTTGCATTAACGTAAGAGGCGAATTATCGGTTTCGATAACAAACTTTGTACCCGCCATGAATTCGATGAAGTTTCCTGACACAATAAATCACGCTTAAATCTTCTAATTCAGATGCTGAGTATCTTCCCTCAGCCGGGCTGATTTTACGACTCACGTACATTATTGGGTGAAACTTCCCTTCATAAAATTGGCCTAAGACTCCAGAAATGGAAATGGAACTTGCGTCTGTACGGAGGAAATACGTAAGATTGACATTTGGCAAACGCAAGATAGGTGGATCGCTAAATAAATGTTTTAATTTTGATAACGCACCGATTAACTTTGCATCCTGTACATCAAGCTTTACAGAAGCTTTTAACACATTAGAAAAAACACTGGTGATTTCAGCCAAATTGGGCATACATTTGCTGTAATAATTGACCAGACCAAGTAAGCTATGGATCTGTTTCTTGGTCGTAGGCATAGTTAGGTTGAGAATCTTGGTCACTATTTTCTCATCAGTTCTTAGTTGGCCTCTGGTGATTGTATGACCTAAGAAATCAATTTCTTCCATTCCCAACTCCACTTTGGTGGGTTTTTACTGTAAGACCAAATAATCGCAATCTATCGAAGCCATGTCGCAGTTTCAGTAGGTGTGTTGTCCAGTCTGCTGTATGGATGCAAATGTCATCAATATAAGTAGATGTATTGGTCACTCCGTGAAGAAGGTCCCTAGTGAGTCGGACAAAAGTGGCTGGTGCATTACGAAGACCGAAGGGAAGAAAGCGCCACTCATACAGGCCTAAAGGTGTAGAGAATGCTGTTAGAGGAATAGAGGATGATTTCATCGGGACCTGCCAATATCCTTTCGTGAGATCTAGTTTCGAAAAGACACGTGATGTTGACATGTCAAGGATTAAGTCGTCACAAGATGGGATAGGTTCTGCATCGACCTTGGTCACGTTGTTTAAGCGCCGATAATCGACGCAGAGACGAATAGTCGAGTCCTTTTTTCTGACAAGAACTATAGGAAAAGAATATTCTGACTGAGATTTCTGAATTTGTCCACTCGACTCAAGATTTAACAATTCCTTGTCGAGATTTTCCCTCTAACTCAATGGGATGGAATAATGTCGACATTTGATAGGTGTGCTATCAGTCAGAATTATAGAGTGTTCTATTCTGTCTGTCTTACCTGGGATGTCAGAGAAAATGTCCTTGTACTCAGTTACTAACTCTAACAGTTGTTGTCGTTTGTCGTCTGTCAGTTTGGGTTCTATACGTATGCTATCGATTGTCCCTGTTGTGTCGACTGTCGGGACTGGTAGTTCTATTCCGTCGTCATCCGACTGATTAAGTACTGTTGTTGTACTAGCTGTGTGTACTGTTTCCTGGCTAGGTGTGTTTGCGATGTCGTCATGATCTGTCGCCCTACCTAGTGTAGTTGCGTTGTGTACGTCTGTCGTCCGGTTAATTGGTGTTGGTGCACTCTGTTCGTCTGTCGTCAGTTCTTGTCGTGAGAAATAGGGCTTCAGCATGTTGATATGAAATATCTTTAATTTTCCCTTTATCGATATTTCATAGTCGACATCTGATATCTTTCGTTCGACTTTGAATGGCCCTTGCCATGATGTTAGTAACAAATTACGTTTATCTGGTAGTAAAAGTAGCACCTTTTGATTTGGTTCAAGGTGTAGGGTTTTGGCACCCTTGTTTGCATATTCGCGGTACATCTGGCCTTTTCTCTCCAAAGATGATTTAGCTATTTGACACGCCTTCATAATTTTATCGCGTGTCTCCGTTACCATCTCATACAGTGTTACTGCTGTTGGATTCTCTACTGAGCTAGTGATTAGCTGATGGTAGATTGTTAGGGGTCCACGAGGGTTCGCCCCATAAACTAATTCGGAAGCTGAGAAACCCGTACTTATGTGCGGAATTTCTCGATGGGCAAATAGCACTGCTGGTAGGAGGGTGTCCCAATCAGATGGGTTCTCAGCTGTTACTTTCGCCAGATATATGCTTTAGATCCCCGTTAATTTTTTTCTATAATCCCATTACTTGCAGGGTGATACGGTGTACAGAAATGCTGTTCTATTCCTAGCAATTTTGTTAGGGCTTGCATAGCAGCCGAAATAAATTGGGTTCCTCGGTCGCTCAAAATGGTACGAGGAAAGCCAAATCGACAGAATAGATGTAAAAACACATTTGCCACATCTTTGGAGGTAATGTATTTTAGTAGTACCGCTTCGATCCACTTTGTACAGAGATCCACGAGAGTTAGTATAAAACGATTTCCTTTGTTCAACACCTGATTCAGGGGTCCAACAATATCTACCGCTACACTTTCGAATGGTCTAGAAGCCAAAATGGAACGCTGGACCTCGGCTGTTACATGCTTTCCCTTTCTTACTAAATGTTGACAAATAGTGCATGATCGACAGAACAATTTAATGTCGTTACAAAATTTAGGCCAGTAGAAATGTGCCAAAATTCTGGCTCTCGTTTTGTCATACGCTAAATGTCCAGCAAACGGTGACTCATGTGCAATGTTTAGCACATTTTGTCGGTGTTTTACAGGTAACACCGTCTGCTGAATTTCATGGTTATTTGATGTGTAATAACGCATGAGAATTCCGTTATGTACTTTAAAATACCAAGATGCATTCTTAGTAACTTTCGCTCGCTCACCTAACAATTTAAAATAAGGTGCGATAGTTTGATCGTTGCGTTGTGCCTCGATAAATTCTTGTCGAGTATCACTGTTACTAGCACCGGTGGGTGTTAACAACTGTAACATTTCGTTTTGTAGGTCAGTGTAATGTGTTTCAGTAAATGACCTCGTTACAGCATTAGCCGTGTTTGTTTGTTTCCAGGCTAATATTTCTTCATCAGTACGCTGGTTTAATGATGGCAAGCACCCCAAAATCAAATCAGTACAGGAATTTTTCAGGATCGCGCACGTAAATGTGCCGGCAAGGAACGGAGTGTTTACGTGTACTTTTGTCAGCGGGTATTTCTCTATAGGGGGGTACGGGGTGTCAGGCATTGGTAGCACCTTTGGTAAGGATGGCTCTCATGTCCTTTCAGGACCCATCCCCCACTGGTCCAAGTCTGACACCCAGCTCGTGCCTGTGGCTCCTAGTAGCTGTCAGCATGCGACAGCGGCCACCCCTCCCGGGCAACAGCTGTGAGAGGCTGGCTAAACCAATCATGGGTATCCGATTTGGTGTCAAACCAAGAGGTAAACTAGAGTATGCCTACCCAGCATGTGAAGACATTATTCGGCAGACTGCGCGGAAGAAATCATTCCTGATTCAACGGGCAAGACGGCGTTTACCTGCAAAGCGTTGTGGAACGTAATGAGCACGACAAGGCACGTAGAGCGCCCTGGTCATCCACTGCACCAGTGTTCGTCTCCAATCGTCTCGACTTGTCTTGCCACTGGACTCGGGTGGACTCAGGCGAGAGAGTGAGGTCGACGAATTGCGCAACTCTTCCTCACTTTAATCCAAGTCATCGCGCAAGTCATTCTTCACCCAACGTCACATATCACCTTCAAGCCCTGTGGCGATGGGCGAGCGGCAAAGCGGCAGGCGTGGGTACGCTGGCAGCCGTAGTCGCAGACCTGCACACAGGCGGCTCAGGCCATATGGTCGTCTTCTACTGACCGGAGCAGCAGTGGGATTCGGCAGCCCCCTGAGCGACTGAGCAGCCCTCTATAGGAACACACTGCTCACCTCCATAGCATGAGGAAGGGGCTAGAAAAGGTGCCCTAAACATTGTCTGCTTCATCACTACCTAACCAGCTAGCCGCGGTTGGTGGGTACCCTAACTGGGGTCGACATACAAAGAAAGATAAAACAAGCAAAGCTAAAAGAGTAAACCATATTACCTTAACAATTGGAACTTGGAATGTACGCACCCTACTTGACAGAGACGCCGCGTCGGGCCCAGAGAGACGAACAGCACTGATTGGGAGAGAGCTGGGCAGGTACAACATCGACATTGCAGCCTTGAGCGAGACACGACTTGCAGAAGAAGGCCAAATCTGTGAAATTGGTGTCGGCTACACATTTTTCTGGAGTGGAAGGAAAAGCGAGGAAAGACGCCAATCCGGTGTGGGATTTTTTCCATTAAGTCGGCCCTGGTCGGCAAATTAGCTGGATTTCCAAAGGCTATAAACGACAGGCTCATGATCATGAAGTTGCCTCTGCTGAATGGAAGGAAGCACGCAACCATTGTGAGTGTCTACGCATCAACTATGACCAACGAAGATGATGTCAAGAACAAGTTCTATGAGGACCTGCACAATGTATTAAGATCTGTTCCCAAAGGAGACAAACTTATACTCCTTGGGGATTTCAATGCCAGAGTAGGCACGGACACCACCTCTAGGAGTGGCATTATTGGAAAGCATGGAGTCGGAAATTGTAACAGCAATGGTCTCCGCCTCCTTCAGACATGTGCCGAACATGATCTCCTGATTACGAACACAATTTTCCGTCTCCCCATGAGAAATAGGACATCGTGGATGCACCCTCGCTCGAAACACTGGCACCTCATTGACTATGTGATCATCAGGAGGAGTGACAGACAAGACGTTCGAGTGACAAAATCCATGTGTGGTGCCGAATGTTGGACAGACCATCGTCTCATTGTCTCGAAAATGAACATCCACATCAGGCCACCACGGCGTCCTCAAGGGGCGAAAATGCAAACAAAGCTAAATGTCACCCGCCTAAACAGCAAGAAAATGCAGCAGTCGTTTGAAAATATGCTGGAAGACCACCTCAAGCCCAATTCTGAAGCTAAACAGGATACAGAAACAGAATGGAGATCCCTAAATGACACAATTTACAACACTGCTATGGAAATCCTGGGACCAGCCCCCCGAAAGCATAAAGACTGGTTTGATGAAAATTTCGAAGACATCAACCAATTGCTGGCCGAGAAACATCTTCTCCTCAAGGCACATTTGAATGATCCAAAGTCAACATCAAAAAAAAAAGGTGCTTTCAAGAACATTCAGAGAGTAGTGCAGCAGAAACTTCGGCACATGCGGGACTCCTGGCTGAGCAGCAAAGCTGATGAAATTCAAGGCTTTGCTGACAGACATGATATGAAAAACTTCTACAACTCACTGAAAGCGGTCTATGGTCCTTCATCACCAGGGATAGTTCCCCACCTCAGTGCAGATGGGGGAACATTGATCACCGATAAGAAAGAAATCCTCCAACGCTGGGCAGAGCATTTCAGCAAAATCTTAAATGCAACTTCCTTCTTCGATGATGAAACCATCAACTGCCTTCCTCAAGTTCCCACCAAAGAGACACTTGATGACCTGCCAACCATAGTGGAAATAAACAAAGCCATCCAGCAACTCTCCAGCGGCAAGGCACCTGGTCCTGACTCCATCCCAGCAGAGATATACAAGGCAGGTGGGCCGGTCCTAACAGAGCAGCTTCACCAAGTCTTCACAAACATATGGATGAACGAGACCATGCCACAAGATTTTAAGGACGCGTCAATAGTCCACCTTTACAAACGTAAAGGAAACCACCAATCCTGTGACAACCACCGAGGCATCTCCTTGCTTTCAATTGCAGGGAAGATACTCGCCAGAATTCTTCTCAATCGCCTCACAGCCCATCTCGATCAAGGTCTTCTTCCTGAGAGTCAACGCGGCTTCAGAAAAGAACGTAGAACTGTTGTCATGATTTTCGCTGCAAGGTAGCTGCTCCGAAATGTTCTCCACTTTCATTGACCTTACCAAGGCTTTTGATACAGTCAGCAGAGAAGGACTGTGGAAGATTATGGCAAAATATGGCTGCCCACGAAAGTTTGTCCAAATAGTGCAGCTATTTCATGACGGCATGCAGGCAAGAGTACAGGAAAATGGTGAACTGTCTGAACCCTTTCCTGTCACCAATGGAGTGAAGCAAGGATGTGTCCTGGCACCAACACTGTTCAGCCTCATGTTTTCAGCCATGTTGATGAATGCCTTCGAGAACGACGACATTGGAATAGACATCAACTACCGTATGGATGGAAAGTTATTCAATCTCAGAAGGCTGAAAGCTAAAACCAAAATTAACAGCGGCACCGTCAGAGAGCTCCTGTTTGCTGATGATTGCGCTCTATACGCCAACTCAGAGGCGGACATGCAACATAATGTTTCAGCTTTCTCACATGCCTGTGCCAACTTTGGGCTCAATATCAACTTGGAGAAGACTGTAGTTATGTACCAGCCAGCTCCAGGGAATAATCACATTGTGCCGAATATCAAAGTGAATGATCATAGACTAAGTGTTGTGGACAAATTCACCTATCTTGGCAGCACCGGGTCAGAAGCTGCCACAATCGATGACGAAGTGAATGCAAGAATCTCCAAGTCCAGTGCAGCCTTTGGCAGACTGTACAAGAATGTATGGGACAGAACTGGAATAAGCCTGCAAACAAAGCTAAAAGTCTACAAAGCAGTTGTATTATCCACACTGCTATATGCTTGTGAAACCTGGACTGTTTATCAGCGACACGCTAAGAAATTAAACCACTTCCACACAGTCTGCCTAAGGAACTACTGAAGATTAAATGGCAAGACAAGATTCCAGACACTGAAGTCCTAGAAAGAGCATCCATGCCCAGTATCCACACTCTACTGATGAAGATCTCCGGATTTCCGGTTTCAAGATGGCGACGGACGGTCGTGTTGTTTTGTGTTCGTTAACTTTTTCGCGTAGGGGATGGATTTATTCATCTCTTGCGTGTAATTGGTGTGCCAGGATGTAAAACCAGGAGTTTATACTCAAGATCTGCGCGGGTGCTACGGAGTTCGTGCATCGAGCGAAGCCTTCCTTGAGTGAATTTTCAGCAGCGTGTGTGGTTCTCAGCAGTCTGTGTTTACGTTTTTTCAACATGGCGGAACAACGTGTGTTTTCCGAGGGTTCAGCAGTCAACATAACGAAGCGGCGTGGTAGCCGCGCAGGGAGGAAGAAACAAGGTAAGCGCGGTGGTTTGAGGCGTTTTAGACTCAAGTGTCACCGTCTAGGACTCAGGAACATCCGTATTCTATATTGGAACTGTGCCAGTGTAAAACAACGGGGCTCTATTTTAGAAACCCTAGTTTACAGGAACGACATTGTAGCACTCCAGGAGACGAGACTGGGCGATCAGCCACTCCGAATTGCCGGCTTCAAATGTTTCTACAACAGACGACATCTGGGAACGGCGATTCTCGTTCGCGACAGCATGGTGGCGTCAGAGCTAGACATGTCCAGTTGGGACAGTGACGATATACAAATACAGGCGTTGAGAGTTCATTCCAGTGTACCATTCGTGTTGGTGAATGTTTATGCCCGCAATCGGAGTATGGACGCCCAGAAGTGGCAGTGCTTAAGTGGCATATTAGGCCACGAGAGGAATGTTATTTTCTGTGGTGACTTCAACGCTAAAGGCAGATCATGGGGAAACACTTCCTCCAATACACAAGGGGAGGAGCTCGAGACTGCACTGGAAACCATCGACCTGGTTTGTATCAACAGTGGCTGTGTCACTAGGACAGCAAGCCGTCCAGGCGATGAGGACAGTGCTATTGATCTGGCGCTAGTTTCACCTTTACTCACTACAGTGTGTAGATGGGGTGTCCTAGGACACCATGGCAGCGACCACCACCCTTGCAGCATATTGGTGGAGAAAGGCAGAACCAGGCAGCACAAGCTAAAGGTAAAGACGTTCCAGTATGACAGTACAGGGCAAGATGTGGTGAGTAAAATAAGACGTGACAAGCGCAGAACGTTTCAGGGCAGGAAAAAAAGCTGGGAGCAGCCACCGTGGTGGAGTTTCGAGGTGGATAAGGCGTGGGTGGATAAGCGTAGTGCTGTAAGGAGATGGCAAAATGCCAAGAAGAACAGAGCTGGTCATCCTAGTCCCTGCTTGCACTTAGAAAGAGAGATGCACACAAAAGTAAGCTATTTCAAAAAACTGGTCACGGTGGTTAAAAGGGAAAAATGGGCAGAGGTGTGTCAAAGGGTAAGCACAGACAAGTCACTGAAATTGTTCTGGCGACTACATAAAAGCATGAGTGGTGTAGTCAAGAATAAGAGCATTTCTGACTTCCAAGGTGCTGACCTCATCTGGCAGAGGACTGACGAAGACAAGGGCAAAGCCCTCTTTGAACGCTACCTTGAGCAGGGCAACCAGACAGACATGGGAGGTCGAAATCTGGCCAAGGAGGTCACCTCAGACAGATGCAAGGCCCAGAACACTCCGGATGAAGACACAGTGACAGTGAAAGAAATCAAGGCTGTGCTTCGACGATCAAAAAACAGTGCTCCAGGTCCTGATGGCATAAGATACGACGACATAAATAGGTGTACCGACAATGAGCTAGAGAAACTAGCAGACATGTACAACAACAGTATAGGGAGTGCTAGCATCAAGGAGGAATGGTTACACAGCTATCTGATTCCCTTGCCGAAGCCTGACAAAGACCACAAAAAAATTCAGGGATATCGAATTATAACCATGCAGAATACAATAGGCAAGCTGCTGGAGAAGGTAATTGCCAGGAAAATATCAAGCCAACTAGAGAGGCAAGGTGTTTTCCCACCTACCCTGGGTGGGTACCGTCCAAATAGAGAAACCTGGACCAATGCAGCAGTCTTTGCCCAGGATGTCTATGAAGGTTTCCACTCAGGCACTGAAACCGTTGCTGCAGCGACTGATCTTGAGGACGCATACAACAGAGTACCACTGGATTTTTTAATGTTTCAGCTTCTTGAACTAAACGTAAGTCCATTCCTCCTTAGTTGGATCGCTGCAGCCCTCTTCCAACGGAAAGTAGTTTTTAGATGTGGCAGTTGGACTTCGGAACCAACAACAATATATCCTGGCCTACCACAGGGATCACCATTATCTCCGGTACTGTTCAACGCCTACACAGTGAGAATCACCAGTGAGCAGATCACTGGACCTGGCAGGACATTGTCATATGCCGATGATGTTTTAGTGTATCGTCAGGGTAAGGATAGAGAGGAGGTTGCTGGGGAACTACAAACCGAACTCAATCGCATAAGTACTTGGTGTGATGAAGCTGGGGCAATGGTTAACCCAACAAAGGCAACAGTGACTTGGTTCTCGTTGAATAATCATATTGTCAACAATCCAACACCAACTGTAATGCTGTGTTCAGAGACGGTGGAAAGAACGCAGGCAATGAATTACCTGGGGATACGGTTTGATCGAAGCCTTGCTTATAATGTGCACATAGACCAGGTGATAACAAAGGCCAAGCGGGGTTTGGCAGCGATGCGGGTGATGGCGGCAGCAAACTGTGAGCAGCGCCATCTATGTCTTCTGTACGAGGGGTTGGTCATGTCTGTTTTGGAGTATGCAATGGCAATCTTGACTCTCAGCCATAAGCAGATAGAAAGGATGGAAAGGATACAGAATGAAGCTATGCGCATTATTCTTGGATGTACAAGAGATACAGCATGCAGGGCGATGCGCTACCTTCTTGATTTTCCAACCATTGAAGAGAGAATACAAGTTTGCAGGGCACGCGCCTACCTCAGAATTAACGCAAACACACAACATCCACTGCATAGTGAAATTAGGAAGGTGAAGGGCAGCAGGTTAAAAAGAGGACGGTCGTGGATGGGTCAAGCCGAAGACATTCTTCAACAGGTGTGTTCACTTGAGGACTTAGAACCTGGCGAGGAGTGGGTGCAAGTGCCAACAGACTTCTGCACATCCTTTTCAGTTTGCATCCAATTAGATAGAAAATGCAGACAAGAAAATCCGGCTGCTGTTGAGGCTGAAGTACAAGCGTTGATTTTCGAGAATTCGCTAGACGGTGACGCGGTCATCTACACAGATGGGTCGGTCGTCCGACATGTGAGAAGCTCATGGGCCTTTACAGCTCGGGCCGGAGGGAGAATTGTGAAGGAGGACTCTGGTGCTTTCACTGAAACCACAAGTAGCCTGACCATGGAAGTCATGGCAGTAAGTAAAGCAATAACATGGCTCGAGACACAGACATTCACCAGGGCTTGTTTCCTTAGCGACTCAATGAACATGATCAAGAGGATAGAGGAGGGGTCGATCCGAAGAGAATGGTTGCTGCCTCTGAAGCGGTCACGGCTGGCAAAGATTAGTTTCATCTTCGTGCCAGGGCATGCGGGAGTACAGGGAAATGAGCGGGCTGACAAGCTCGCAGGTGAGGCTACTGTGGAGGGCGGACGCGCCATGGACCAGGCTGACATTCTGAATGCTCTACGTGATGTGAGACTTTTGCGAGAACCAAGTGATGACTGTGAATCTACAACAATGGCCAGACTGCTAGAGCATCAAATTAAAAGAGGTGTGGCCAAACAAGAACACTACGCAGGAAGCCAAAGAAGATTGATAAACCAACACAGAACTGGCGTCGTTAGCCGCTACACGCTGCGGGATTTGCTGAGGAGGGGATCCGAGCACTTATGGACTGAATGGTTCGATGTGCAGCGAGGATGATCTGTCGACTAACTAACTAACTAACTGATGAAGAATCAGATTCGCTGGGCTGGTCACTTGACTCGCATGCCAGATCACAGGCTCCCTAAACGAATTTTTTACAGCGAACTGCGTCGTGGTAAACGCTCCAAAGGTGGCCAGAGGAAACGTTTTAAAGACACTCTGAAAATTTCACTGAATGCTTTTGAAATTCATCATGACACCTGGGAGGCTGCAGCCAGAGACCGAAATTCGTGGCGTGCATCATTGCGCAAAGGTGCAGTCATATGTGAGGCAACCAGGACTGCAAGAGCTGTGAAGAAAAGGCAGGACAGAAAAACCACTGCAGGAAATCCTCCTCCAGAGACGTCAAGCATTCTTTGCCCACATTGTCAAAGAACATTTCAAGCCAAAATAGGCCTTATCAGCCATCTTAGAACCCACGGCTCCACACCTTCAACCCCACTGGATGAAATAAATGGTCATCATCATTCTTGATGGACAAACAACATTTCTCTATGTTTCCAGAGAAAGTGCGGCACTTTACAAACTCACCAGTATAATCTTCTGGCTTAACTAGATCTCTTTTGACCCCAAGTAGAGTGCTTCCGCTATCAAGTAAACATTGGCATGGTTGTTCATTGACCAGTGCATCGTGGAACTTTAAATTGCCTCTGGAGGCTAAAGCTGCATTTGCATCTTCGTTGGATCATGGTACCAAGTGCCCACATTTCAGTTTGCCGTCCGTATGAAACTGGTGACACGTGTCACACTTATTAAAGTCTAATATATCAGTAGCTGCACTCACACTCTCACACTCACTAGTTGGTAATACATTTTCAAGTTCAAAGTCAACCACACTATCATCGTCAGATGACGTATCGATGAGCAAGGCATTGTTTGCCTTCATTTGTTGCCTGCCCAAACACTTAGAACTATAATGGCCATAACTTGAACAAAAGAAGCATTAAACAGCACGTTTATAAGAGTTTCGTTTGTCTTGCTGCTTTTTTATCATCATTTCTAGATGAGCAGGATAAGAGGGGCTCTTATCACAAATGGAGTACTGCGGATGGAACAATTTGCAGTATCCACACTGTGGTGGCTTCTGATATGGTTTATTTTTATTTTGATACTCTTTTTGCTTGTAAGACCTGCTTGGTATGTTTTTGACAAAGGCAGTAATCTCAGTATCATGTATCGATGTTTTAAATACGTCCATGTTGGAGGAAAAATAAGCAAAACCTCGTTTTTCGAGTTGTTCGATAGATTCAATGTCTGCTTGTTGAAGGAACTTAGCAAAGGGAGTAGGAACGGTGGATATGACTTTATCCATCACCATCAAGTCCTGTAATTTATCAAAGTTCTTACCTACTTTCGCTGCCTTAAGCCATTTATTGAATGTACTCTGCACGTTTGAAACATAATCTAAGAACGTTTCTGTTGGCTTTGGCTTTATCTGTGAGTACTGGATCTGATAACCAGGAGCATCGAGTAGAAAATGCTGCATAATCCTATCATGAATGTACTGATAGTTAATTCTTAGTTCTGATGGTATTGATTCTATGACCTTTAATGGCTCCCTACTGAGGTTTCTCATGTAGATCATTGCCCACTCATTTAATGGTATTTTCTGAGTTCTAAGTTGAAATTCTACATTCTCCGTCCAAGCTGATATTGAATCGCCTTGACTGTAGGGCTTGATCACCACTTTATATTTGGAGAATTTATTTTGTTCTTCCTGACTTTTCAACTTCGTAGAGGATATCTGGGTGTTAGAGTCAATCTCCATTTCTTTCATCTTTAACTTTATTTGTGACTCTACCTCTATCTGTTTCTGCTTTGTGGCATCGTCCATCTCTATCTGCTTCTGTCTTATTTCCAATTCCTTCTGTTTTATTTCCAATTCCTTCTGTTTAGTGGATTCGTCTAACTCCTTCATCTCTTTTTGATGTTGTCTTTCTAGTGCTCTCTCATCTCTCAATTTGTCTGTTTCTTCTTTGTATCTTTCATTTGCCCATTTCTCTAGTTTTTCTCCAGTATACGCTAGTTCTTTGCCAGCCTGGTGAAGTCATTTAATGATGACATTATGAGGCTTTATGTTATCAGACAATTGATAGCAATATATTTTCCAAATACAATTTCACAGTTCTCGTGTGTTAAATATTTACAAGATTCTCTGAAAAAAAAAAAGAATGCGTAGTTAAGGGTGCATATCAAAATTAGAGAAAAATACATTCATCTAATCTTGTAGCAAAATACGGCCCTCGGGATGTTCAGCCGCTGTCTTTCGTACAAACGCCTGTTTGCCTTGCTTTTATAACTGATGTTTCTGTTTATTAGATCATCAAAATATTAGCAACATGCATGTACTGTGTCATACATGTGGTTAATTGAGATATTAACGTTTCAACGAATGGCAAAGTTCAAATGTGGCATAAATGATAATGATTAATGTAGATGATATGATTGTATGATAGTCTAAATGAACGTCAATGATTGTCAATGTCGTCTTATCTTCACTTTCTATCGTCTCTGACTGGGCTGCGCTATATGACTCTAGCTTAACCTCTAATCTCCTACTGTTGTGCGAAAAAAAATTGTTTTTGCACAAATCCTAACGTGATTGTGATATATGTTGACATTCTGATAGTATCAAACACATGATGATTAACCTTTCATTTCGTACACAATCAGTTTATGTTTCACACATTTTCATTCAAATAATTTAGATAAATAATATATCACTGGCATTCCGTAGAATTTCCGAAATTGGTAAATTATATGGTACTTTTCACAACAGTATGCTAATGACACTTGAAATCGAATAATACATTGCTATTTTTTTCCAACTGCTAAGTTCAATTAAATAGCACAACTTTAGCGGTGGTCCTACGAGAAATGATAACGTGGTATCTTGGCTAATGGTAATGAGTGGTGGTTCAAAAACAGCAATGGTATCCTAACAAATGATATCCTATTGCTAATTGGTAGTGAGCGGTAGTTCAAGAAGCTTCTGATACCAAACGGTATCCTACCAACTAGTAATGAGCCAAATGGTGCCTAATGGTAGTGAGCGGTGGTTCAGGGACATCTGACACCAAATGGTCCCTAATGGTAGTGAGCGGTGGTTCAGGGACTTCTGACACCAAATGGTATCCTGCCTGTCAGCAACCCACTTGCGACAGGCATACAAGGATTCCCTTCTTTTGCACTAAACGAAAGTGACAACTCGTCTTATTTGCAAAAGGATACATTTTATTCGGAGCAGATCATACAATAGCTCCACGAACGGAATACCACAACGGTATTAAACATCTTAGAATGTGATGACGATAAGATGGAATGAGAAGATGATATAAATATTATAACTACTGAAGCTAAGCTAGACTATTATAACTATTGTACTGTCCTTCACAACTACAAAGTATCCCTAGCGGATTCACGTCTGATTCCTACGCCGTCCCGGTCTCTGTCTGAGCTCGCTGAGCGTGGTGTGTTCAGCCACGAGCAATTCAGCTCAGCGTGTGATAGTTGGTTTACGTGCTGGGCACTGGGCTGTGTTGACCAGAGTTACTTGGTCCTTACCTCGTGAACTCGGTTTCCCAGTTTCTTGGGTAACACCAGCTCCTCTGAACTGGTTGCCATCCTTGTTGACACAAGTGTGTCCCGTTATAGCTATTTATAGTGTTGGTGTCTCTCCTTTCTGGTCTTCTGTCCTATTACGTCACTTGCCCTCTAGCTAAGCTCTATTTTAGCTCTTCTTAGCTCAGAGCTTACTCTTAAGTCTTTGACATTACGCAATCACATGTATACAAAATTCAAGATTGGCGAAACAGCCATGTGCACATGTGGATTGGCGTCGCAGACAGCAGAGCACATACTCCAAGACTGCCCAAAATATAACATATCTAGGCAAACCTTCTGGCCTAGAGAGACGACAGTGGAAGATAAACTCTATGAACCGTTGTGTGAACTGAAAAAGACAGTTCAATTCATACAAATAACAGCATTGCAATTATAGACATATTTCAGCCCGCGAAGAGTTCCAACACTAATAGTTCCAGTAGCAATCTGATTATATGTCCGTCTCGCCTTTCCTCTGAGCGTCGAGCGTCGGCCAGATCCCCACGTCACACCTCGCTGCCTCATTCTTACCTGACTATGGTGATCCATTTGCTCCTCCGAGGTGTAAAGGTGCTCCCACAAGGCCGCAACCACAAGACCAGGCGAATGAAATCCTTAATACAGGGATATAACTACATCATAGATAATAAAGCGTTTAATCCCCACTACCTTGTCGTAACTATGGGACAATAACCACATATATGATGGCGAACATACAGTGAAGTAAGACTTACTTTCATTACAGTTGGGGCCCTGGTAGCCACTCTGACATCCGTGAAGACATGTTCCATTGGTGTTGTCACAGAAATGTGCCCCAGGATCACCGTCTCTCACACAGAACTGGCTACAGGCAAACTGACACCCTGGGCCATAGCTGCCCACGTCACACCCTAGAGTAAGACCACACATCTGAGTATATATAGATTTCCTTGACGTCGGGGACATGGCTGATCAGATCACATAGCGTGGTAGAAATAAAACTAGAATGTAATGCCTAAATGTTGCATAATGTTTATATCTGTTATTATCTAAAATGCTTTATAAATGTGTCTCATTTCCGCGTGTTGTCAGCTTTCTATAGGAGACCAGATCATCATGACTGGAGTTGTTGTTTAAAGAGTTATCCATGGGAGACCAGACAATCATGAATAAAGTTCTTGTTTAGAGAGTTTCATTGGAGACCAGACATCATAAAGGAAGTTGTTGTTTAGTGAATTATTCATGGGTGACCAGCATCATGACTGAAGTTCTTGTTTAATGAGTTACCTATTGGAGACCAGACACGCATGGCTAAAGATCTTATTTGATGAGTTACCCATCGGAGACCATAGTATTGAATTGTAAGAAGGCACAAATCATGGTCGTCACTGGGAAGTAGGAAACACCATGATGTAATAATATACACGTAAATGGACATATTCTTAAACAAGTGAATACTTACACTTATATCATAACAGCTATAACATCTGATGGGAGATGCCTTGACGAAATTACAAAAAGAATTACCATTGCGAAGGTAGCCAGTTGCAAGATGAAAAACATGCTGATCAATAAAAAAGATATCAATTGAAACGAGAAAAAGAGTGTCGAAGTGCTACATAGAACCTGTACTTTTGTATGGATATGAAGCGCGGATAATGAGCAGACAGGCTGAAAAACATCTGATGTCTGTAGACATGTGTTTTATTAGTAAAATGCAAAGAATACCATGGATAGACAGACAAACCTCAAAATGAAAATCGTAAACTGAATAGAGACATTATACTAGACTGTCAACATGTTTGGGCATGTTATTAAAAGAAATGAATTGGAGAACTTGGTGACAACTGGCAAGATCGAGGGGAAGAGACCATGGGGAGAGCCAAGAAGTATATACCTGGGTGGCTTGGCCAATTGGCATGGTAGGGACAGAAACATGGAGCTGATCCACGTCTCTGGTGATAGAGTGAGATTGCGAAATCTGACCGCCCACGCTTATCAGCATGGAACATAATGGGTGGATGGATGGATGGGCGTCCAGACAATAATGAATGCATGGAGAAAGCACATCAACAAAGAAGTAGCAAAAGCTAGAAGGAAAATAGCCATCCTTAGAAAGCTAAGTGGAACCACATGGGGAGCCAGTGGGAAAATACTTAGCAAAGTTTATCAACAGAGCATACGACCACACCTGGAATACGGGTCAACTGCGTGGTGTTCGGCATAAAAAAACCACAATACAAGAGCTGGACAAAGTGCAAGATCAAGCACTTAGAGTCACCACAGGAGGGATGAGATCAACCCCTATAGTGGAAATGGAGAAGATGGGGAGGAAATAAGCACTGAGTGAGCGCAGAGATTCGAAAACGCTAATACAAGCAGAAAAGTTCCTCAGCTTGCCAGGACACCCTATGAAGAACAGATTTGAAAACCTAGCTATGGGGCGGGTGAAAAGAAGTAGTTTTATCCATCAGGACAAACGACTCTGCAGAGAAACCACCGATCTGCCCACAGTTGGTATCCCCCTAACAACTATTCCAGAGCGAACTCCATGGAAATATGAGCATAGACTATCATTACAAATCCAGACAAAAGTGAGAGAAATATTTGACAAGGAAGAACAGAACAGTGTGCAACGCAGAACAGCCACTCTCAGCTTCCTTGATGAAGAATAACCACAGGACTGGATCCGAGTCTACACAGATGGGTCAGCTTAAAATGCTATTCGAAATGTAGGAGCGGGAGTGTATATAGAATACTCAAATAATACTAGGGACACAGCTAGAGTACCGACAGGAAAGTACTGCCATAACTACGATGCTGAAATTGAGGCAATCAAGATAGCAACAGAGAAATTACTAAATTCCAGCAATGGTACACAACCTGTGGTGCTATTGACAGATGCAAAATCAGTTATCGAGGCGCTCCTGTCTGTGAAATTGCCAGTAATAAGGACACTACTTTCTGAACTTAGCAGTCACCATAAGGTCACCATACAGTGGATACCATCCCACTGTGGAGTACCCGGAAACGACAGAGCTGATCAATTGGCTAAGGAAGGAGCCAAAGAAGAACAACCTGATGTGCCCGTTACATACCACCAAAAGAAAAGAAAGATCAAATCAGTCATAAAGCCACCAAAACCTGCTCAAGGTGACTACCACGTTATGGACAAACCAGAACAAGTCATTATTCTGCGCCTCAGAACAGGGCACAATAGATTACGCAACCACATGTATACAAAATTCAAGATTGGTGAAACAGCCATGTGCACATGTGGATTGGCGTCGCAGACAGCAGAGCACATACTCCAAGACTGCCCAAAATATAACATATCTTGGCAAACCTTCTGGCCTAGAGAGACGACAGTTGAAGATAAACTCTATGGACCGTTGTGTGAACTGAAAAAGACAGTTCAATTCATACAAGAGACAGCATTGCAGTTATATACATATTTCAGCCCGCGAAGAGTTCCAACACTAATAGCTCAAGTAGCAATCTGATTATATGTCCATCACGCCTTTCCTCTGAGCGTCGAGCGTCGGCCAGATCCTCTCGTCACACTTCGCTGCCTCATTCTTACCAGACTATGGTGATCCATTTGCTCCTCCGAGGTGTACACGTGTTCGCATAAGGCCGCAACTACAATACCAGGCGAATGCCATCCGTAAAACAGGGATGTAACTACATCATAGATAATAAAGCGTTTAATCCCCACTACCTTGTCGTCACTATGGGACAACAACCACATATATGATGGCGAATATACAGTGAAGTAAGACTTACTTTCATTACAGGTAGAGCCCTGGTACCCACTCTGACATCCGTGAAGACAAGTTCCATTGGTGATGTCACAGAAATGTGCCCCAGGATCACCGTCTCTCACACATAACTGGCTACAGGCAAACTGACATCCTGGGCCATAGCTGCCCACGTCACACCCTAGAGTAAGACCACACATCTGAGTATATATAGATTTCCTTGACGTCGGGGACATGGCTGATCAGATCACATAGCGTGGTAGAAATAAAACTAGAATGTAAAAGCCTAAATGTTGCATAATGTTTATATCTGTTGTTATCTAAAATGCTTTATAAATGTGTCTCATTTCCGCGTGTTGTCAGCTTTCTATAGGAGACCAGACAAACGTAACGGAAGTTGTTGTTTAATGAGTTGTCCATGGGAGACCAGACAATCAATAATGAAGTTCTTGTTTAGAGAGTTTTCCATCGGAGACCAGACATCATAAAGGGAGTTGTTATTGTTTAGGAAATTATTCATGGGTGACCAGCATCATGACTGAAGTTCTTGTTTAATGAGTTACCTATTGGAGACCAGACACGCATGACTAAAGTTCTTATTTGATGAGTTACCCATGGGAGACCATAGTATTGAATTGTAAGAAGACACAGATCATGGTCGTCACTGAGAAGAAGGAAACACCATCATGTAATATACACGTAAATGGACATATTCTTAAACAAGTGAATCCTTACACTTATCTCAGAATAGCTATAACATCTAATGGGAGATGCCTTGACGAAATTACAACAAGAATTACCATTGCGAAGGTAGCCTGTTGCAAGATGAACAACATCCTGATCAATAAAAAGATATCAATTGAAACGAGACAAAGAATGTCGAAGTGCTACATAGAACCTGTACTTTTGAGAATGGATGTGAATGGATAATGAGCAGACAAGCTGAAAACATCTGATGTCTGTAGACATGTGTTTTCTTAGGAAAATGCAAAGAATACCATGGATAGACAGACAAACCTCAAAATGAAAATCGTAAACTGAATAGAGACATTAGACTAGACTGTCAACATGTTTGGGCATGTTATTAAAAGAAATTAATTAGAGAACTTGGTGACAACCGGCAAGATCGAGGGGGAGAGACCATGGGGAAAGCCGAGAAGTATATACCTGGGTGGCATGGCCAAATGGCATGGAACAGCTGATCCACGACTCTGGTCATAGAGTGAGATTGCGAAACCTGACCGCCCACGCTTATCGGCATGGCACATGATGGATGGATGGATGGTAGTCCAGACAATAATGAATGAATTTCTTGTTTATAAAATTTATCCATGGCAGACCAAACGGTCATGACTGAAGTTCGTGTTTAATTAGTTATTCATCGCAGACAGACATAATGACTGGCGTTCTTATTTAGTTAATTATTCTTTGGAGACCAGATAACATAACTGAAGTTCTTGTGTAATGGGTTATCAAGGGGAGGGGGGGGGGGAGAGAGACAATAATAACTGAAGTTCTTGTTTAATGAGATATCCATGAGAGACCAGACACAACAGTACTTGTAAAGAACGGTCAAAGGTTGATCAAGAGATGTTCATAAATACCATCCCCTCGGGGACTTTTGTGCAGAGTTTCGCGTCATCTCACTCCTATAAACGGCGGGGTAGGCATGGCCGGTACTGGAACTAGGCATCTGACTACGGGCATGGTAAAATATGGCCTGGTCACGGTTTACCACCATCAGTATGGACTGGGAAGGATTTGGCACAGGCTGGGGGTGTTTTGTCTAGGATTAGTTGTATTGCAAACACACTATCACCCTAGGCTCAGTGGGTATGTTGGTGCTGAAGTGGAGAGCATGACTGAGTTATCTGAGCTGTTCTGTTAAACAGCAGTTGCAGCATTCAACAAACACGGATGGCAATACACAGACATAATATAGTTCATGTCTGCCTGCAAGATCACACGTGGTTCTTGATCAGCTTCTACTCCAGGAAATTCCCACATTTTCCTAAAGACAACGATCATCATCTGTTCCGTACAGTATTCTCATCAAAATACCTGGGACTAGTGGCTCACAACTTCTTCTGGTTTAAGTAGTTCCAATACAAGCTCGCCAGGAATTGGACTTTTGTTGGATTAAGGCATGGAGGAACATTGAGGAACATTGAGGAGCATTGAGGAACATGTACTGTGTGTATGTGAACACACACCAAGAGTTCATCCTTAGGGACAACCACAGCTAGCACAAAACACCGGAACATGGCACAAGGATCATCAAAGCCACCCTGACTAATATCACGTTCTCTTCTTGTAGGACGAGAGGTTAACTGACCAAACTGAGGTCATCTGTAATACAAGGATGTAACTACAATATGGAACATAACGCTATTTAATCCACACTGCCATGTCTTTACTATGGGACAACAAATACATACCATACGATAGCAAACATGCAGTGTTGTACAGACTTACTTTCAGTACAGTTGGAGCCCAGGTAGCCACTCTGACATTCACGAAGACATGTTCCATTGTTGTGGTCACAGAAATGTACCCCGGGATCACGGTCTCTCACACAGAACTGGCTACAGACAAGCTGACACCCTGGACCATAGCTGCCCACGTCACACCCTAGATTGAGACCATATATCAGAGTATATAGATAGTTCCTGGACGTCTGGGACATACCTGCCCACATGACACAATAGAGTAAGACAACACGTCTTAGTATATAAATAATTCGTTGCCGTCTGGGCCACAGGTACTCAGGCCCCACACACGGTGGTGGAATTACCATCACAATTTACGACCTGAATATTAAACCATGTTTACATCCAGCTTTGTCTAAAAGACTTTACACGACTGCCGCATATCCATGTGTTATCACTTATCCATGGGAGACCAGACAATCATGACTGAAGTTCTTATTTAATGTGTTATCCATCGGCGATCAGACAATCATGATTATGTTTCATGTTTAATAAGTTATCCATTGGAGACCAGAAAATAATGACTGAATTTCTTGTTTAATGAGATGCCCGGACCAGAATATCATGACTGAATTTCTTGTTTAATGAGTTATCCATCGTAGAGCAGGCACAACAGTACATGCAAAGACGGGAATAAGTTTAGCCTAGAAATCTGTCTCTCGACCAGACACAAGAGTACCATCTTCATGCGGACTCTCTCACAGAGATTTGCGTCATCTCAGTCCAGTAACCGCTGGGTAGGCAAGACCGGTGCTGGAACTTAACATATGATTACAGATATATTAGGATATAGCCTTGCAACGATTCAACACCATAAGTATGGACAGGTAGGAATTGGGCCTAGGTAAGTAATGTTTCCTCAAGGAGGAATTGCATTGTAAACAGACTATGACCTGAGGCCCAGGGAATATGTTGATGCTAAAGTTGACAGCATGGCCTAATTATCTGAGCTGTTCTGTCAAAAAAAAAAAGACGATTGCAGCAATCAGTCTACTCGGATGGGCGATCCACTGATCTATTTCATGTCTATCAGCAAGATCACATGTGGTTCTAGATCAATTTCTCCTCCAGGGACATAATATATGTCATGTCCACTAGCAAGTTAACTTGTGGTTCTAGATCAACTTTCCCTAGAGGGAACGCCCACATTTTCCCATAGAGAACGAGCATCAGCTGTTCCGTGCATTATGCTCGTCAAAACACCAGGTACTAGTGGTTCAACCCTTCTTCTATATTTGTAAGCAGTTCCAAGATTAGAAGGCAGGGAGTTTGGATTTCACTGCCTGAAGGGATGCAGGAACATGAAGAAACATGGAGGAACAGGGCGGAACGTGGACGAACATGGCGGGGCACGTATTGAGTGTATGTGAGCACACACACACACACCCACAAACAGAATTCATCCTTAGGGACAACTACAGGTTACAGAAAACACCGGAACCTGGCTCAAGGAATACCAGCCTCCCTGACCTACATCACGTTCTCCTCATGTAGGATTGGAGGTTCACTGACCAGGCGGATTGATTGATTGATTTATTGATTGATTTAGGAAACGACATCACAGCATTCAGGACATTCCCATAAGCGCTCCGTCCCCATCCTCAGCAGCCC
Source organism: Cepaea hortensis (assembly GCA_963921405.1). Lineage (NCBI taxonomy): Eukaryota > Metazoa > Mollusca > Gastropoda > Stylommatophora > Helicidae > Cepaea > Cepaea hortensis. The sequence goes on along the minus strand of OY992895.1, from coordinate 89,319,973 downwards.
GCGAAGAGTTCCAACACTAATAGTTCCAGTAGCAATCTGATTATATGTCCGTCTCGCCTTTCCTCTGAGCGTCGAGCGTCGGCGAGATCCCCTCGTCACACCTCGCTGCCTCATTCTTACCAGACTATGTTGATCCATTTGCTCCTCCGAGGTGTACACGTGTTCGCACAAGGCCGCAACAACAATACCAGGCGAATGCAATCCGTAAAACAGGGATGTAACTACATCATAGATAATAAAGCGTTTAATCCCCACTACCTTGTCGTCACTATGGGACAACAACCACATATATGATGGCGAACATACAGTGAAGTAAGACTCACTTTCAGTACATGTAGAGCCCTTGTACCCACTCTGACATCCGTGAAGACATGTTCCATTGGTGTTGTCACAGAAATGTGCCCCAGGATCACCGTCTCTCACACAGAACTGGCTACAGGCAAACTGACACCCTGGGCCATAGCTGCCCACGTCACACCCTAGAGTAAGACCACACATCTGAGTATATATAGATTTCCTTGACGTCGGGGACATGGCTGATCAGACCACATAGCGTGGTAGAAATAAAACTAGAATGTAAAAGCCTAAATGTTGCATAATGTTTATATCTGTTGTTATCTAAAATGCTTTATAAATGTGTCTCATTTCCGCGTGTTGTCAGCTTTCTATAGGAGACCAGACCATCATGACTGGAATTGTTGTTTAAAGAGTTATCCATGGGAGACCAGACAATCATGAATGAAGTTCTTGTTTAGAGTTTCATCGGAGACCAGGCATCATAAAGGAAGTTGTTGTTTAGGAAATTATTCATGGGTGACCAGCATCATGACTGAAGTTCTTGTTTAATGCGTTACCTATTGGAGACTAGACACGCATGACTACAGTTCTTATTTGATGAATCACCAATGGGAGACCATAGTATTGAATTGTTAGAAGATACAGATCATGGTCGTCACTGGGAAGAAGGTAACACCATCATGTAATATACACGTAAATGGACATATTCTTAAACAAGTGAATACTTACACTTATCTCATAACAGCTATAACATCTGATGGGAGATGCCTTGACGAAATTACAACAAGAATTACCATTGCGAAGATAGCCACTTTAAAGATGAAAAACATGCTGATCAATAAAAAGATATCAATTGAAACGAGAAAAAGAGTGTCGAAGTGCTACATAGAACCTGTACTTTTGTATGGATATGAAGCGCGGATAATGAGCAGACAGGCTGAAAAACATCTGATGTCTGTAGACATGTGTTTTATTAGGAAAATGCAAAGAATACCATGGATAGACAGACAAACCTCAAAATGAAAATCGTAAACTGAATAGAGACATTAGACAAGACTGTCAACATGTTTGGGCATGTTATTAAAAGAAATGAATTGGAGAACTTGGTGACAACCGGCAAGATCGAAGGGAAGAGACCATGGGGAGAGCCGAGAAGTATATACCTGGGTGGCTTGGCCAATTGGCATGGTAGAGACAGAAACACGGAGCTGATCCACGTCTCTGGTGATAGAGTGAGATTGCGAAATCTGACCGCCCACGCTTATCGGCATGCCACATGATGGATGGATGGATGGGAGTCCAGATAATAATGAATGCATGGAGAAAGCACATCAACAAAGCAGCAGCAAATGCCAGAAGGAAACTAGCCATCCTGAGAAAGCTAAGTGGAACCACATGGGGAGCCAGTGAGAAAATACTTAGCAAAGTTTATCAACAGAGCATACGACCACACCTGGAATACGGGTCAACTGCGTGGTGTTCGGCATAAAAAACCACACTACAAGAGCTGGACAAAGTGCAAGCTAAAGCAGTTAGAGTCACCACAGGAGGGATGAGATCAACCCCTATAGTGGAAATGGAGAAGATGGGGAGGTAATAAGCACTGAGTGAGCGCAGAGATACGAAAACGCTAATACAAGCAGAAAAGTTCCTCAGCTTGCCAGGCCACCCTATGAAGAACAGATTTGAAAACCTAGCTATGGGGCGGGTGAAAAGAAGTAGTTTTATCCACCAGGACAAACGACTCTGCAGAGAAACCACCGATTTACCCACAGTTGGTATCCCCCTAATAACTATTCCAGAGCGAACTCCATGGAAAGATGAGCATAGACTATCATTACAAATCCAGACAAAAGTGAGAGAAATATTTGACAAGGAAGAACAGAACAGTGTGCAACGCAGAACAGCCACTCTCAGCTTCCTTGATGAAGAATACCCACAGGACTGGATTCGAGTCTGCACAGATGGGTCAGCGAAAAATGCTGTTCGAAATGTAGGAGCGGGAGTGTATATAGAATACCCAAATAATACTAGGGACACAGCTAGAGTACCGACAGGAAAGTACTGCCATAACTACGATGCTGAAATTGAGGCAATCAAGATAGCAACAGAGAAATTACTAAATTCCAGCAATGGTACACAACCTGTGGTGCTATTGACAGATGCAAAATCAGTTATCGAGGCGCTCCTGTCTGGGAAATTGCCAGTACTAAGGACACTACTTTCTGAACTTAGCAGTCAGCATAAGTTTACCATACAGTGGATAACATCCCACTGTGGAGTACCCGGAAACGACAGAGCTGATCAATTGGCTAAGGAAGGAGCCAAAGAAGAACAGCCTGATTTGCCCGTTACATACCACCAAAAGAAAAGAAAGATCAAATCAGTCATAAAGCCACTAAAACCTGCTCAAGGTGACTACCACGTTATGGACAAACCAGAACAAGTCATTATTCTGCGCCTCAGAACAGGGCACAATAGATTACGCAACCACATGTATACAAAATTCAAGATTGGTGAAACAGCCATGTGCACATGTGGATTGGCGACGCAGACAGCAGAGCACATACTCCAAGACTGCCCAAAATATAACATATCTAGGCAAACCTCCTGGCCTAGAGAGACGACAGTTGAAGATAAACTCTATGGACCGTTGTGTGAACTGAAAAAGACAGTTCAATTCATACAAGAGACAGCATTGAAGTTATAGACATATTTCAGCCCGCGAAGAGTTCCAACACTAATAGTTCCAGTAGCAATCTGATTATATGTCCATCACGCCTTTCCTCTGAGCGTCGAGCGTCGGCGAGATCCCCTCGCCACACCTCGCTGCCTCATTCTTACCAGACTATGGTGATCCATTTGCTCCTCCGAGGTGCACACGTGTTCGCACAAGGCCGCAACCATAATACCAGGCGAATGCAATCCGTAAAACAGGGATGTAACTACATCATAGATAATAAAGCGTTTAATCCCCACTACCTTGTCGTCACTATGGGACAACAACCACATATATGATGGCGAACATACAGTGAAGTAAGACTTACTTTCATTACAGGTAGAGCCCTGGTACCCATTCTGACATCCGTGAAGACAAGTTCCATTGGTGATGTCACAGAAATGTGCCCCAGGATCACCGTCTCTCACACAGAACTGGCTACAGGCAAACTGACACCCTGGGCCATAGCTGCCCACGTCACACCCTAGAGTAAGACCACACATCTGAGTATATAGAGAGTTCTTTGACGTCGGGGACATGGCTGCTCAGACCACATAGCGTGGTAGAAATAAAACTAGAATGTAAAAGCCTAAATGTTGCATAATGTTTATATCTGTTGTTATCTAAAATGCTTTATAAATGTGTCTCATTTCCGCGTGTTGTCAGCTTTCTATAGGAGACCAGACAAACGTAACGGAAGTTGTTGTTTAATGAGTTGTCCATGGGAGACCAGACAATCAATAATGAAGTTCTTGTTTAGAGAGTTTTCCATCGGAGACCAGGCATCATAAAGGGAGTTGTTGGTTAGAAAATTATTCATGGGTGACCAGCATCATGACTGAAGTTCTTGTTTAATGAGTTACCTATTGGAGACCAGACACGCATGACTAAAGTTCTTATTTGATGAGTTACCAATGGGAGACCATAGTATTGAATTGTAAGAAGACACAGATCATGGTCGTCACTGAGAAGAAGGAAACACCATCATGTAATATACACGTAAATGGACATATTCTTAAACAAGTGAATCCTTACACTTATCTCAGAATAGCTATAACATCTAATGGGAGATGCCTTGACGAAATTACAACAAGAATTACCATTGCGAAGGTAGCCTGTTGCAAGATGAACAACATCCTGATCAATAAAAAGATATCAATTGAAACGAGACAAAGAGTGTCGAAGTGCTACATAGAACCTGTACTTTTGAGAATGGATGTGAATGGATAATGAGCAGACAAGCTGAAAAACATCTGATGTCTGTTGACATATATTTTCTTAGGAAAATGCAAAGAATACCATGGATAGACAGACAAACCTCAAAATGAAAATCGTAAACTGAATAGAGACATTAGACTAGACAGTCAACATGTTTGGGCATGTTATGAAAAGAAATGAATTAGAGAACTTGGTGACAACTTGCAAGATCGAGGGGGAGAGACCATGGGGAAAGCCGAGAAGTATATACCTGGGTGGCATGGCCAATTGGCATGGTAGAGACAGAAACACGGAGCTGATCCACGACTCTGGTCATGGAGTGAGATTGCGAAACCTGACCGCCCACGCTTATCGGCATGGCACATGATGGATGGATGGATGGGAGTCCAGACAATAATGAATGAATTTCTTGTTTATAAAATTTATCCATGGCAGACCAAACGGTCATGACTGAAGTTCGTGTTTAATTAGTTATTCATCGCAGACAGACATAATGACCAGCGTTCTTATTTAGTTAATTATTCTTTGGAGACCAGATAACATAACTGAAGTTCTTGTGTAATGGGTTATCAAGGGAAGGGGGGGGGGGGGGGGGAGAGAGACAATAATAACTAAAGTTCTTGTTTAATGAGATATCCATGAGAGACCAGACACAACAGTACTTGTAAAGAACGGTCAAAGGTTGATCAAGAGATGTTCATAAGTACCATCTCCTCGGGGACTTTTTTGCAGAGATTCGCGTCATCTCACTTCTATAAACGGCGGGGTAGGCATGGCCGGTACTGGAACTAGGCATCTGACTACGGGCATGGTAAAATACGGCCTGGTCACGGTTTACCACCATGAGTATGGACTGGGAAGGATTTGGCACAGGCTGGGGGTATTTTGTCTAGGAGTAGTTGTATTACAAACACACTATCACCCTAGGCTCAGTGGGTATGTTCGTGCTGAAGTGGAGAACATGACTGAGTTATCTGAGCTGTTCTGTTAAACAGCAGTTGCAGCATTCACCAAACTCGGATGGCAATACACAGACATAATATAGTTCTTGTCTGCCAGCAAGATCACACGTGGTTCTTGATCAGCTTCCACTCCAGGAAATTCCCACATTTTCCCACAGACAATGATCATCATCTGTTCCGTACAGTATTCTCATCAAAATACCAGGGACTAGTGGCTCACAACTTCTTCTGATGGTTTAAGTAGTTCCAATACAAGATCGTCAGGAATTGGACTTTTATTGGATGAAGGGATGGAGGAACTTTGAGGAACATTGAGGAGCATTGAGGAACATGTACTGTGTGTATGTGAACACACACTAAGAGTTCATCCTTAGGGACAACCACAGCTAACACAAAACACCGGAACTTGGCACAAGGAACATCAAAGCCACCCTGACTTATATCACGTTCTCTTTATGTAGGATGAGAGGTTCACGGACCAGGCTGATGCCATCTGTAATACAGGGATGTAACTTCAATATGGAACATAACGCTATTTAATCCATACTACCATGTCGTTACTATGGTAAAATAACCACATACCATAAGACAGCAGACATACAATGCTGTACAGACTTACTTTCAGTACAGTTGGAGCCCAGGTAGCCACTCTGACATCCACGAAGACATGTTCCATTGTTGTGGTCACAGAAATGTACCCCGGGATCACCGTCTCTCACACAGAACTGGCTACAGACAAGCTGACACCCTGGACCATAGCTGCCCACGTCACACCCTAGAGTAAGACCACACATCTAAGTATATAGATAGATCCTGGACGTCTGGGACATATCTGCCCACGTCACACCCTAGAGTAAGACCACACATCTAAGTATATAGATAGTTCCTGGACGTCTGGGACATAGCTGCCCACGTGACACAATAGAGTAATACAACACGTCGTAGTACATAAATAATGCGTTGCCGTCTGGGCCACAGGTACTCAGGCCCCACACACGGTGGTGGAATTACCATCACAATTTACGACCTGAATATTAAACCATGTTTACATCCAACTTTGTCTAAAAGACTTTACACGACTGCCGCATATCCATGTGTTATCACTTATTCATGGGAGACCAGACAATCATGACTGAAGTTTTTATTTAATGTGTTATCCATCGGCGATCAGACAATCATGATTATGTTTCATGTTTAATAAGTTATCCATTGGAGACCAGAAAATAATGACTGAATTTCTTGTTTAATGAGATGCCCGGACCAGAATATTAAGACTGAAGTTCTTGTTTAATGAGTTATCCATCGGAGAGCAAGTTCAACAGTACCCGCAAAGACCGGAATAAGTTTAGCCTAGAGATCTGTCTCTCGACCAGACACAACAGTACCATCTTCATGCGGACTCTTTCACAGAGATACGCGTCATTTCAGTCCAGTAACCGCGGGGTAGGCAAGACCGGTGCTGGAACATACCATATGATTACAGGTATATTAGGATATAGCCTTGCAACGATTCACCACCATAAGTATGGACAGGTAGGAATTGGGCCTAGGTAAGTAATGTTTCCTCAAGGAGGAATTCCATTGTAAACGGAATACGACCCAAGGCCCAGGGAATATGTTGATGCTAACGTTGACAGCATGGCCTAATTATCTGAGCTGTTCTGTCAAAAAAAAAAAGACGATTGCAGCAATCAGTCTACTTGGATGGGCGATCCACTGATCTATTTCATGTCTATCAGCAAGATCACATGTGTTTCTAGATCAATTTCTCCTCCAGGGACATGATATATGTCATGTCCACTAGCAAGTTAACAGTTAGTTTTAGATCAACTTTCCCCAGAGGGAACGCCCACATTTTTCTCATAGAAAACGAGCATCATCTGTTCCGTGCATTATGCTCGTCACAACACCAGGTACTAGTGGTTCACCCCTTCTTCTATATTTGTAAGCAGTTCCAAGATTAGAAGAAGACAGGGAGTTGTGATTTCACTGCCTGAAGGGATGCAGGAACATGAAGAAACATGGAGGAACAGGGCGGAACGTGGAGGAACATGGCGGGGCACGTATTGAGAGTATTTAAACACACATACACACACACACACACGCACACACACACACACACACACAGAGTTCATACTTAGGGACAAACACAGCTTACAGAAAACTCCGGAACCTGGCTCAAATAATACCAGCCACCCTGACCTACATCACGTTCTCTTCATATAGGATTGGAGGTTCACTGTCCACGCGGATTGATTGATTGAATGATTGATTTCCGAACCGACATCACAGCATTCAGGGGACCATCCAGATAAATGGAACACCCCTAAGAGAAGATAAAGAACCAACATACTTTGGAGTAACATTTGATGGCAGGCTGACATGGAGAAAGCACATCAACAAAGCAGTAGCAAAAGCAAGAAGGAAAATAGCCATCCTGAGAAAGCTAAGTGGAACGAACGAACGAACGAACGAACAGACTTTATTTTCAAAGGGTAACAAATTGGGCACGCAGGCCCGTCTTACATTCGGCCCTTCCAATCATTCATCTTTCTTTCATCAACAGTGCATAGGAAAAAAACATTGTCACATGAATTTTGTAAACATAAACAATGCATATTACTATGTTATGAGACACATCCACCACCCACCCACACATCCCCCATTCACTCCAACTTCCCCACCCAACCACACACACATACAATACATTCCCCCACCCATCCACCACATCCCTACACCTACACATCTCCCCACCCACACACACCTCTCACCCACCACACATCCCATCCACCCACACCTCAAGCACACATACATTCAATAACCCACACATCCCCCACCTACACACATCTCCCCACCCCCTCACATATCCTCTACCCGTCCCATTTCCCACCAACAATCACTCACCCAATATCCTCCTCCACCCACACACCTCCAACCACCCAACCAAACACACATTCCTCAGCCACACACATGTCTCCCCGTCAACTCACATATTCCGCACCTACCCACACAAATTCCGCACTCACCCACATAATCTCCCATCTCCCCCAGCCCACTCACAGATCCCGAGCCCGCACCTACAAACATCCCCCACCATCTCCTAACCTGCACACACTCACCCACCCACATATCCTCTACCCACCCACACATCCTCTACCCACCCACACATCCTCTACCCACCCATCCCCCAACCAAACATCCCTTAACCACACACCCTTACTCATTTACAATCACCCACCCACACATCCTCTACCCAACCACACATCATCCACCCAACCAAACATCCTCCATCCACCCATTCCCCCAGCCACACATCCCTTAACCACACACCCCTACCCATATACACACACATCCCCACCCACGCACAATCTCCCCACCCATACAAACATCCCTCACACACATCCGCACCCACCAACACATTTCCCATTCACAAACACACACCTCCCATCCACGCACACACAACCCATACATTCATCCCCTCACACATTCCTAGACACACGTACTTACCCCTCAACCACTAACACCCACACATCCCTTACCCACTCATCAACACATACATCTCCTATCTACCCACCCACACTCACAAATCCCAACCACCCATCTAAGCACACATCCCCTACCCTCACACACATCCTTCACCCACCCACAAACCAAACCACACCTTCACCCACCCACACAAACATCATTTAACCACACCCAGCTCCCCTCCCACACAATACCACACCCACACACATCCCAAAGACACATCCCTCACATAAATAAAATATTGTTCGAATAACAGCATAAAATAATATGGGGCGCATAATAATTACTTGTTCTGGTCTGTCCATAACGTGGTAGTCATCTTGAGCAGGTTTTGGTGGCTTTCTGACTGATTTGATCATTCTTTTCTTTTGGTGGTATGTAACGGGCACATCAGGCTGTTCATTGTAAACGGAATACGACCCAAGGCCCAGGGAATATGTTGATGCTAACGTTGACAGCATGGCCTAATTATCTGAGCTGTTCTGTTCTGTTCTGTCTAAATAATCCCAAATAATATAATAGCATAAAATGTTGTTCGAAGTGTAGGAGTGGGAGGGTATATAGAATACCCAAATAATACTAGGGACACAGCTAGAGTACCGACAGGAAAGTACTGCCATAACTACGATGCTGAAATTGAGGCAATCAAGATAGCAACAGAGAAATTACTAAATACCAGCAATGGTACACAACCTGTGGTGCTATTGACAGATGCAAAATCAGTTATCGAGGCGCTCCTGTCTGGGAAATTGCCAGTACTAAGGACACTACTTTCTGAACTTAGCAGTCAGCATAAGGTCACCATACAGTGGATACCATCCCACTGTGGAGTACCCGGAAACGACAGAGCTGATCAATTGGCTAAGGAAGGAGCCAAAGAAGAACAGCCTGATGTGCCCGTTACATACCACCAAAAGAAAAGAATGATCAAATCAGTCAGAAAGCCACCAAAACCTGCTCAAGATGACTACCACGTTATGGACAGACCAGAACAAGTCATTATTATGCGCCTCAGAACAGGGCACAATAGATTACGCAACCACGAGTATACAAAATTCAAGATTGGTGAAACAGCCATGTGCACATGTGGATTGGCGTCGCAGACAGCAGAGCACATACTCCAAGACTGCCCAAATTATAACATATCTAGGCAAACCTTCTGGCCTAGAGAGACGACAGTGGAAGATAAACTCTATGGACCGTTGTGTGAAATGAAAAAGACAGTTTAATTCATACAATAGATAGCATTGCAGTTATAGACATATTTCAGCCCGCGAAGAGTTCCAACACTAATAGTTCCAGTAGCAATCTGATTATATGTCCGTCTCGGCTTTCCTCGGAGCGTCGAGCGTCGGCGAGATCCCCCCGTCACATCTCGCTGCCTCATTCTTACCAGACTATGGTGATCCATTTGCTCCTCCGAGGTGTACACGTGCTCCCACAAGGCCGCAACCACAAGACCAGGCGAATGCCATCCGTAATACAGGGATATAACTACATCATAGACAATAAAGCGTTTAATCCCCACTACCTTGTCGTTACTATGGGACAACAACCACATATATGATGGCGAACATACAGTGAAGTAAGACTTACTTTCAGTACATGTAGAGCCCTTGTACCCACTCTGACATCCATGAAGACATGTTCCATTGGTGTTGTCACAGAAATGTGCCCCAGGATCACCGTCTCTCACACAGAACTGGCTACAGGCAAACTGACACCCTGGGCCATAGCTGCCCACGTCACACCCTAGAGTAAAACCACACATCTGAGTGTATATAGATTTCCTTGACGTCGGGGACACGGCTGATCAGATCACATAGCGTGGTAGAAATAAGACTAGAATGTAAAAGCCTAAATGTTGCATAATGTTTATATCTGTTGTTATCTAAAATGCTTTATAAATGTGTCTCATTTCCGCGTGTTGTCAGCTTTCTATAGGAGACCAGACAAACGTAACGGAAGTTGATGTTTAATGAGTTATCCATGGGAGACCAGACAATCAATAATGAAGTTCTTGTTTAGAGAGTTTTCCATCGGAGACAAGACATCATAAAGGGAGTTGTTGGTTAGGAAATTATTCATGGGTGACCAGCATCATGACTGAAGTTCTTGTTTAATGAGTTACCTATTGGAGACCAGACACGCATGACTAAAGTTCTTATTTGATGAGTTTCCCCATGGGAGACCATAGTATTGAATTGTAAGAAGACACAGATCATGGTCGTCACTGGGAAGAAGGAAACACCATCATGTAATATACACGTAAATGGACATATTCTTAAACAAGTGAATCCTGACACTTATCTCAGAATAGCTATAACATCTAATGGAAGATGCCTTGACGAAATTACAACAAGAATTACCATTGCGAAGGTAGCCTGTTGCAAGATGAACAACATCCTGATCAATAAAAAGATATCAATTGAAACGAGACAAAGAGTGTCGAAGTGCTACATAGAACCTGTACTTTTGTATGGATGTGAAGCGCGGATAATGAGCAGATAGGCTGAGAAACATCTGATGTCTGTAGACATGTGTTTTATTAGGAAAATGCAAAGAATACAATGGATAGACAGACAAACCTCAAAATGAAAATCGTAAACTGAATAGAGACATTAGACTAGACAGTCAACATGTTTGGGCATGTTATTAAAAGAAATGAATTAGAGAACTTGGTGACAACTGGCAAGATCGAGGGGGAGAGACCATGGGGAAAGCCGAGAAGTATATACCTGGGTGGCATGGCCAATTGGCATGGTAGAGACAGAAACACGGAGTTGATCCACGACTCTGGTCATGGAGTGAGATTGCGAAACCTGACCGCCCACGCTTATCGGCATGGCACATGATGGATGGATGGATGGGAGACCAGACAATAATGAATGAATTTCTTGTTTATAAAATTTATCCATGGCAGACCAAACGGTCATGACTGAAGTTCGTGTTTATTTAGTTATTCATCGCAGACAGACATAATGACTGGCGTTTATATTTAGTTATTTAGTTAATTATTCTTTGGAGACCAGATAACATAACTGAAGTTCTTGTGTAATGGGTTATCAAGGGGAGGGGGGGGGGGGGAAGGGACAATAATAACTGAAGTTCTTGTTTAATGAGATATCCATGAGTGACCAGACAAAACAGTACTTGTAAATAACTGTCAAAGGTTGATCAAGAGATGTTCATAAATACCATCCCCTCGGGGACTTTTGTGCAGAGTTTCGCATCATCTCACTCCTATAAACGGCGGGGTAGGCATGGCCGGTACTGGAACTAGGCATCTGACTACGGGCATGGTAAAATATGGCCTGGTCACGGTTTACCACCATGAGTATGGACTGGGAAGGATTTGGCACAGGCTGGGGGTGTTTTGTCTAGGATTAGTTGTATTGCAAACACACTATCACCCTAGGCTCAGTGGGTGTGTTGGTGCTGAAGTGGAGAGCATGACTGAGTTATCTGAGCTGTTCTGTTAAACAGACAGTTGCAGCATTCACCAAACTCGGATGGCAATACACAGACATAATATAGTTCATGTCTGCCAGCAAGATCACACGTGGTTCTTGATCAGCTTCCCCTCCAGGAAACTCCCACATTTTCCTAAAGACAACGATCATCATCTGTTCCGTGCAGTATTCTCATCAAAATACCAGGGACTAGTGGCTCACAACTTCTTCTGATGGTTTAAGTAGTTCCAATACAAGATCGCCAGAAATTGGACTTTTGTTGGATTAAGGCATGGAGGAACATTGAGGAACATTGAGGAGCATTGAGGAACATGTACTGTGTGTATGTGAACACACACCAAGAGTTCATCCTTAGGGACAACCACAGCTAGCACAAAACACCGGAACTTGGCACAAGGATCATCAAAGCCACCCTGACTAATATCACGTTCTCTTCTTGTAGGACGAGAGGTTAACTGACCAAACTGAGGTCATCTGTAATACAAGGATGTAACTACAATATGGAACATAACGCTATTTAATCCACACTGCCATGTCTTTACTATGGGACAACAAATACATACCATACGATAGCAAACATGCAGTGTTGTACAGACTTACTTTCAGTACAGTTGGAACCCTGGTAGCCATTCTGACATCCATGAAGACATGTTCCATTGGTATGGTCACAGAAATGTGCCCCAGAATCACGGTCTCTCACACAGAACTGGCTACAGGCAAATTGACACCCTGGACCATAGCTGCCCACGTCACACCCTAGAGTGAGACCATATATCAGAGTATATAGATAGTTCCTGGACGTCGAGGACATACCTGCCCACGTGACACAATAGAGTAAGACAACACGTCTTATTATATAAATAATTCGTTGCCGTCTGGGCCACAGGTACTCAAGCCCCACACACGGTGGTGGAATTACCATCACAATTTACGACCTGAATATTAAACCATGTTTACATCCAGCTTTGTCTAAAAGACTTTACACGAGTGTCGCATATCCATGTGTTATCACTTATCCATGGGAGACCAGACAATCATGACTGATGTTCTTATTTAATGTGTTATTCATCGGCGATCAGACAATCATGATTAAGTTTCATGTTTAATAAGTTATCCATTGGAGACCAGAAAATAATGACTGAATTTCTTGTTTAATGAGATGCCCGGACCAGAATATCATGACTGAATTTCTTGTTTAATGAGTTATCCATCGTAGAGCAGGCACAACAGTACATGCAAAGACGGGAATAAGTTTAGCCTAGAAATCTGTCTCTCGACCAGACACAAAAGTACCATCTTCATGCGGACTCTCTCACAGAGATTTGCGTCATCTTAGTCCAGTAACCGCTGGGTAGGCAAGACCGGTGCTGGAACTTAACATATGATTACAGGTATATTAGGATATAGCCTTGCAACGATTCAACACCATAAGTATGGACAGGTAGGAATTGGGCCTAGGTAAGTAATGTTTCCTCAAGGAGGAATTGCATTGTAAACAGACTATGACCTGAGGCCCAGGGAATATGTTGATGCTAAACTTGACAGCATGGCCTAATTATCTGAGCTGTTCTGTCAAAAAAAAAAAAGACGATTGCAGCAATCAGTCTACTCGGATGGGCGATCCACTGATCTATTTCATGTCTATCAGCAAGTTAACATGTGCTTCTAGATCAACTTTCCCTAGATGGAACGCCAACATTTTCCCATAGAGAACGAGCATCAGCTGTTCCGTGCATTATGCTCGTCAAAACACCAGGTACTAGTGGTTCAACCCTTCTTCTATATTTGTAAGCAGTTCCAAGATTAGAAGGAAGGGAGTTGGGATTTCACTGCCTGAAGGGATGCAGGAACATGAAGAAACATGGAGGAACAGGGCGGAACGTGGAGGAACATGGCGGGGCACGTATTGAGTGTATTTGAACACACACACACACACACACACACACACACACACACACACGAGTTTCATCCTTAGGGACAACCACAGCTTACAGAAAACACCGGAACTTGGCTCAAAGAACATCAGCCACCAGTAACTACATCATAGATAATAAAGCGTTTAATCCCCACTACCTTGTCGTTACTATGGGACAACAACCACATATATGATGGCGAACATACAGTGATGTAAGACTTACTTTCATTACAGGTGGAGCCCTGGTAGCCGCTCTGACATCCATGAAGGCATGTTCCATTGGTGTTGTCACAGAAATGTGCCCCAGGATCATCGTCTCTCATACAGAACTGGCTACAGACAAGCTGACACACTGGGCCATAGATGCCCACGTCGCACCCTAGAATAAGACCACACATCTGAGTATACAGGTTCTTGATGTCTGGAACATAGCTGCCCACGTCACACCCTAGAGTAAATCCACATACCTGATTATATAGATCAGTGGTACTCAGCCTTTTTCGGCCCATGCACCACTTCAACATATGTTCAGAATTTCATCCCCCCATCCCTCCTTTCGTATTTCCTCTCTATAAATCCCCCCCCCCCCTTTTAAACACAATATGCGTCAAAATGGAAGCTTAATTTAATAACCCATACTAGAACAGGTCGAGACGTCTACATACAACTTGGTTTTGGTTTACTTACATTTTTGGTTTACTTACATTACAAAACGAATTTCAGAAGGGCAAGAAGCACAAGAAGGGTCACTTGAAACGTCACGACAGTTTGGAGAGAAAAATAATGGAGGGGTATATGCCTGGGAAGAGAGGAAGAGGAAGGCCAAAGAGAAAATGGGTGCAGGATGTGGCGGATGATCTCCAGATGGGTGTATCAGACGCGGAACATATTGCTTATAATCGAGAGGTTTTCCGGAAGGTTGTTATGAGAGCGAGGTTCTGCAAAGGACATGCTACTGAATGAATGAATAAATGAATGAATGAATGAATGAATGAATGAATGAATGAATGAATGAAAAAGCACATTAACGTAAAGAATGGAGGGGAAAACAACATCAAGTAATCTGTTCTTGTATAAAGCGATCTTGGAATAATATTAATTTAATCCCCCCCCCACCCCCCCCCCCCCCCCACCCCGCCCCCGCCATCCCCGGAAACCCTAAATTCCCCATCCGTTGAGAACCACTGATATAGATGGTTCGTGGAATTATGGAACATGGATGATCAGGCCACACACTGTGATAGAGCTACCATCATAATTCAATGGCTTAATATAAAATAATGTTTATATCTGTTGTTATCGAAAAACCTTGACGAATGTGTCTCATATCGATGTGATATCAGTTATCCATGAGAGACCAGACAATAATTACTGAAGTTCTTGTTTAATGAGTTATCCAAGGAAGACCAGACAATCATGACTGAACATCTTCCTTAATTAGCTACCCATGTGAGACCAGACACAACAGCACTTGCAAATTGGGTGCAAGGTTGGTCTAGAGATCTGTCTCCCCACTGGGCACCAAAGAATAATCTCCATGAGGACACTTGCAGAATTTGACAGCATGGCTGAGTTATCTGAGCTGTTCTGCCAAAACAGACGGATGCAGCAACCAGTCTTCTCGGATGGTCGATCCACAGTCTTGATATATTTCATGTCTACCAACAAGATAACAAGTGGTTCTAAGTCAACTTCCCCTCCACAGACATGGTATATTTAATGTCTACCAGCAAGATACCATGTGGTAGTAGTATAGTAAGAGGTTTTGGAGGCGGAAAATGCGGTCACGAGCCTATACGAACATCCTTATTTGTTTATATTGACATCATCAGAGCCACCCAACAATTGGCGCCTTATTTTTCAAATCTCGCTGGCTAGGGGTAGACAAGAGTTCGTTGGTTTGTTGATGTCGATGTTTTGGCGGGAAGTTTTAAAAGTCTGGTATACATAGGGGTGGAGAGTATTAGAGGTGAGGTCGTCGCACTTCATTATCGTATTTTTGGCTTGTTAATGTCGATATTTTTGCGGAAATTTTAACAGTCTGTCGTACTAAAGGGAGGAGGAGGTATAAAAGGGTGTCGCTTGTCCGTCAACTTAGTAGTGACCACAAGTCCGGCCACCAAGTGGTGACAACAAGTCAGTGTCGCTAAGTAGTGACCACAAGTTCGTTGATTGTAGTGGGTATGGCTTAATGTCTTAAACACTAACATCATACACATGGTTATAGTTACGGATTTGGGTTACAGGTTTTCGTCAAATGAAAACCGTAAAAATGTAAAGATGACGGGTATTATTGGTTGTAGTGTTATGGCTTAGCGTCGTTCGTTAAGGCGTGGAAGGGTAGAGGAGCTATTAGTACACCCCTTCAAAAATTATTAGTTGTAGTGGATATGGCTTAGTGTCCTTTGATGTTAAGGTATTGAAGAGTCAAATGAATACACTAAAAAAGTAAAGATGCCAGGTATTATTGGTTTAGTTGGTATGGTTTAGTGTCATTCGTTGTTAAGAGGTGGAAGAGTAGAGTACTGGCTAGGTAATTGCTTCCGATCATTGTTAAATGTCGGGAAAGTGGTGGAATTGCTATATAAATATGCGTATTCCTTATTAAGGGACGGGGTTATCGAGGGGAAGGGTGGCTAAATAAAAGTGTCCGTTCGTTGCTACGGGGTGGGTAAGTGGAAGAGAGTCTATATAAATGTATTCGAGCATTGTTAAGGGTAGACGAGTGAGGGAGAGGCTAAATAAATACGGGATGGTCGATCGGAGGAGTGTCTACATAAATGTTTCCATTAGTTTTTAAGGGATTGATGAGTGTATGAAAGGCCAGATAAATGCTTCCTATCATCGTTAAGGGGTGGGCAAGTGGCTGCCTGGCTAGATAAATACGTCTGTTCCTTGTTAAGAGATGGAGGAGTAGCTATAAAAAGACTCCCCTTCGGTGTTAAGGAGTGGGTGAGTGGAGGATTAGGTTGATAAGTCCTTCCGGTCGTTGTTTAGGGGTCTACTAGTGGCTAGTTGGCGTGTGGAGTGTGACGTAAAAGCGGATCCATCTTGTCTGTCCAAACGATTAAGAATTTAATCAAAGTGACCCAACTCTCCACCGCGGGGTTATAACGCTGTCATATCAATTGAACACTTAATTTTACCGGTCTCCATTTCACAGGCTTGTACTAAACTAAACGTTATACAACAGATGCGAGAACCACTATATGCGTATAAATTATAGTCTGCATGTGATAACAATTCAATACAAATCGACACATATTGCACATGTAGACAGGGAATTTGCGATCCGTATCTCTGAGCGCATACCCAGCGGTCTGTGTGTGCGTGCAAAAGTTATCGTTGTTAGAACTGTGGTGGAGTGTCTGTCCAATGTCACGTGTCAAGTACACATGTTCCTACAGCAAGGCACTGTCATTATATGGAGATTTCAAGTTCGAAACCTGATCGGGGATAGTTTTTCTTTGTTAAGGGGACATTACTGGTTGTCATTTAGGGACCGTTACTACAACCGGTCTTCGTTGCTAAGGGTTACGACTTCTGATCTGTTGGTTGCCGGGCCCGATAATCTTACCCGTAATGGCCGTCTTGTAGTAGCAGGATAGTTATTTGGTCATCATTAGCACTGGCTAATTGTGACGTTATAAAACTGTTGGTTGACTTGGGTCTCCTACATAACCGCATCATAAGCCGGTCTCTATTTTACCTGTAGTGTAGAACTTGTTCTGAAGTACTAAACTAAACATAACTCAAACGAGGGAAAGTATGTGAAATTATGTTAAAAACCCACATGTCATATACAACATCGATATCCGTCAAAACGTATTTCACACATAGGTATAACAGAATTGCTTTGATGAAAGTGTTTTGTGACCAGTTGTATCTGACATCTGAGATAGTGTAGACTCATCTGTGTGTATACGTATGTGGGTATGTATGTTTGTGTGTATTGTGCTAACTACTATATATGTCTTATTCTTTGGATTTTACATTTACCAGTCGATTCGATTCAAATTTGCTAAGTCAAGTCCGTAACAAAGAGAAATGTGTGTGTGTGTGTGTGTGTGTGTGTGTGTGTGTGTGTGTGTGTGTGTGTGTAATAACAAAGATGTCTGTCTTTCACTATGTGTCTTTGTGTATACACGTAATACACACATGCTTAATGTAAACAAAATCGCTGGCTAGCGAGGGCTAATACTACAAATGACTGGACACTTTATACAGATAATCACTTCTACAAGCTGCCAGTTCACCAGAAAACCAGGAATAACGAACAAAACTTAAAATTAATCTCCGAAAAGTAATTATGGTGGTCTTATTTTGACATCATATTTCCCCCTAAGTGGTTAAACGTGGCAAGTGTTACGTGGTCAGGTTCAAATACCAAGACCGGGTTGTCAAAAGAAATTTCTTCTCATAGCATGTCCAAATAACTTAATGTCTACGTCTGATTTCTTTATACGGTTTAGGCTTTCGTGTGTTTCTTATAGGACTTGGTCATTGGCATTTTTTTTAAATCTGCCCATGGTATTCTTTTCATTAACCCATGATTCTAAAATCCTAATATTTTATCCACATAGCAAAAGACTACTTTCTCCGGGCACTTCTTGTTGTAAATTCTTCAAGGCATCTTCCATAAGACTATTTCAATAAAGTTGTAACGAATCACTGTGTTTAAGAATATTACCATTTACTTGTATATAATATTGTGGTATATCTTTCTTCTTAGAGGCAACTATTACTTATAAGTTAATTCTAACCCTACTTGTTTACCGTGTGCAACTACCGCATCTAATAAATTTTGCAAAGCCTGCTAATTGTCTACAAGCAAAACTATACAATCAGGATATATAATAGTTTTGCTTTTACATTCCCTCAAGGGTGATTCCTGTCATATCTTCTACATTTCCGAAATATGTTAAGAAATAGACTGGTCAAATTATGAAATATGTTGACCAAATTACGAAAAACGATGGCCAAATCAAGAAAATATCTCCACCAAGTAAGAAAATATGTTAGCAAAATGAGGAAAAATGTTGGCCAAATTTAGAAAAAAAAAATAATGACCAAATGGAGAAATATGTCGACCAAATTAAGAAATATGTGTCTCAAAGTTAGAAAAATGTTGGTCAAATCAAGAAATATACTGACCAAAGTAATAAAAAGAATTATTCAAAAGTTACATCCACATACCAGCGTCTCTCACATATAATTGTTCTGAAATGAATAACATCTTTTAAAAAGACTTCAGACCTTTACCATCAATGTGTAAAATATCAGCATAATAAGCATTTCTTTATGCCATTATATTAACATGAATTTATAGTTGCACACATTAAGTACAGTGTTATGATTTACTTTGTTATGATTCACAAAGTGAAATAGTTACAAAGAAGTCAAACAACATAGTATCAATGATGTAAGTACACTATTAAGGTATCAATTAAATATATTACTAGCATCATCTCGAATACTCCACTTCACACTATCTTCATTAAATGCACCAATTCTGGGAGCAGTAAAGTTATTCCTATTGAATATGTTTCTATCTACATGCTACTATTTTCAAGGGTCATCTCTCTTCTTAGCATAACCCCGTACCACACCACCAGATACAACTATCCGTTTAACGTACTCTATTTAATACATAACTTTCACTTTTCTCACGAAGTCTCTATTCCATAACGTTTCATTGACCTGCCTGTCATCAAGAAGATTATCTCCAACAGCCAAGCCCTTCCTGGTTATTATTTCACTTTGTATTGCACTTATCGTCAGATCTCGTAATTATGTTTCACTATCTGTCACCAGCGTCACATTTTTCAACACAACCTTACCTACTTTCTCCAGTCCAGACACTTATATACCCGTTTTGCACGTACTATTACTACTTTCCTTTCATATCGTGTACATTTCTGAAAATGTTTTCACTATCCATCCATCATGTGCCATGCCGGTAAGCGTGGGCGGTCCTGTTTTGCCATCTCACTCGATCACCAGAGTCGTGAATCAGCTCCGTGTTTCTGTCTCGACCATGCCACTAGGCAAAGCCATCCAGGTATTTGCTTCTAGGTCTTCCTCTTGGTCTGTTCCCTTCGATCTTACCAGTTGTCACATAACATGCCCAAAAAATTTTTGACTGTCTGCGTCTAATGTCTCTAATCAGTTTACGATCTACGTTTGTTTCTTGAAGGACCTGTTCATTGGTCTTTCTGGCTGTCCATGGTATTTATTGCATTTTCTTCAGAAACCCCATTTCTACAGCCATCAGATGTTTTTCAGCTTGACTGCCCATTGTCCAAGCTTCACATCCATGTAAAAGTACAGGTTCTATATAGCACCCCAACACTCTTTTTCTCGTTTCAATTGACATCTTTTTATTGGTCAGTATGTTTTCCATCTTGCTAAAGGCTACCTTAGACATGGCGATTCTTGTTCTAATCTCTCCAAGGCATCTCCCATCAGATGTTATTACTGTTCCGAGATAATTGTACCTATTCACTTGTTGAAGAATATTCCCATTTACTTGTATATTACATTGTGGTATTTCGTTCTTCCAAGTGACGACCATAATCTGTGTCTTTTTACAATTTAATTCTAACCCTCATTGTTCACTGTGTGTAACAACTGCATCTACTAAATGATGCAAGTACTGTTCATTGTCTGCAATCAAGACTGTATCGTCTGCATGTCTAATGTTACTGATGCATCGTCCCCCAATGTTGATGCCTTCCATATCTTCAATATTTCTGAAAATATTTTCACTGTACAGGGAAAACAGATCTGGAGACATTACACATCCCTACAAGGAAAACAGATTTGGAGACAGTACACATCCCGGTCTCACACCTATCTTAATAGGTTTATATTGACCTATTTAATTATCAATCATTATAGCAGCTGTTTGTTTCCAATACTGGAAGGCCTCGCTATATGTCGCTTCGGCTTACGTCGTTTCGCTATAACGTCGTTGTACAAATGCGACATAATTTCACTTTACGTCGGTATGTTCCGCCATAGAGTCGTCACCTGCGTATACACCTTATAGTGTTTCGCTATACGTCGTTTACTAAAAGTCGCGTTTTCCAAGAACGTAACACCCACATTAACCTGGGCCTTCCAGTATATTTTGTTTGTGAGGCTAATGTCTGTCCCATCAATTTGTAGATCTACAAGCATCTCAATCATGTTCACATGTCTTAATTTATCGAAAGCCTTAGTGTAGTCAATAAAGCAAAGATGTAGACCTGTGTTTACTTCTATAGAACTTCAATTATTGTTCTCAGCATTTACATATAATTTATTGTACTTTTGCTTTCTACAAACCCACATTGTTCTTCTCCTATTTCGGATTGTATTTTCCTCTTAACTCGTTGCATGATAATTCTTAGCAAAATCGGATTTGACTCAATATATTAATTGTTCGATGTTGATCAAATAGCTGGTGTCCTGATTTCTTTGGGATTGCAATAAAAATAGAATAATATATTCACGAGGTATGTCACCATTATGATATATTGTGTTCCGCAGTCTTGTTATTTTATCTATTCCATATTTTTCACAAGTATTAATCACTTCTGTTGTGATGTTGTCTGAACCGGTGATCTTGTAGTTTTCATATGGTTAAGTAAACAATTTAAAATAACACAAAGTAATGCAGCATTACATAACAGAATTACGACACACAGGACGATGCGGCGACTAGCCTTCATCAGCCAACATATACATGTACGGAGACAACATATAGTATAAGAGAAGATCTTCTTTATGATTTTTCCATTTTATTTTTGTGTTTAGGTTGCCTGTTGATGTATGTGATCGTTTATTAGTAGGTTTCTGAATTCTTTAAGGCATTAATGTGATATTTTTATTGTTGTGTTGTGGAACATAACGCTGTTTAATCCACACTACCATGTCGTTACTATGGGATAACAACCACATACCATATGATAGCAAACATACAGTGTTGTACAGACTTACTTTCAGAACAGTTGAAGCCCTTGTACCCAGTCTGACATCCACGAAGACATGTTCCATTGGTGTTGTCACAGAAATGTGCCCCAGGATCACCGTCTCTCATACAGAACTGGCTACAGACAAGCTGACATCCTGGACCATAGTTGCCCACGTCACACCCTAGAGTAAGACCACAGTCTGAGTATTTATGCAATTCGTGAACATTTGAGGCATCAATCAATCAATCAATCCATCATGTGCCATACCGGAAAGCGTGAGCTGTCATGACTCGCCATCTCACTCGATCACCAGAGTCGTGGATCAGCTCAGTGTTCCTTTCTCGTCCATGCCATGTGGCCAAGCCATCCAGGTATTTTCCTCTCGGTCTTCCTCTTGGTCTGTTCCCTTCGATCTTGCCAGTTGTCACTAAGCTCTCCAATCCATTTCTTCTCATAACATGTCCAAAAAATTTTGACTGTCTACGTCTAATTTCTCTAATCAGTCTACGATTTTCATTTGTATCCTCTAGTACTTGGTCATTAGTTTTTCTATCTGTCTATGGTACTCTTTTAATTTTCCTCAGAAACCACATTTCTGTAGCCATCAAATGTTTTTCATCTTGACTGCACATTGTCCAAGTTTCACATTCATTGGCACCTTGCCGTCTTGACAGACGATAGTTTGTGCTCTAAAAAGACATAATAACTTTTAACTATGGCGGTAGCGAGTGTGACTGATAAGGCCAATTTGCGCTGTAAATGTCCTTTCACAGAGGGGCATGTGAACACATGGTCATTTCCACCATCATGCACCATCTTACGTCTCAAACGCTTGGTGTGTGACTTATCTGCAATTATTTTCTCCTTTGATTTTATTCCATTTCTGATATTAGTTCACATACATACAAAAGAACAGGCTCTATGTACCCCCTCAACACTCTTTTTCTCGTTTAATTTGACATCTTTTTATTGGTCAGAATGTTTTAATCTAGCTAAAGGCTACCTTCGCCATGGCGATTCTTGTTCTAATCTCTTCAAGGCATCTCCCATCAGATGTTATGACTGTTCCGAGATAATTTGAGGCATAGCTGATCAGAATTACACATTTGCGCCAGCAAATTATTATTTAGTTTATTGTGTAATGAATTATCCATGGGAGACCTGGTAATCATGACTGAAGCTCTTGTTGAAAGAGTTATCCACTGCAGACCAGACAGTCATGAGTGAAGTTCTTGTTGAAAGAGTTATGAATGGAACAATTGAAATAACAAACAAACACACGATGCAGGATATATCAACATATCCACATCAGAGACATTAGAGACACTAATTCCATGTAAAGATAAACATTATAGAGATGACAACACCAACTACACCTACAGTCAAACACTACAGAGAAGACAACAATCTCATACAATCTACTTCCATTGGAAATATTCTAGTTGACGTCTAAAGGTGTACGAAGAAGAAGACTATTATAAGGATACAATTGATTTCTGCCCCCGATAGTAGACGGGTCACTCATATGTCAATAAATGCTTACTGTTAGCTTTAAGGCTGTTCACTCTTTCCAAGAAACAAAAAGTGGCAAGATAATCACCAATAGTACACCATCAAGGAAAGCTATCCAACCATTATACTTCCATCACTTGACGCCAAAATGACTTGAAAATGTCACATCAACAAAGCTGATACTACAGTTAATAGACTACTAGTTGCAGTAAAGAAACGTGGTTGCACAACTGAAAGAATACTAGAAAAGTATACGGGTACAACTTGCGCACAAGCGAAAGAATACTCGAAATGTATACGCGTACGTCGTCCGACCTCACCTAGAATATGGCTCTACAGCAGTGGGTGCTGCGACGTGTACCATACCTGAAACAAGAAGACACGAACGCACGACAGGCCGAACAAACTTTATTTTCAAAGAGTTAAGAAATGGGAACGCAGGCCTGTCTAACATTCATATATATATATATATATATATATATATATATATATATATATATATATATATATATATATATATATATATATATATATATATATCTTTCATACATTATTTCACCAATACATCAATTATGGGGCATACCGAACACAAAAACAGCAACATCAATATACGAATTTTGAAGGCATGGGAAATGTGAAAGACATCATTACAAGATGCACAATGAAGCAATCAGAAATACCACAGAAGCAGTTAAATCCACAACAGTTTTAGAGTTGGAAAACATGGTGATACACGCAAACACACAACTACTGAAGCCATTTTCAAGTGATAATTCAAGAAGAAAAACATCACTACCAATCATTATCAAATGAAGGAGTCATAGATTTGGCAGAGAAGCGACCGACAGGAATCATCATGATACAGTAGACTAAAAGACACAACAGACACATACCAGAATTATGTCATAACGTTGCCCTATTAAAGTCACTAGAGTTACCCCAATAAGGTCACTGATGTTTCAGAAATGATGGAAACAAGAGAAATTCCCAAAACCCTCCTCCACAACATAAATAAAATGTGTGTACCGTAACATTCTACAAAACAGCAAAGCATTGAGGTCAACAACCCTTAACCTTCTTGATGAATGGTAAACATGCGAACATTGGGAAGACGTGACACAGGTGAATCAGCACAGAATGATCCAGTAAATGGGGATGGGGGAAAGGGGGGGGGGGGTGCTCGTATATATAGAACACCCGCACACATCCTCGGTCACTGTTCGCATATCAAAGGGAAGATATTGTGGTAGCTATGATTCCGAGGTCGGAGTAATAGTAGATGCAGTTAAGAACTGGGTAAACGTCGGACACTAGACATCCAGTGATCATTCTACTTGATAAATTGTCTGTTCCCCAAGCACTGTAATCCAACAAGCACCTAGAACACCCGGCTGTCACAAACATGTCAAGGACGCATAACTCTACCAGACCGCCACAGATGGCAGCAAACTAATGACCTACTTTCAGCACAAGTGGAGCCCTGGTAACCGCTCTGACATCCGTAGAGACATGTGCCGTTGACTTTGTCACATGAATTCATATTTCGATTGTTGTTGTCTCTGGCACAGAACTGGCTACAGGAAGACTGACACCCCGGGCCGTAACTGTCGGAGTGACAAGCTGTAGAAGAACCATACATGTTAGTATATGGATTGTGTGTGACTATTAGTATATATTACAGTTACGTTACTGTGTGACAATAAGCACATACCAGTTTTATATCAAAATATACAGTAATGACATGACTCACTTTGACTACAGGAGGGGCCAGATAGCCACTCTGACATCCATGAAGACATTTTCAATTGGCGTGGTCACAGAAATGTGCCCCATTATTGCAGTGTATCACACAGAACTGGCTACAGGCAAGTTGACACAATGGGCCGTGGCTGCCCACGTCACACAATAGAGTAAGACCACACATCTGAGTATATAGATAGTTCCTGGACGTCTGGGCCATAGCTGCCCACGTCACATTCTAGAGCAAGACCACACATCTGAGTATATAGATAGTTCCTGAAAGTTTGTGCCATAGCTGTGTAAGTCACACCCTAGAATAAGACCACACATGTGATTATATAGATAGTTCCTGAACGTCTATGCCATCGCAACTGAGGCCACACATTCTAACTACCAATATCTAGTACTTTAATAACATAATCATCATCATGATTATCAAGTGCCCTGCCAGTTGCCACAGGTGTTCATGGCTCTCCACAGATCTCTGTCAACTTTAATATGCATTAATATTTCTATTGTAGTTGACTCAAGGTATTGACACATATGTCTCATCTCCCTGTTGTATATAACATTCTCTTAAAGTCCATGCCGTCTGGCGTTGGTGATCATGTCCATCCACAGCCGTCTGTCTTTTGAGCTGCGAATTATTTCTCATACCTGCCATGCTATGATGTCTAATGACTACCACCTTCTCGTCTGGTCTCCCTCTGCCTCTCTTCCCTTTTATCCTTCCCGTTGTCACTACATCCTCCAGCTTTCCCCTTCTTATGACGTGCCCAAACAATGAGGATCATCATTTTCTGATGTGAGTAACCAGTTCTCTTTGTGAGTCGACTTCTCTTACATCTTCATTGGTGTGAGTAACCAGTTCTCTTTGTGAGTCGACTTCTCTTACATCTTCATTGGTGTGGGTAACCAGTTCTCTTTGTGAGTCGACTTCTCTTACATCTTCATTGGTGTGAGTAACCAGTTCTCTTTGTGAGTCGACTTCTCTTACATTTTCATTGGTGTGAGTAACCAGTTCTCTTTGTGAGTCGACTTCTCTTACATCTTCATTGGTGTGAGTAACCAGTTCTCTTTGTGAGTCGACTTCTCTTACATCTTCATTGATCTTTCTATCCACACACTGCTATCTTGTCGTTCTTCTATAAGATCTCCGTGACTTCCACATCATTCCTCACTTGACTGATAATTGTCCATGATTCGCGTCCGTAATTATGATTAGCTCAATATAGCTGTTCTGAACTCGTGTCCTTACCTCGACTAATACAAACACACAGCAGAAAATATTTTTGATTGTGTTAAATGCTGCCTTTTCTTGGCCTGTTTTACATATAACTTTCTTACTACAGCTTACATCCGCTGTTATTAAAGTACCCACATACTTAAATACTTGTCTCAGATTGGTTCCGTGCTATTGACAGATGCAAAATCAGTACTCGAGGCGCTCCTGTCTGGTAAATTGTCAGTACTAAGGATACTACTTTATGAACTTAGCAGTCAGCATAAGGTCACCATACAGTGGATACCATCCCACTGTGGAGTACCCGGAAACAACAGAGCAGATTGATTAGCTAAGGAAGGTACAAAAGAAGAACAGCCTGATGTGCCCATTACATACCACCAAAAGAAAAGAATGATCAAATCAGTCAGAAGGCCACTACAACCTCCTCAAGACGACTACCACGTTATGGACAGACCAGAACAATTCATTATTCTGCGCCTCAGAACAGGACACAATAGAATACGTAACCACATGTATACACAATTCAAGATTGGTGATTCAGCCATGTGCACGTGTGGTTTGGCGTCGCAGACAGCAGAGCACATACTCCAGGACTGCCCAAACTACAACATATCCAGGCAACCTTCTGAGACAACTGTGGAAGATAACCTCTATGGACCGCTGAGTGAACTAAAAAAGACTGTTAGATTCATAGAAGAGACAACACTGCAGTTATAGACATATTTCAAGCTAACGAAAGAAGAAGAAGAAGAAGAAGAAGAAGAAGAAGAAGAAGAAGAAGAAGAAGAAGAAGAAGAAGAAGAAGAAGAAGAAGAAGAAGACGAAGACGAAGAAGAAGAAGAAGAAGAAGAAGAAGAAGAAGAAGAAGAAGAAGAAGAAGAAGAAGAAGAAGAAGAAGATCATATTAATAATCTGTGTTCAACCTGCAGCAGATACAATATGAGTATAAACACAGCCAAAACTGAAGTAATGCAAGTTAGCAGATCGCGGGGCCCATTAAGTATACAGATAAATAACACAACACTGAAACAAGTCAAAGAATTCAAATATCTTGGAAGTATGATCATAGACGATGGCAGATTGGACAGAGAAATCGAAATCAGATGTCAAAAATCTAGTACACTTACATATCAATTATCACCCCCAATAAAACATCCAAATATACCCACATCCGCAAAAGGACAGATAAAAACAACATATTCACACCAACCCTACGCTACCAATCTCAAACCTGGTCTTTATCTAAATCACACTTTCGCAAAATCAACACCTACGAAATGAGATGCCTGAGGAGAGCTGCCAACTTAACAATCCGAGACCGAGTAAGAAATGCTGTTATAAAACAGACTGTGGGATCAACACCTTGTGCCACATTTATTGAATGACAGAAGATCAAGTGGTTTGGTCATGTGATTAGAATGCAACACCAACAACTACCAACACTGGCCTTACATCTAAGCTCATCTGAGACAAGATCAAGAGGACGTCCAAGAAGAAAATGAATTTACAATGTAAAAGACATTTTAAAACCACACGGAATGACAGTATCCACTGCCGCCCACCGGGCGCTGGAACTCAAATTATTCCTCCCCACTTCCCTTGACGGCAGATGTGGAAGATGATGATGATGATGATGATGATGATAATGATGATGATAATGATGATGATTTCTTGTAAACCTGTTTAATTTTTAGCGACCAAAACCACATATATTCGAATGTATGAATGTATGCATATATATGAATGTGTGAATGTATGTATATGAAAGTGTGGATGTATGTATATCAATGTGTGAATGTATGTGTGTTTGAATGTGAGAATGCCTGCCTGCCTGCCTGCCTGCCTGCCTGTCTGCTTGCAGGCATGCAATTTTATTACTAGAAGTCCACGAAAAAAATCCCGGTCCTCACCGGAGCTTGAACCCGGGACCTCCAGCACTCCAGGCGGACACCATACCTCGAGACCACGCAGCCCCCCCCCCCCCCCCCCCCCCCCAAAAAAAAAAAAAAAACTGTTCCTGACATTTCTCTTGCAGCTGCCTTGTAGCGAAAATCATGTCAACAGTTCCACGTTCTTTTCTGAAGCCACAGTGACCTTGGTTGTCACAGAATTGACGGTTTTCTTTACGTTTGTAAAGGTGTTCTATTGGCGCGTCGTTGAAATCGTGTGGCATGGTCTCGTTCACTTATCTGTTTGTATAGACTTGGTGAAGCTGCTCTATCAGAACCGGTCCACCTGCTTTGTAGATCTCTGTCGGGATAGATTCGGGACCAGGGGCATTACCGCTGGAAAGTTGCTGGATGACTTTGTTTACTTCCACTATGTTTGACAGGTCATAAAGAGTATCATTAATGGGAACTTGAGGAAGGCAGTTGATGGTTTCATCATCGAAGAAGGAAGTTGCATTTAAGATGTTGCTTAAATGCTGTACCCAGGGTTGAAGGATGTCTTTCCTATTGGTGACCAATGTTCCCCCATCTGCGCTGAGAAATGGAACTATGCCTGGTGATGTAGGACCATAGACCGCTTTTAGTGAGTTGTAGAAGTTTTCCATATCATGTCTGTCGGCAAAGCCTTGAATCTCAACAGCTTTGCTGCTCAGCCAGGAGTCCCGCATGTGCCGAAGTTTCTGCTGCACTACTTTCCGAATGCTATTGAAGGCATCTTGTTTTGATGTTTTCTTTTGGTCATTCAAATATGCCTTGAGGAAAAGATATTTCTCGGCCAGCAATTGGTTGGTGTCTTCGGAATTTTCATCAGACCAGTCTTTTTGCTCTCGGGGGGCTGGGCCCAGGATTTCGATAGCAGTGTTGTAAATTATGTCCTTTAGGGCTCTCCTCTCTGTTTCTACATCCTGTTTAGCTGTAGCATTGGTCTTGAAGCGGTCTTTCAGCATATTTTCAAACGACAGCTCCATTTGTTTGCTGTTTAGGAGGGTGACATTTAGTTTCTTTTGACTTTTAACCCTTGAGGACACCGTGGTGGTGTGATGTGTATGTTTATTTTCGAGACAACGAGACGATGGTCTGTCTAACATTCGGCACCACACATGGATTTTGTTACCCGAACGTCTTGTCTGTCACTCCTCCTGACGATGACATAGTCAATGAGGTGCCAGTCTTTCGAGCGAGGGTACATCCACGATTTCCTATTTCTCATGGGAAGACGAAAAATTGTGCTGGTAATCAGGAGATCGTGTTCGTCACAGTGCTGAAGGAGGAGGAGTCCATTGCTGTTACAATTTCCGACTCCGTGCTTTCCAATAATTCCACTACAAGGGGTGGTGTCCGTGCCTACTCTGACATTGATGTCCCCAAGGAGTATAAGTTTGTCTCCTTTGGGGACAGATGTTAACACGTTGTGCAGGTCTTCATAGAACTTGTTTTTGACGTCATCTTCATTTGTCATGGCTGGTGCGTAGACAC
The DNA here is from genome assembly GCA_963921405.1 of Cepaea hortensis. Taxonomy (NCBI): domain Eukaryota; kingdom Metazoa; phylum Mollusca; class Gastropoda; order Stylommatophora; family Helicidae; genus Cepaea; species Cepaea hortensis. The sequence continues at coordinate 89,289,983 of OY992895.1, read as the reverse complement.
TCACGATGGTTACCTGCTTCATTCCGTTCCGGAGGGGCATCTTAATGGTCATAAGCCTGTCGTTTATAGCCTTAGAAAATCCAGCTACTTTGCCAACCAGGGCCGACATAATGACAAATCTCTCACCGGACTGGCGTGTTTCCTCGCTGTTCCTTCCACTCCACAACAATGTGTAGCCGGCTCCTACTTCACACATTTGGCCTTCTTCTGCAAGTCGTGTCTCGCTCAAGGCTGCAATGTCGGTTTTGTACCCAGCTCTCTCCCAGTCAGTGCTGTTCGCCTCTCTGGGCCCGACGTAGTCTCTATCAAGTAGGGTGCGTACATTCCAAGTTCTGATTGTTAAGGGAATATGGTTTGCTTTGTCAACGTTACATGTTGTTACTTTGTATGTCGACGGCAGTATAGGGTACTCACCAACCGCGGCTAGCTGGTTAGGTAAGGGTGGAGCAGACAATGTTTAGGACACCATTTCTAACCCCTTTCTCATGCTATGGAGGTGAACAGTGTTTTCCTAAAAAAGGCTGCTCAGTCACTCAAAGAGCTGTGAAATCCCACTGCTGCTCCGGCCAGTAGAAGACGACAATATGGCCTGAGCCGACTGTGTGCAGGTATGTTACTACGACTGCCAGCGTACCCACGCCTGCCGCTTCGCCGTTCGCCCATCTCCACAGGGCTTGAAGGTGATATATGAAGTTAGATGAAGAATGACTTGCGCGATGAACTGGATTAAAGTGAGGAAGAGTTGCGCAATTCGTCGACCTCACTCTCTCGTCCATCAGAGTCCATTGGCAAGACAAGTCAAGACGACTGGAGAAGAATACAGATGCACTGGATGACCAGGGTGCTCTACGTGCCTTGTCGTGCTCATTACGTACCACAACTCTTTGAAGGTAAACGCCGTCTTGCCCGTTGAATCAGGAATGATTTCTTCCGCGCAGTCTGCCGCATGATGTCTTCACATGCCGGGTAAGCATACCTTAGTTCACCGATTCGTTTGAAACCAAATCCGTTACCCAAGCCTGGTTTAGTCAGCCTGTCACAACTGTTGCCCGGGGGTGGCCGCTGTCGCATGCTGGCAGCTACTAGAAGCCACAGACGTGAGCTGGAATCTTGGTATTTTTGTACCTTTATTGTACCTTGACTGGTACATTGATAAGACTTATAAAAACCATACTGGGGTGCAAGGTTGAGGGTAAGCGAGGAACAGGGAGACATCGATACAAGTAGGAAGATAACATCAAGAGATGGATGAACACCAGTCTCACAAAATGTACAGTCAAGGTGACAGACAGACAGTGTTGAAGATCCATTGCAGACAACCTTGATTGTGGAGACGGCATCTGATTGATTGATGTTACTATGGTACCTGGACTACAAGATCACACATGTATGGACTACAAGAACACACATGTATGTTACCATGGTACCTGGACTACAAGAACATACATGTATGTTACCATGGTGCCTGGACTACAAGAACACACATGTATGTTACCATGACTACAAGAACACACATGTATGTTACCATGACTACAAGATCACACATGTATGTTACCATGGTACCTGGACTACAAGAACACACATGTATGTTACCATGGTACCTGGACTAAAAGAACACACATGTATGTTACCATGGTACCTGGACTACAAGAACACACATGTATGTTACCATGACTACAAGAACACACATGTATGTTACCATTGTAAATAGACTACAAGAACAAACCTGTATGTTACCATGACTACAAGAACACACATGTATGTTACCATTGTAAATAGACTACAAGAACACACATGTATGTTACCATGACTACAAGAACACACATGTATGTTACCATTGTAAATAGACTACTATTTATGCCGTCATTCAAGATCAATTATTTTGAAAACTATCTGTTGCATCGTTATGAAATTTTTCCAGCCGTCTTATATTTACCCCCACCCAAGGAATATGTCTTTGATAGGTCCCAAAACAACTTAAATCATTAAAAGCGGCATCATTCCTTTGATGTTTTGCTTAACAACTAGTGATTTCTTGTTAAAAATGTTATGTTTACGGTAATGAGGACCTGCAAATTCAGATGACAAACAAAGGCGTATCTGGATTCGTATGGGAGTGGGTGCAATCAAAGAAGTAGCTTACAGTCGACAGAATCGGCTGCATTGCACAGGGTTTTTATCCCATATGGCTCAGTTTCTTTCCGCAGCGCGGAAAGCGTCGCACAAAGCACGAACTCCGTAGCTCCAGCGACGACCCTCGGCAGTCTCCGAATAAAATGAATGATGCGGCCCGGACAGACAGACAGAAAGGTAGGTAGGTAGGCAGAAAGATAGGTGGGTGGATGGATGGCTGGCTGGCTGGCTGGCTGAGTGGGTGGATCGGTCGGTCGGTGGGTCGGTCGGTCGGTGGGTGGGTGGGTGGGTCGGCAGGCAGGCAGGCAGGCAGACAGACACATAGATTAGATAGATAGATAGATAGATAGATAGATAGATAGATAGATAGATAGATAGATGGATAGATAGATAGATAGATAGATAGATAGATAGATAGATAGATAGATAGATAGATAGATAGATAGATCGATATCGGTAGGTCGGTCGGTTAGTGGGTGGGTGGGCAGGCAGGCAGACAGACAGACAGACAGATAGATTAGATAGATAGGACAGACAGATAGATTAGATAGATTGATATCGGTAGGTCGGTCGGTCTGTCGGTGGGTGGGTGGTCGGGCCGGCAGGCAGGCAGATAGATAGATAAATAGATAGATAGATAGATAGATAGATAGATAGATAGATAGATAGATATATAGATAGATAGATAGATAGATATCGGTAGGTCGGTCGGTTAATGGGTGGGTGGGCCGGCAGGCAGGCAGACAGACAGACAGATAGATTAGATAGATAGGACAGACAGATAGATAAGATAGATAGGACAGACAGATAGATTAGATTAGATTAGATTAGATAGATAGATAGATAGATAGATAGATAGATAGATAGATAGATAGATAGATAGATAGATAGATAGATAGATATCGGTAGGTCGGTCGGTCGGTCGGTTGGTGGGTGGGTGGGCCGGCAGGCAGGCAGTCAGGCAGACAGACAGACAGATAGATTAGATAGATAGATAAATAGATAGATAGATAGATAGATAGATAGATAGATAGATAGATAGATAGATAGATGGATAGATAGATAGATAGATATCTGTCGGTCGGTCGGTCGGTATGTG
>OY992895.1:89124251-89284251 GCA_963921405.1 Cepaea hortensis | reverse complement strand
CAAGAACACACATGTATGTTACAATGGTACCTGGACTACAAGAGCACACATGTATGTTACCATGGTACCTGGATTACAAGAACACACATGTATGTTACCATGGTACCTGGATTACAAGAACACACATGTATGTTACCATGGTACCTGGACTACAAGAACACACATGTATGTTACCATGGTACCTGGATTACAAGAACACACATGTATGTTACCATGGTACCTGGATTACAAGAACACACATGTATGTTACCATGGTACCTGGACTACAAGAACACACATGTATGTTACCATTGTACCTGGACTACAAGAACACACATGCATGTTACCATGGTAACTGGACTACAAGAACACACATGTATGTTACCATGGTACATAGACTACAAGAACACGCATGTATGTTACCATGGTACCTGGACTACAAGAACACACATGTATGTTACCATGGTAACTGGACTACAAGAACACACATGTATGTTACCATTGTCTGGTCTACAAGAACACACATGTATGTTACCATGGTACCTGGACTACAAGAACACACATGTATGTTACCATGGTACATGGACTACAAGAACACACATGTATGTTACCATGGTACCTGGACTACAAGAACACACATGTATGTTACCATGGTACCTGGACTACAAGAACACACATGTATGTTACCATGGTACATGGACTACAAGAACACACATGTATGTTACCATGGTACATGGTCTACAAGAACACACATGTATGTTACCATGGTACCTGGATTACAAGAACACACATGTATGTTACCATGGTACATGGACTACAAGAACACACATGTATGTTACCATGGTACCTGGACTACAAGAACACACATGTATGTTACCATGGTACATGGACTACAAGAACACACATGTATGTTACCATGGTACATGGACTACAAGAACACACATGTATGTTACCATGGTACCTGGACTACAAGAACACACATGTATGTTACCATGGTACATGGACTACAAGAACACACATGTATGTTACCATGGTACATAGACTACAAGAACACACATGTATGTTACCATGGTACCTGGACTACAAGAACACACATGTATGTTACCAGGTAAACCTACCTGTCCCGCAGTCCTGCCCCAGAAAGCCAGCAGCACACCCAGCAGGACATGCTCCAGTGCTGACGAAGCAAGACTCACCCCCAGCACAGTGACATGTGTGCTCACACTCACGCCCATACTGTCCGGGCTGGCAGACCGAGTCTGTTCATTAGGAAATATCTCTAGTACCATGAACTGTCATCTTCTATCTCAGTGTAGTCGTTAGCTTGAACATTTCTGCATATGTTGTGTCTGTCTCCCTACACATGTTAGGTCTGTCTCTGTACACATGTTGTGTCTGTCTCCCTACACATGTTATGTCTGTCTCCCTACGCATGTTATGTCTGTCTCTTTACACATGCAATGTCTGTCTCCCTATACATGCTATGTCTGTCTCCCTACGCATGTTATGTCTGTCTCCCTACACATGTTATGTCGGTCTCTCTATACATTTTATGTCTGTCTCTCTACATACGTTAGCTTGAAAATGTCTGCATGTGTTAGTCTGTCATTCTCCCTCCTGTGGTTAGATTGAACATGTCCTTTGATGACATAAATGCCCATGTGAAAGTACACAGGCTGCAAAAAATAGGTCAGCGAATATATTTTGTGGTTAAATACACAACATGTACTAAACGTACGGATAGATTGTAGAGATAAATAGTGGAGATACATAGTAGAGATACATAATACAGATAAATAGTACAGACAAATAGTAGAGATAAATAGTAGAGATAAATAATACAGTTAAATAGTAGAGATAAATAGTACAGATAAATAGAAGAGATAAATAGTACAGATAAATAGTACAGATAAATAGTGGAGATACATAGTAGAGATACATAATACAGATAAATAGTACAGATAAATAGTAGACATAAATAGTACAGATAAATAGTACAGATAAATAGTGGAGATACATAGTAGAGATACATAATACAGATAAATAGTACAGATAAATAGTAGAGATAAATAGTACAGATAAATAATACAGTTAAATAGTAGAAATAAATAGTACAGATAAATAGTACAGATAAATAGTAGAGATAAATAGTACAGATAAATACTACAGATAAATAGTAGAGATAAATAGTACATACATATAGCACGGATAAATAGTAGAGATAAACATTACAGATAAATAATACAGTTAAATAGTACAGATAAATAATACAGTTACATAGTAGAAATAAATGGTACAGATAAATAGTACAGATAAGTGGTACAGATAAATAGTTGAGATAAACAGCAGGGATAAGTAGTACAGATACATAGTACGGATATAGAGTCCAGATAAATACTACAGATGTTTCCATCCATTCAGCAGATGCCATGACGGAAAGCGTTGGCGGTAATGACTCGTCATTTCACTCGATCACCAGAGTCGTGGATCAGCACAGTGTTCCTGTCTCAACCAAGCCATGTGGCCAAACCATTCAGGTATTTACTTCTCGGTCTTCCCTTTGGTCTGTTCCCTTCGATCTTGCCAGTTGTCACCATGTTCTCCAATTCATTTCTTCTCATAACATGTCCAACAAATGTTGACTGCCTACGTCTAATTTTTCTAATCAATTTACGATTTTCATTTGTTTCCTGTAGTTCGTGGTCATAGGTTTTTCTGTCTGTCCATGGTATTCTTTGCATTCTCCTCAGAAACCATATTTCTACAGCCATCAGATGTTTTTCAGCTTGACTGATCATTTTCCAAGTTTCACATCCATATAAAAGTACATTCTTCGGGAGACGCTGTGTTTAGTATTTTCCTGTGCGTTATGTGGTGTTATTTCGTATTCGTTTATTGTAAGTGTTCACAAGAAGCCACGGAAAGCAGGTGGTGGATGAAATTTTGAGGGCAGCCGACAGATAGTTGTTGGTTATAGTCTCATGTTTCACGACGGCAGGCAGAAGATCTCTTTCACGAGACAATGGCTGCGGTCTCCGGCCAGTATGGTCACTGCCAAAGAAGGAAAGCAACGGCAAACTTAGTTCTTTAAAAGTGTCCAGTTCATTGTGATTCGCCTAAAGACAGATCATCGCAAGACTAGGACACAGAGACATTAAAATTAGCGACATGGAATGTTAGGAAGTTATTAAACAACGACGAAAAATTAGATAACATCAAACAAGAAATTGAAAGAGAGAAAATTTAATACTTTAGGGATGTGCGAAACGAGATGGACAGGAGCAGGCATTAAGATAGATTAATATTTTAAGATTATTTATTCTGGATGAGAAGATCGATAAAGAGAGATAGCAATTATCTTGGATCGGCAAACATCAAAATCTGTTCAAGGATATTGAGCAGTGTCAGACAGAGTTCTACTATTTAAATTAAGCGGCAGACCTTTTAGCATAAACGTCATCCAAATATATGCCCCAACAGGAGAATCCAGTGAAGATAGTGTAGAGGAATTTTATAATGACATAGAGTCTGCTTTAAAGAAATGTAAAAATTATGAAATAAACATCATAATAGGTGACTTCAATGCACAAGTAGGAAATCAAGATTACGAATACACAGTAGGAAGCCATGGTTTGGGTGAGAGAAACGAAAGAGGATACAGACTTGTAGAGTGGACTAAATAGCAGGAAATGATTGTAGGAAACACCTGGTTTACACAACACCCTAGAAGATGACGGACAGGGAGGAGTCCTGATAGCAGGATTAGAAACCAGATTGATTACATTTTGATTAGAAGAAGGTTTCGAAATGCGTTAACAAATGCAAAACCAGTTCCCAGTACTTGTTGTTATAGTGACCACAGATTACTTAAAAGTACATTGAGTGTAAAGTTAAAGAAAGTCAAGTATATAACAGGAAACACTAAATATGATCTGTGTACATTGAGAAATGACAAGGAGATACAAAACAAACTCAACATAGAATTACAGAAAAGATTTGATATATTGTCTGATCTAGAGATCATATTTAAAGATGTAGATGATCAATGGGAAATGTTGAAGAACTCAATGAGTTTGGCTGCAGAAACAATTATTCCAAAATTAAAGCAGGTGGGTTGTAGGAAATGGATGACTGAAGAAATTTTACAACTAATGGAAACAAGAAGACTCAACAAATATAATCCTGCTATGCTACAGATACATGCTACAGATACATGCTACAGATACTTGCTACAGATACATGGTACAGATACATGGTACATATACATGTTACGGATACATGCTACAGGTAAATGCTACAGATACTTGCTACAGATACATGGTACATATAAATGCTACGGATACATGCTACAGATAAATGTTATTAATGCATGATACAGGTAAATGCTAGAGATAAATGCTAGAGATAAATGCCACAGTTAAATGCTACCGTTAAATAGTAAAGATAAATATTACTGATAAATAGTACAGATAAATAGTACAGACATATGCTACAGTTATATGCTACAAATACATCTACAGATAGATGCTACAGATACATGCTACAGATAAATAGTACAGACTAACAGTACATAAATCTAGTGCAGATAAATATTACAAACAAACAGGGGACGCAGAGGTGTTTCCAAGGCACCAGGGCCGGGTTATATACTGACCAAGACCTATTGACGCGTCCTCGTCGAGCGTCCTGGGCAACAGGTCCCTTCGGGGTCCTGGCTAAAGTCAGTAGGATCGCCGATTCCTCCGAAGTCGGAGAGTGTCTGCCTGTACGGCGAGGAACCACCAGTCTGCACACCAATAAGCCAGACATGGGACAACGGATACTCACGCAAAACTCAGGTCCTGTATGACATCACACTGATGTTGGACAACAGGATGCCTTCATCCGACATACAGGACTTCGCGTTGGAGCTCAAGCCAACGAACACAAGCAAGCAAGCAAGCACAAACAAACAGTACATATTAATAGTATTGACAAAAACTACAGATAAATAGTACAGAAAAAAGTACAGATATTTAGTAAAGATAATTGCTACAGATAGATAATCATCATCCAGTGTCTTGCCGGCTGGCATTGCGATCATACCTCTCTACAAATTACGATCTCCGACGTCATGGATCAATTCGTGTGTTGACGCCTTTTCGTGCAATGACACAAGGTTGTCGATAATCTTTTCACGCTGTCTTCCTCTATCTCTCTGTTCGAAAATCTTTCCGGTTTTCACGGAAACCTGTTATGGACTTTTCCTTATATATATATATATATATATATATATATATATATATATATATATATATATATATATATATATATATATATATATATATATATATATATATATATATATATATATATATATATTAATCGTATAGGATGTTGTTTAAGCCAGGTGTTCTCTATGACCATTTCATGGTATTCTGCCCATATTATTAATCTGTCGCCTCTCACATTGCTCTCTCCTAGGCCATATCCACCAGTTACATAGCTCAGCTTTTCTTTGCCTACTTTAGCATTGAAATCCATGAGTATGACAGTCATTTAAAATTTTTTACATTGGTCTATTGCCATGTCTAATTCGTTATAAAATATATCTATATCCCCTTATTCATAGTCTGCCTTTGGCGCATATACAGCCAAACCTCGGTTTTGTTTGCCTTCGGTTTTCGACTGTTTCGTCTTCCTTCGATTTTTCCTCGAAAATCGTATCTCGGTTTTTGTCGGTTGCCTCGGATTTCGTCGACAAGCCCACGTGACCTCACTGCTAATTTTGCGAAAACAAAGGGACCCACGAGTTCTTCTGCGCAGTGTGGCGTTGTTTTACGTTGTGTGAGCATCATTTGCTGATAATAAAATAAGCGAGCGGCATTAAGATTGCTGAAATCGGCTGCATATATTGGAATTCCCCATCCTCGATAAGTTTCATTGTGGTGAAAAAGAAAGCAATAAAGGAGGCTAATATAGCGAAAGGCGTGAATGTGCTAACGAAACAGAGATCGTAAACAACTGAAGATGTTAAACAGTTATTATTAATTTGGATAAATTAAAAACATATAATTGGATTTTAAGCTTCCTGGTGTGCCTTGCCAGTGAGAAGACCTGATCGTTCGGGTCCACATCGATTGACGGACGTCAGTCGCGGCGATCGGGCAAATCTTGAGCTACAGCTTACGATGGGTGACGTTGTAATATTCTGTTGTGATAATTTAGCCGTGCCCAGCGTGTGCCGCGTGGTCTAGTGGTTACACACACGCTTCACATGCCATTGATCCAGGGTTTGTTTCCAGGTCCGGTCATGGATATGCACTATTGACGAGCTCAAACGAGAGCGAAACTCGAGTCTAGTGCATCCATATTGACGTGGATAGGCTTTAGATTCACACCAGAATACGATCAGCGTTGCCAGTAGTGGGTTGTGCTCAATATTTAAATTAAAAACAGTTAGATGGCGATTCTGTTTCGGAGGAAATCGGACGTGAAAAAGCCATACTGTTGTAAGCCGATCTCATGAAGAAAATGATTGGGACGAATGCTGGTATACTTAGTGAATGTAAGACCAGCAGAGGATGGTTTAAAAAATTTAACAGCGCACTGGCATTCATACTGTAAATAGGCACGGCGAAAGTGCGAGTTCGGACAAGTTGGGGGACGAAAGATAGCATTAAACACTCTTTTTCTTTTCTACAAAATGTGGGTTTGGTATGCATTTTGGAGTGTCTAGAACGAATAAATTGCATTTACATTGATTCATACGGAAAGCAATTTTTCGCCGATTGTTTTCGGACGGATTATCGACGAAAACCGAGGTTTGGATGTTCTTGTATTAGTGACGTTCATTTGAAACCCGTTCCAATGGCTTTATTACAAAAGCATGAAAGAAACATTAACAGGTGTGGTAGAATTAAACAAAGCATTCACTTTTTAATGATTTAATGCACCATGGGTTGGTCAGAAGAACTCGCCGTAGACATTCAGGCAAGCATCCTATTGCTTAGGTAGGCGGCGAATGCCGTCCGCAAACAAGGATTATGGTTGCTCATTGAACCAAGTGTCTACCGCGTTCATTACTTCTACATCCGTGTGAGCTCGTTACCCCTTGAGAGCTTATTTTTAGAGGGCCGAACAAATGAAAATCCCATGGTGACAAATCAGGACTATCGGCTGGATGTTTCAGAATTTCCCACTTCTTCCTTGCTAATGCTTCCTGCACAATCTTTGCAACATGCGGACCAGCATTATCGTGCAACATAATCACACCGCGAGAAAGCCTGCCGGGTCATTTATTCTTGATGACTTTTTGCAGCTTGTCTAGTGTTTGCAAGTAGTGGGTAGAGTTGATGTTGACACCAGGTTCTTTAAAGTCGGCCAACAATAACCCTTCATGGTCAAAAAATGCGCTCAGCATAACCTTACCAGCGGAAACCTGTAACTTGAATTCTTTGGATTTGGTGATCAAGCATGCTTCCATTGCGTTCTCTCTTTTTTGCTGCTCGGCTCAAAGTGGTGACACCATGATTCATCGCATGCCACTATGCGGAAGAGAAATGCATCACCCTCCACTCTGCAACGCAGGAAGTGGTTCAAACACTGTCCCATCCGTTCCTCTTTTTGATGGTCGGTCAACATCCATGGTACCCACCATGAACACACCTTCCGATATTGCAGTTTCTTACGAACGACCTTTTGAATTGTCCAAATTGACTCACCAAATTCTTTCGCTAGCGAACGTATGCTTTGACAACTGTTCATTTGTTTTGCTGGATCAATTTTGGCGATGGTTTTTTTCTGTTGCAACAATATGCGCTTGACCCGGCAGTCGAAGATCTGTCGTGAACTGACGTCCTTTATGAAACATTCGTGCCCAGTCTGTCACTGTTGTCTTCGACACACATTTGTAACCGTACGCTGCCTGCATTCTTCGATTAATGTCCACTGGTCGACATCCTTCAAATGAAATAAACTGAACCACCGCTCTTGTAGCTTTTTTGGACGGATTTTGGATCAACCCGGCCATTTTCTCAACGGTCAGAAACAGAACTTATGCATCATGGGAGGATAAGCACGTGCTCTTTTATTCATTGGTCAGTACATATCACATATATATGACATTATCATGTTCAACGTGCGCAATTACGCGCGGTGCGGCACGAACGGATTTCAAATGAACGTCCATTATGTTAATATCCAGAGGGTTGCCATTGAGTTTCACTAAAAATACTCTTTCTGAGATTGTTAAAAATCCTTTAACTGACTTAGCACACACTTGATCGATAAGTATGCTAACTCCCTTTTTGTAGTCATTCCCTTCTGAATAAATACTTATACAATTCTCTGAATATTGTTCCCCCGCTTCTGGCCATCGCATTTCACTAATCCCTAAAATATTTATCTTTAGTTGTGCCATCTCCTTCTAGATATTATCAAATTTTCCAATACGGCTTAGTGTTTTTCTCCCCCAATGGTGTTTCCACCTTGTCGTGGTGGGGGAGCTTGAGTTTCTAAATGACCCTGAGACCTATACCGGCGGTAGCGTAGCTACCAGCAGGGCCTCCCAAGCCGGACAGGTCAAAGGGTAGAGAACAGACAAAGAGAAACACCCTGGTCCTCCAGGTTGGGGGTTGAAGCGTGGGGTTAACATCCCCACCTTTGTAAAAACCGTTCTTTGTTACGAAACAAATACATGAGCCTCGATATCGGACTGACTTATCTGGACAACGACCTTGGAACGTTAAAGGACTTTTGAGATTTGGAACATGGAATGTACTGACACTATATCGAGCTGGAGCGGCCGAAGAACTAACCCGGGAGCTGGTTGAATATCAAATGGATATAACAGCAATTCAAGAAATAAGGTGGCCAGGAGAGGGTACTTTAGAGCAAAATGGAATGATTATAATATATGGAGGAAACACCCAAAATAAACATGAATTAGGAACAGGATTTGTCATCAAAAAAGAGTTATGGGGGAACGTTTTAAACTTTAAAGCTTTTAATGACAGGATTAGTAAATTACGAATAAAACGTAAATGGAAAAATATAACGATGATTAATGTACATGCACCTACTGAAGAGAAAGAAGATGATATTAAAGAAGACTTTTATAATGATCTGGAAGATGTCATAGAAGAAACCCCCAAACAGGACATCCTAATTGTGCTGGGAGACTTCAATGCAAAAATAGGTAGAGAGCAAACTAATAAAAAAGTAGCCGGTATGGAAAGCCTACATACAACTTCAAATGATAATGGATGGAGAGTCATCAACATGGCAGAAGCCAAAAGACTGCAGATTAGCAGTACCAGACTACAAAGAAAGGATATACACAAACAAACTTGGAAATCATGTGACAAGAGAACCTATAATCAAATAGATCACATTTTAATTAACAACAGAAATGCATCAAACATACAGCAAGTCAGAAGTTATAGAGGAGCTGAGTGCCACAGTGACCACTTCCTCGTTGGAGCAAAATTTAAAATAAAACTTAATAGAGCTTTCTATACTAAATTACAAAGATTACACCCAACATATAACAGAGAAAAACTACAAGACATTACAATCAAAGTGAAATTTACAGATGAAATAAAATGTAAACTTGAAACTCTGCAAAACCCTTCGGAGGAAAGCGTTGCCCAAACTTGGTTGAACATCAAGAATACAATTCAATCTACCGCAGAAGAATGTCTCGGTGTGTTAACCACGCATAGAAAGAACAGATGGTTCAATCAAAAATGTGAAGAAGCAGTCATTAGGAAAAGAATGCCAGACATGTATGGTTAAATGACATCAATAACATCCAAAAGGAAGAGCATTATAGAAATGAATGTAAAGAGGCTACAAAAATAGTCAGACAGCAGAAGCGAGAATATATGAGTAATATAATCAAAGATATGGAAACTAATCACCAGAAAAATGAATCCAGAAAATTTTTTAAAGAACTGAAGTCAATGAAACGAGGGCACCAACATAACACATATGGTTTAAAAGACAAAAATGGGAATATGATAAATACCAATGAGGAAATGTGCAACACATGGAAATAATATTTTATTGAATTACTAAATTGTGAAGCTCCAAGTAACATTTTCCCACAGGAAGAGGTTCTAACATGCGAACCACAAATTGAAGAACCTACATTTGAAGAAATCCTATATGTAATCACACGACTTAAAACAATAAGGCAACTGGGACTGATGGAATTGCTGCTGAATTTATAAAGGCAGGTGGCCATGCATTACATCTAAAGCTATACGAACTAATAATAAAAATATGGATGACAGAAGAATTACCCCATGACTGGAAAGAGTCATTATTGATACCTATCTTTAAGAAAGGAGACAAGTTCCAATGTGGAAATTATAGAGGAATATCACTACTGTCCACAAACTATAAGATACTATCCGCAGTATTACTAAATAGACTAAAACCATATTCAGAAGACATATTAGGTGACTACCAGGCGGGTTTTAGACAAAACAGATCAACAATAGATCAGATATTTATCTTACGACAAATAGCCGAGAAACATTGGGAATATAAAAGAGATCTCCATAACATTTTTGTGGATTTTAAAAAGGCTTATGATAGTGTCCATAGGAATAGTCTATGGAATGCTATGCAGGAATTTGGAATACCAAGGAAGTTAATCAATATGGCCAGACTATGCATGGAAGATACTTATAATATAGTAACATATAAAGGCAGGAAATCAGACCCCTTCCAAATAACATCTGGCTTGAAACAGGGTGATGCACTATCGCCGCTACTCTTCAATCTGGCTCTAGAGAAAGTTGTAAGGAAGATAAAGGAGGAATGTGATATTGGAAGAACATCCAAGCTGCTTCGTTATGCAGATGATATAGATATTATAGGGCAAAGTGAACAAAAGACATTGGAAATATTGACTCACTTAAAGGAAAAAGCCCAACAGATGGGGCTGGTTATCAACCAAGTTAAGACAGAATATATGGTAATTTCAAGAGACGGAATGGCTAAAAACTCTGGCCACATACAAATAGATAATATGACCATTAAAAGAACGGAAACATACAAATACCTGGGTACAATCTTCAACTGCTCCAACATCATAAGGGAAGAAATACAAACTAGAATCAACTCTGGAAATAAGATATACTATGCACTACAACATCTACTAAAATCAAAGGCGCTATCTCGTAACACCAAAATCACAATATATAAAACACTGATCAGACCAGTTGTGCTGTATGGCTCTGAAACCTGGAGTACAACGAAAGGAGACGAAGCCTTGTTACAAACCTTTGAGAACAAAATTTTAAGACGCATCTTTGGACCCATTAGGGATACACAAAGTGGAGAGTGGAAAAGAAGAAGTAACAAAGACATTTATGATCTGTTTAAGTCTCCGCTAATCACTGGTATCATGAAAGCTAATAGACTACAATGGCTGGGGCATATAGAAAGAATGGAAGATAATAGGGAAACAAAACTCGCTTACACTCAGGAAATAAATGACCGTAGACCCCGAGGTAGACTAAGAAGACGGTGGAGAGATAATACATGTACAGACCTACAAGCACTTGGAATCAACGACTGGCAAGAGAAGGTCCACCAGAGAGACGAATGGAGACGGATTGTATTTGCAGCAAAGAACCTCAATGGCTCGGAAAGCTGAAGAAGAAGAAGAAGAAGAAGAAGAAGAAGAAGAAGAAGAAGAAGAAGAAGAAGAAGAAGAAGAAGAAGAAGAAGAAGAAGAAGAAGAAGAAGAAGAAGAAGAAGAAGAAGAAGAAGGCTTAGTGTTTTGACATTCCATGTGCCAACGTTAAAAGTCTCATCTCATCATGTTCCTCTTGTACCTTGTGGTGTCGAGGTGAAGTATAAACAGCGGGAGAGTGCCCACTTATGGGCTTCATGTACCGATATTCCCATGGACTGTTATTCCCTGCGTCCACCGTTTGTAACATTTACTTTGCATGCATTTGCCTGATGACGATCGGGCATCACTTGTAGCAAGGTGTAGCAGCTCATTATTCCCCCTACCGAATTAAGAAACTCCTCTGGAATCCCCATTAACGTCGCTATCTTGATCAGTATTATTTTGAAGCATGATTATCGTGGGAAAATACAGCGGTGGTTTCCTCTTAATTTCCGCCGGTTTGTTCATGGTTTATTCCATATGTATATACATATATACATATTTTCGCATATCCTTTACAGGGCATCACTGTCAACATTAGCATCTTTCAGCTGATTGTTGATTTTTTGGCAAGATTACGCTCAGTAGTTTGCCATTGCTTTCTGAGCTACAGGCTCACATACCCCGTAAATTACCGACGAGGAGACAACCGCTACCTATTCTCGCGCACGTGACGTTACTCATGAGAGTATTCGGAATTACGGAGAAAGTCGTGTAACCCCTAGACTATTCATTCATTCATTCATTCAGTAGCATGTCCTTTGAAGAACTTCGCTCCCATAATAACCTTCCGGAATACCTCTCGATCATAAGCAAGATGTCCCGCGTGCGATACACCCATCTGGATATCATCCGCCAAATCCTGCACCCATCTTCTCGGTGGCCTTCCTCTTCCTCTCTTCCCATGCATATAACCCTCCATTATTGTTCTCTCCAAACTTTCGTGATATTTCAAGTGACCAAAATATTTCAATTTTCTTTGTTGTATCGTCTTTAATAGCCAAACTTCTTCAATATTTAACTCTTGAAGTATGGATGCATTTGTTCTTTTCGTTACCCAAGATATTCTTAGAACTCGTCTATAACATTTATATTCAAAGACATTTATGCGCTGTTCAGCTTGTTTAGTGAGTGGCCACGCCTCACAGGCGTATGTTGCAAAGGGAAAGATGTATGCTCTTAAACATCTAATTTTTGTAGTTCTGTCTGTCCCACTCCATAATTTATTCAGTTGTTTTAGTCTTTGAAGAGAAATTGATACTCGTCGTTTAATTTCTTTCATTGTGTCACTGTCGTTGGTAATCAATGACCCAAGATATTCAAAATTTTCCACCACCTCCAATTTGTCCTCATTAACATATATTTCTTTCTCCATAGTAGTTTTATCTGTATGCATTATCTTTATTTTTGCTATGTTAAAATATAAGTGGTGATTTTCACTATTCAATTGGGTTGAGGCTATTTGGGTTTTCTATATCAGTCTGTGTTGTGGATAGCAATACTGTATCATCAGCATACCGAATCTCTGGTATGTCATGACCACCGATATTTAGGGCATCATATAGCTCCCTGTCTATATCATCTCTTACATTCCTCATTAGATTTTCGGCGTACAGGTTAAACAAATAGGGGGACAGCACACATCCCTGACGGACTCCTTGCTTGATGTCAAACCAATCGGATGTCTCGCCATCTATTCTAACCGCTGCTTGTTGGTCTAGATAGAGCATTCTTATGTGTTGTATTACATGTGGTGAAAAGCCCATATTTCTCATGATTTTCCAAAGTTTCTGATATTGTACACAGTCAAATGCCTTCGAATAATCCACAAAACATGAGAATAGGTTTACATTAAATTATCTGCACTTCTTTATTACTAAACGCATGTTGAGAATGTGATCTCTTGTTCCTCTTCCTTGTCTAAATCCAGATTGAACCACGTTAATTTTGTTCTTCCATTTTCTAACGAAGTCTTCCCATTAAGATTTTTAGTAGAATTTTACTTGCATGATTGATCAGGGCTACAGTTCTATAGTTTGTGCATAATTTCAGGTTGCCCTTTTTTTGGTATTAGAATGAAGATAGTTCTCTTCCAATCTTTTTGCCATATACCATATTTTCATATCTTTTTACATAATACGTGATAGATTTGTATGCTTTCTTCTCCTGCCGCTTTAATTAGTTCAGCTGGTATCTCATCACATCCAGGTGATTTACCATTCTCCAGGTTCTTTATTGCCCATGCAATTTCTTCTAATGAGGGTTCAGGTTATGTCTCTGCTGTTGTTCGCGCATGTATCTCATACATATCCTCACTGTCACTAATATCATATATTCCAGTGCAATACTCCTGCTATCTTTCTAGAATTTGTCTAGATTCTGTTAAAGTATTTCCCATCTTGTCACAGGTAACTTTCAATTGAGTTTGAACATTTATTGTCAATAACTTCATTTCTTTGAACATTTCGTAATCTCTTCCAGTCTTATGATATTGCTCTATTCTGGTACAGCAATCGTGTATATATTGATTATTGTCCAGTCTTGTGTTCTTTCTTATTTCTCGAATTAAAGATTACTTCATCCTGCTGTTAGCGGCTTTACCTCCTTTCTGTTTCAGTTCCTTCGTTGTTTTATTAATTCTAGCGAGACTGGTGTAATCAATGGCTTGAGTTGCTTTTTCTTGGTCGGAATTAAATCTTTAGCTGCAGCTATCAAGATATCTCTAGCTTGTACTGCCAGTTCATAGGTGACATTTCCTCTTGTACAAATATCAAGACCCCAAAACGATTCCTAACTTTTACGTTGTATGCATCTGGTATTTTTGTGAGATCAAAACGAAGTGGTCTTGGTCCTCGGGTAAGCTGTTTGAGTTTTAATTTCAGATCTGCTTCTAATAACTGATTATATGTATCACAGTCTGCACTTCGTAGGGTTTTTGAAGATGCTATGCTTGATCTCCATCTTCTTTGTATTAAAATATAATCTATCTGATGTTTGGTAATATTGTCCAGGGACTTCTATGTAAAGAGTCTTCTTGGGTGTTGTTTAAAAAGTGTGGTGGCTATCGTTAATTCATTTGCTGTGCAAAATTCAATTAATTTGTCACCCGCATCATTTCTGTTTCCCAATCCAAATTTTTCTAACACGTGTCTTTCAATTTCAGCTCTTCCTGTACCTACTTTTGCATTAAAATCTCCCATTATTATTGCTATATCATTATGAACAATCTTATTTAATGTAATGAAGTGCGTTGTAAACATCTTCAATTTCGTCCTCCTCTGCTGTTGAAGTAGGTGCATATATCTGTATGAGAGCTGTGTTTTTTGGACGGCCTTTAAGTCTAATAGTGAGGATTCTATCACTAACTGGATTATATCCCATTAAAGATTTTGCAGTTGTCTTATCTAAACAAAATGCCACTCCACTCTGGCCTCCGACGTCTCTACTAGAATAAATGAAAAGACTTCCATTTTCAGTTGTAAATGCCCCTTGCCTTTCCAGCGATGTTCACTAATCCCTAAAATTTGAATATGTAACTTGTCAATCTCATCACATACTACTTTAAGATTCCCCTCATACAGACTTCTCACATTCCACGTTCCTATTCTCACTCTGTTTCTTTGTCTGACACAGGGGATTACCTTGGTAACACAGTCAGGATTAACTCCGTCATCGCGATTACTAGTACTGGTCCCTGTGTCACACTCTTCCCCAGTGTTATCTGATCTGCCTAGCCTGGGGGTCTCGCCACCAGATCTCTTTCTTATTATGTTTTATTTTATGATTATTATGGTTTCTTGGCAAGTTTTGCAGAAGGTAGTTTGCCATTGCTTTCCTTCTGGGCAGTGATTGTACTAGTCGGTGGCCATAGCCTTTGTCTCTACTGATGAGATCATCTGCCTATCACCGCAGAGTGCAGACCATAATCAACAACAATCTGTTGGCTGCTCTCACACTCCATCCACCATCTTCTTCCATGGCTTGACGTAACCCTGAATGGGGGTCTAAACGGGTACTCCACGTTGCCCGAAGGTGTCCCGTAGACTAACGCAGGAAAGGAGGCGTCTCACATTTCCTTTGATAGGGGATACCCCTACCTCGTAAACCGCACCCCTAGACCAGGGAGAACCATATATATATATATATATATATATATATATATATATATATATATATATATATATATATATATATATATATATATATATATATATATATATATATATATCATCCCATCATTGGCACCTTGCCGTCTTGACAGACGATAGTTTGTGCTTTAAAAAGGCATAATAACTTTTAACTATGGCGGTAGCGAGTGTGACTGATAAGGCCAATTTGCGCTGTAAATGTCCGTTCACAGTGGGTGCATCTGAACACGTGGTCATTTCCACCATCATGCACCATCTTACGTCTCAAACGCTTGGTGTGTGACTTTTCTGCAATAATTTTCTCCTTTGACTTTATTCCATTTCTGATATTTGCCCTCCATGCAACACGTTCAGCGGCGACTTGCTCCCAATGTGCATTATCAATGCCTGTATCAATCATGTCCCGCTTACACACATCTTTGTATCGTAGTAGAGGCCGACCCTGGGATCTCTTACCCATCTGTAATTCACCAAAAAAGATATCCTTTGGTATTCTACCATCATCCATCCTCCTAAGATGTCCTATCCATCTAAGTCTACGAAGACTGAGCATGGAATAAACTGTCACACAACCTGATCTTTCCAATACTTCAGTATTTGTGATTTTGTCTTGCCACTTAATACCAAGAATTCTTCGCAGACACCGCATATGAAAGCTGTTTAAATTGTTCTCTTGGTGTGAGTAAGTTGTCCAGGTTTCACTGCCATAGAGAAGAGTACTAAGGACACAGGCTTGATAGACAAGGACTTTTGTTTTGGCAGTAAGCTTCCTGTTCTCCCAGACTCTTTTTCTTAACCTGTTCATTGTTGTTGCTGCCTTACCAATCCGGATGTTGATTTCCTGATCTAGGGATAATTTGCTATTTACCACTGATCCTAGATATGTAAAATGGTCTACTATCTCTAGTTCGGCGTCGTCAATAAAGATTGATGGTACCCCATGTGCACCTTGTGACATAATCTGTGTCTTCTTTTTGCTAATTGTTAAACCAAATTCAGAACAAGCATTGGAGAATGCAGATAGTAGACATTGCAATTCTTCCTCAGAGTGGGTCGTAACTGCAGCATCATCTGCAAAAAGCAACTCTCTGATCAGTACCCTCCTAATTTTGGTCTTAGCCTTCAATCTCTGAGCATTGTAGAGGCCGCCATCTGAGCGTGAGTGAATGTATATACCACCATCCTGATCACGAAATGCATATTTCAGTAGAAGTGAAAAGTATATTCCAAAGAGGGTGGGAGCTAGTACACAACCTTGCTTAACTCCACTCTTGATTTCAAATTCTTCAGAAGTTGCACCATCAAACTTGATTATACCCTTCATGCCTGTGTGGAACGATTCCACAATGGACAGAAGAGTTGGTGGGCAGCCAATCTTCTTTAGTGCCTTGAACAGACCCTCACGACTGACCAAATCAAATGCCTTTGTGAGGTCGATGAAGGCAATAAACAGTGGTTGATTCTGTTCACGGCATTTTTCTTGCATTTGTCGCAATGAGAATATCATATCAGTGGTAGACCGGTTCTGTCGAAAGCCACACTGTGATTCGGGGTAGACTTGATCTCCTAGGACTTGAAGTCTGCGCAGAACAATTCTGGCAAATACTTTTCCAACAATACACAGAAGTGAGATACCTGTTCTTGTACAGTGTTATGATGCTTGAATCTTTGAAATCCTGTGGGACTTGTCCTTCACGCCAGCATAGCTCTATTAGCTGGTGGATCTGTATAGTGAGTGTGTCTTGCCCACTCCTGATAACCTCTATTGGAATCCCATCCTTACCTGGAGCCTTGCCAGATGCAAGTTCATTTATAGCACACTTAACTTCT
Source organism: Cepaea hortensis (assembly GCA_963921405.1). Lineage (NCBI taxonomy): Eukaryota > Metazoa > Mollusca > Gastropoda > Stylommatophora > Helicidae > Cepaea > Cepaea hortensis. The sequence goes on along the minus strand of OY992895.1, from coordinate 89,266,623 downwards.
GTTATGGTGGGAAGTGTGTCCAGGTGGTCAAGAGTTGGTAGAGCCTCTATGGCGTTGAGGGCATTATCCGCTAGTTTGGTCTCACTTGAGTAAAGCTCCAAATAGTGCTCTACCCATCTGTCCATCTGCTGTTTCTTATCAGTGATGACTTCTCCAGTCAAGGTTTTCAATGGTGCACTTCTTTTGATCACTGGACCACAGGCTTTCTTTATTCCTTCATACATGCTTCTTATGTCTCCCTTATCACTTGCGATTTGAATAGACTCACATAACTTGATCCAATAATCATTTGCACACTGCCTGGCAGCCTTTTGCACATCCTTCCTAGCTTGCCTTAGCTCACTCAGAGTGTTACGCGTTGGTCTTTCCTTGTTTCTTAAGAGAGCTTTCTTCTTCTTATCAATCAAGGGCTGCAGAGTCTCGCTGTTGGCCGCAAACCAGTCCTGCCTCTTATGATCCACAGTGCCGTAAACCCTTACGGCAGTTTTACAAAGAGTTTCCTTAATTTGACCCCACTTTTCATTTACTGTACAATTTTCTGGTGTATCAGTGAAAGCGTCTTCAAGTTGCTGTTGAAACTGAAAGCACTTTTCAGGATCATGAGTGTTAATAATATTAATCCTGGGGCTAGATTTGTGTTTAGCTGTGTAGATTTTCTTTGGTCTCAGTCTAACCCTTGCAACAACCAAAGAATGATCCGTATCACAGTCAGCACTGTGGTAACTACGAGTCAATGATATATGGTTCAGATGTTGTCTCCGTGTGATGATGAAGTCCAGCTGGTGCCAATGGCCGGATCTTGGATGTTTCCATGTGACCTTATGCATCTCTTTTGTTTTAAAAAAAGAGTTTGTAATACATAGGTCATTACTGGTGCAATGCTCCAGCAGCCTTTGCCCATTTTCATTCATGCGACCGATGTTGTATTTTCCAAGGCACACTGGCCATGAACTCGAGTCCTTGCCCACACGAGCATTGAAATCACCGAGCATATAAATGTAGTCGGATTTTGGAACTGCCTTAATCACAGAGTCTAACTCCTCATAGAACAAATCCTTCACATCATCAGAGGAATCGAGTGTCGGTGCATATGCAGTAATAATGGTGGCAAACCCACAAGAGGTTGCCAAGCGCAGGGATAATAGTCTTTCATTTCCTCCTGCTGGAATTTCAATCATTCCCAGTAGGGAATTCTTCACTGCAAAGCCCACACCGTGTTGCCTTTTTTCTGCCTGCCCTTTACCCTTCCAGAAAAAGGTGTAGTTGTTTTCCCTGAGTGACCCTTCCTCAGCGAGGCGAGTCTCATGCAGGCCAGCAATATCAATGTTAAGACGATTGAGTTCGGCATCAATCACAGCCGTTTTTCTCACATCGTCAATATTGGTCAAGTCAGTGGAAAATCCTGGACACATGGTTCTCACGTTCCAGGTTGCAAGCCGTAGCTTGAGGTTTCTATTTATATTTTTGTTTGTACCTGGTGCATTGGTTTTACAGCCTGCGATTCAGATTTTGTCCTAGCCCCAAGCACCCATTGAAGCAGGCAGGCTGTGGCGGATCAGCACCCAATTGGCTGGGGGCTGCCCAACTTGAGGCGGGCGGTAGCTGATCAGTGACACCTAGGCGTGTACCCTCCCAATTGCGCTCTTCCGCCCGAAGCCGTTGGCACAATGTGGGGTGTCGGGTTTGGTAAGCGCCGCCCAACGTTCGGCGCTAACAGAAACCAGGTAGTACCGTCTACTGTTATACGGTAGCTCAGTCATATCTGACTAAGACCTGACTGACTGACTGATATATATATATATATGGTGCCTCTTACCTGCCGCTGGCCACGTCATTGAATGTTGAGTTATTTCCCTTTCATAAGATTTGCAAATACTTGAAAACTGTATAAATTGTATTTGGAAATTTCAAATGCATGGATCTCGCCGTATTTAGTAACGTGACGTAGTCAATCTATCCTCGATTGCATGGCAATATCATTACATACATCGGATGTACAAAAGAACATGTCAGTTAGGCCGATTACACACGTTCCAGATTCCAAACGCAAATACCCACATAATGATGTATCAGAAACGTAAAAATTGAACGTTGACAAATCATCAAATGCTGTTATCAGACAGACAGTGGGATCAACATCTTGTGCCACATTTATTGAAAGTGGTTTGGCCATATCGTTAGAATGCAACACCAGCAACTACCATCACTGGCCTTACATCAAAGATCATCTTCGACGAGACCACCCACAAGGACGTCCAAGAAGATAATGGATTGACGACATCAAAGACATTGTACAATCACATGGAATGACACTATCCAATTCCGCCCACAGGGCGCTGGAACGCAAATTATTCCTCCCCACGCCGCTTGACTGCAAAAGTGGAAGATGATGATGATGATGATGATGATGATGATGATGATGATGATGAGATGATGATGATGATGATGATGACAAATCATCGCGTCATTGCGGAAACTGTTTCAATGTTACCCGAAAATACTCAATAGTAAACATAAATACTACAGATAAATAGTATACATAAATAGTATAGATAAATAGTACAGCTGTGAAGCGAGTTGAAGAAGGAAGCCATCAATAAAGTATATAGATTATGGCAGAATGGATCGAGGAATGGACATCTAGTGTCAAAACACAAGCGAGTTTATATATCAACTATCACCCACACTGCAAAGGGAATTACCTATACGGTGTTTGTATGAAAGTGTGAGCCACATGAGGTAGCGTGAAGTAAAGATACGAACCGGCATTTACCTCCATAAACCTCCAGCTCACACAGGGTGAGGATCCCTTCACTGTTAAGGGATGCGACATTCACTAGACGGATGGGTGAAGTCACCTGGTCGGGTACCAACGTGTAGACCAGATGGAGATAATATTCTCTGTCTGTGTAGTTAAACACTGGAGTCATTGAAGTGCCAAAGCTTCTTAGTTCAAATCCTTGTAGTCGATGACCTAAACCTGTAAGAGAGGAAATATGTATATATTAATGTTGTGTTTGTTGTAGTATAGCTAGACGTGACGCTGGAAGCCAGGAAATATGTATATATTAATGTTGTGTTTGCTGTAATAGTCAACACTGTTTCTCAATGCGCATGTCGCGTTCGAAACACAGCAGCGGACGCTTTGGAAGTATACTGTCTTGCACTGGTTTCCATAAAGTGATATGCATGCTGATCGTTCAGAAAGCAATGGTAAACTACTGAATGTAAACTTTCCAAGAAATCATTGACAACCAAAATGTGGGGTTGACAGCGACGCTCTGTAAAGTATACACAAGTAGCTTAACTTGCTGTAATACCGCTAGACTTGAACTGAGTATTGCTTTATCCGCTTCGTTTTCCTTGGTCTGAAATTACTTTATGTGCGTATTTGCGTTGTTCCTGTTTGTAACAGAGCTGCGATAATGACACCTTTCGGCAGAAACATTCGACTTCTTCCCATAATGTTTTGACCGGGTCAGCCTGTCGGGGATTTTTATAACGATTACAGTCTCAGATATATGACTTCAGCTTCGTTTCCATATGCATGTACTGCCTACGCTTGGCCCGCTGACCAGCCGCATGCATTCCGGTCGATCATCAATGGGAGGCAGGGGTAAGCCACGGCACAGTATTAGTTCAAGGCTATACCCATAAACCTTGCACCGTGCATCAACAGCATCGTAGTGTTCCGGCATATTTGATCCTTTTAACTGAATCATTATATCATGAACAGCATCGTGGTGTTCCGGCATATTTGATCCTTTTAACTGAATCATTATATCATGAACAGAATCGTAGAGTTCCGGCATGTATGATTCATGTCAGTGAATCATTATATCATGAACAAGAAACGGTTGGTAGACTAGCTGATGACACATTCATCTTATTTCCATTTGCTAAGGTGAGTAAGGCATGACTACAGATGACACACACCTCCTCTAACATAGAGCTGAAGTCTGAGAAGTGTCAATACTGTCTCTACAACATGAAACAATGAGGATCACAATCTAGTTATGAACTTTAACAGAACTAATGCCCACAAATAAAATGTCAACCAGTCATCACGACCAGCAATGAAGTCATTGAAAACCTCACAAGTATGAACAAGATGGCTCCATAATTCAAAACAGTTGAACTATTAAAAATAATTCTGACGTAGACTGGACATACAATGAAGGGGTTAAACAATATTACACGCGTATGTCATAACACCAGCAACAACAGCACCAGCAACAACAACAACAACAACAACAACAACAACAACAACAACACACATACTGAGAACATGCATGTGTCCTACAGCAATATGCCGACGTGTGTCGTGGTTCTTCGTTGCCATCGCTGAATCAAATGTCACTGAAACGTTCTTTGCTATAACCATGCAGGTAGCATTCAACCACACAAGTGTCCTTCCATTGTTATAACCATACAGGTGGCATTGCCCCACACAAGTGTCATTGTCGAGCTTTTAGAGTTGAGGATCATGACAGGATTGTGGATAAAGCGCTGTACGAGGAGAACGTGCAAAGTGACCCGCCACGAGCATTGGTCAATAAAGCGCGGAAAGCACTCAAGACGATTTGCGAAAGGACAAAAAGTCATTTTCAAAATCAGTGGGACTTTAGCCACTGTCGAGTTGAGACTTGGTTTCTGGCTCCGTGGCACGGCCACACAATGCGCCGCTACATTATTAGTTAGGTTTATAGTCGTTGTGAATTCTCTAAGTGTTGGTATGAGTAGTAAGCGTGTATAAATGACATTGTTTTACAAATGACAGTGCTGACAACACTTAGAGATAATAAACAAGTGGAAACAATGTTCGTATGTTGTTCTTGAGGAAATGTTGAGTTTTGTTTGGAATAGCTGATTGTTATCGGATGTACTGTGGAAGAGCGTAAGTAGAGCCTAATATAGTAGGAGAGATGGCGATGATGAGAAGACCACGCCATCATCTTGAGATATCAATGAAATGGCGCAGAAGTACGCCCGCACAGAAAAGATGTGCAGGTCACAGGAAGGACCAGCTGTCCTCACATGACTTGCTACGAACGCAGAGTCATCAAGACTATAAACTCTACTATATATCATAAAGTACCAATTAAACCAAGCATCAGCCATAGGTGTAGGAATGAGCAACATATCGCCTATAGAACAAGTGTCCCTCCCTTGTTTTAGCTATTAATGTGGTATTACCCACTCAGCAGTTTTTCCCCATGATGTCTATAAAGGTTTCCTATCGGGCATTGAAACATGAGCTGCGGCGATTAATCTTGAGGATACGTACATCAGAGTACAGTTGGATTTTTTAATGTTTCAGCTTCTTGAACTTAAGATAAGGCTATTTCTCCTTAGTTGGATCGCCGCAGCCCATTTCAAACGGAAAGTAGTTTTTAGATGTGGCAGCTTGACTTCAGAACCAACAACACTATTTCTAGGCCTCCAACGTGGATCACCATTATCTTCGGTGCTGTTCAACGCATACACTTTGAGAATCACCGGCGAGCAGATCACATGACCAGGAAGGACATTGCCACTGACGATGTGTTAGTGTATCTTCAGGGTAAGGATAGAGATAGGGCTGCTGTGGAACTACAAATGAACTAAATCGCATAAGCACTTCGTGTGTGGAATCTGGGGCAATGGTGAACGCAACGAAGACATCAGTGACATTGTTCTCTTTGAATAACCTTATTGTGAACACTCCAACACCATTTGTAAATCTGTGTTCAGAGACTAGAAAGAACGCAGGCAATAAATTACCTGGTGATACGTTGCGATCTATGCCTTGCTTATAATGAGCACATAGACCATGTCATAACAAAGGCGAAGCGGGGTTTTGCTACGATGCGGCTAATGACGGCAGCAAACTGTGAGCAGCGGCATCTATGTCTTTTCCACGAGGGTCTGGTCCTTTCTGTTTTTGAGTATGCGATGGCGATTCTGACTCTCAGCCGTAAGCAGATGTGAATGATGGAAAGGATACAGAACGAAGCTATGCGTGTTATACTTGGGTGCACAAGAGATACATAATGTAGGGCGATGCGCTACATTCGTGAATTTCCAACCATGGGGGGAACATAATAAAAATGTGCCTAGAACGTGCCTACCTCGGAGACAACGCAACCACACAACATCCACTGCACAGTGAAATTAAGAAGTTAAAGGACAGCAGGTTATAAAGAGGATATTCGTGGATGGGTCAAGCCGAAGACATTCTTCAACAGGTGTGTTCATTTGAGGACTTAGAACTTGCCGAGGAGTGGGTAAAATTGCCAACAGATTTCTGTACGTCCTTGTCAGTTTGCATCAAATTAGACAGAAAATTCAGACAAGAAAATTTGTCTGGTTTGGGGGCGGATGTACAGGATTTGATGTTTAAGAATTCTTTAGAGGGCAATGCTGTCATTTACACAGATGGGTAGGTCGTTCGACGAGGGAGAGGATAATGGGATTTAACAGCTCAGGCCGGAGGGAGAATTGTGAAGGACGATTCTGGTGCTTTTGCTTTGACCACAAGTAGCCTGACGTCGGCGGTCATGACCGTAAGTAAAGCAATAACATGGCCCGAGACACAGACATTCACTAGGGCATGTTTCCTTAGTGATTCTAATGAGCATGCTCAAGAAGATAAAGATGGCCTGGATCCGAAGAGAGTGGTTGCTGTCTCTGGGGCGGTCTCCTCTGGCAAAGAGTAGCGTCATTTTCGTGCCAGAACATGCGGGTGTATAAGGAAATGAGCGGGCTGACAAGCTTGCAATAAGGCTACTGTGGAAGGTGGACGAGTCATGGACCAGGCTGATATTTTGAATGCTCTACGATAAGTAAATCGTTTGCGAGAAGCAAGTGATGACTGTGAATCTACAACCATGGTCAGGATGCGATGTGTCTAAATAAAGATTAGATGTGTCTAAATAAAGATTAAGTCCCTGAATACTGATGAGTACAGCTGATTATATATATATTGGTGTGTTCCAAGATGGCGGTGTAAACCGCGTCGCTCGATTCGGAGATTAATTATGTGTTCTGTGCGTGTTTCTTAACATCAATTTGTTCAAATAAGGATGAACCTACGACAGGTCCAGCAAACCGGTAGGGAATTTATTTGTTCAAGAACTATTGCTCGCGAATTATGGAGGAAATTGAGAGAAAAACGCAGCTCTATCAGTGTTCACGCCGGAAACTACACACCGAAGCGTCACAACAAACGACTAACGACGACAACCGCTAAATTTCGACACACTTCAAATAGAAAGGAGATTTTTGCAACTTGGAATGTTACAGGTCTAGGATATAAGGAACCAGCTCTCGTAGAATTTATGAAACAATCAAATATTCAATTATTAGGACTCGCAGACACTAGGAAAAAGGGGCAGAACACGAAACAAACACATGAAGGTTACGTCCTTATATGGAGTGGCGTCGATCAGCGAGCTACAGCTAAACATGGAGTGGTTTTTTTTTGTTGCATCCAGACAAAGCGAAAGCCATTATCAACACTAAATTTATATCAGAAAGGATAATACTAGTACAGATCAAAGAAGGAAATAGAACAACAACTTTTATACAAACATACGCCCCATGTAATGACACTTACAGCGACGAATACAAAGACGAATATTTTGATAAACTTGCAGACACGTTAAATAATGTCAAGGAGACAGATGAACTAGTTGTGATGGGGGATTTTAACGGACGAATAGGCACACGAAGAACACCGTGGGAGGATTGCATGGGGCCATTCAGCGACACAGAGACTGATTGTAACAGCAATGGTCAGCATCTACTCAACATATGTTCGGAACATGGACTAATAATAGCAAATAGTTTTTTTTTCAACATCGTCGTAGCCACACCAAAACCTGGTATAAATGGAATGACATAAACCAAGCATCCCAAATTGACTTTATTCTAATTAGGAAATCAGACAGAAGGCTACGATTAGATTCAAGAGCACTCCCAAATACAGATGTTGATACTGATCACAAACCAGTCATAATAAAAAAGATTTCACCACACAGGAGAATAAGAAACAAAAAAGTAACAACACATGTCATCAATTATAGGAGGCTGCAGGAAAATACAGTTACAGACGAATTCAATCAAGAAATCCAAAACCTACATAAGAACATCCCTGATGACCACTCAAGCGTAGATAAGGAATGGACATGTTTCAAGGCTGCCATGCTCGACACACTGAAAAATAAATGTGGAACAAAGAAAGTAGGGCAAGACAAAAGATTAAGAACAGCCTGGTGGAACAACGAAGTTAAAGATAGCATATTCAAAAAGAAGGTAGCATTCAAAAAGTGGATCACAACTAAATCTGAACAGGACTATATTACTTATAGAATAGCACGACGTAATGACAAACGAACGATTAGAGCATCTAAAGATGAATCCTGGAGAATATACGGTGAACAGATGGCGACCCTTAGCAAAGACTGCCCAAGAGAATTTTATAAACGTGTCACCACAATGAGAAACAGAGATGCATGTTACAACCCAACCACCATCATAAACAGCAAAAGAGGTATACCGATATTTAATCCACAACAAAGACTAGCAAGATGGGCAGAATACTTTCAAGAACTACTTAACCCCACACATAACATAGGAAACCTCACTTTTGTGCCTAAACGCCAGGGACAGCAAGAACCAAATTTCATACCTGCAGAAGTCAAAGCAGTTATACAGAAAAGTCCTAAGAACAGATCACCAGGCCCAGATGGAATAACCACAGAAGCTATTCAGGCCTGTGGGGAAACAGGAGTTAAATGGCTAACAAGACGTTTTAATATAGCATGGGAAGAAAGAAAAGTCCCAGATGATTGGCAACAGGCAATAATAGTACCAATATGGAAAAAGAAAGGCAATATGAGAGAGTGCGAAACATACAGAGGTATATCACTCCTAAGCCATATAGGGAAAATGTATGCAAAACTTTTGGAACAAAGAGCTAGACCAATAGTTGAACAACAGTTAAGCAAAGCACAATTCGGTTTTCGGAAAGGTAAAAGTTGCACTGATGCATTATTTACACTTAGACAAATTTGTGAAAAAACTATTGAATATAGTGACCAGCAGAATATTGTGTTTGTAGATCAGGAAAAGGCTTTTGATAGAGTAGACAGATACAAATTATGGACCATCCTTGAAGACTATGGGATAGAAGGGCAACTGCTAGAAAACATCATAGCCATGTACCACTCGAGCCAAAGTGCAGTAAAAACACAAGAAGGAATATCAGATATGTTCACAGTCAATACAGGAGTGAGGCAGGGATGTGTGCTCTCTCCCCTGCTATTCAATATCTACATGGACAGAATTTCCAAAGAAGCAAGTCTCGACAGACCAGATTCAGAAAATTTAGAACTCTTTACTCCAGATGAAACAACTGACCCACAGGGAATAAATGAACTTCTATTTGCAGATGATCAGTGCCTGTTTTACAGCGATGAGGGCAGACTACAAAATCATATTACTAATCTGAGTTCAACCTGCAGCAGATACAATATGAGTATAAACACAGCCAAAACCGAAGTAATGCAAGTTAGCAGATCGCCAGGCCCACTAAATATACAGATAAATAACACACCTCTGAAACAAGTTAAAGAATTTAAATACCTTGGAAGTATGATCACAGAAGATGGCAGATTGGACAGAGAAATTGAAATCAGATGTCAAAAAGCTAGTGCACTTACATATCAACTATCACCCTTACTGAAACATCCAAACATACCCATGTCCGCAAAACGACAGATAATAAACAGCATATTCACACCAACCCTATGCTACCAATCTCAAACCTGGACTTTATCCAAATTACACCTTCGCAAAATCAACACCTGCGAAATGAGATGCCTGAGGAGAGCTGCCAACTTAACAATCCGAGACCGAGTAAGAAATGCTACTATCAGACAGACTGTGGGATCAACACCTTGTGCCACATTTATTGACAGACAGAAGGTCAAGTGGTTTGGCCATGTCATTAGAATGCAACTTCAGCAACTACCATCACTGGCCTTACATCAAAGATCATCTGCGACGAGACCACGAGGACGTCCAAGAAGAAAATGGATTGACGACATCAGAGACATTGTACAACCTCACGGAATGACACTATCCAGTGCCGTCCACCTGGCGCTGGAACGCAAATTATTCCTCCCCACGACGCTTGACGGCAGAAGTGGAAGATGATGATGATGATGATGATGACAGCTGAGAATGGCTTGTTTAAAATGTAACAATAATTGGTCTTGGTATTCCTCAAGGAGTGGGAAGGACAAGGTTACATGCCTAGATTTATGTCGATTAATGGACTACTAGACAGGGCAAGTTATCCCCATTGACAATACTCCCTCTCTTTGTGTGTAATTAATCCGCCACCCAGGCACACACACACACACACACACTCACACACACACACGTAAGCACATTTTGAAAATAACAGATAACTATGAGTTAAAACATTCTACAACTCTTTTTTTACTATTACTAAGAAAAACTGATGATTTGCAGGATGATGATACTAACTACTGTGCTACGATAGTTACATCATTCACATATAGCAGGTAAATAAATAAAACCGGAGCGTAACTTCCCTTAGACTGCCTGGGTCGGTGGTACGACGTCGGGAATGTAGCTGAGATAATGCATCGATTCCAATAGAATTTCACTAAGGACTAGTAAAAACACTTACAATCCTGTAGGATCAGCCCGTTGGTTTTCTGGACTAATGTCCAGTCCACACGCTACCTGGTCTTTCTTCGTTTTCGGGATCTTTAACCTTGCGCTCTTGTTGATAGCTTTGAAGACGTAATCAATAATGTGTATTGTCTAGTTCTATACCAATATGGTCCTAGGTAATGCAAAACAATATATCACCCACATACACACACCAGCAGTGGCAAGTATGGCGGTGTCTCTCTTCCAGTTTTACTGTGTTTACTCTCTCTCTCTCTCTCTCTCTCTCTCTCTCTCTCTCTCTCTCTCTCTCTCTCCTCTCTCTCTCTCTCTCTCTCTCCAACTGTCGAGTCGGGAAAGACTTTTTCAGTAATCAAACACGCCTGTAGTTACATCTCCGGCCTCCCCTTTTACCGGTCCCTTCATGAGAAATGAAATGCTTTAAGTCCATGCCACATAATCAGACACCCGGTTCTTTGCAGCCGCTCCGTCTAAAGTTTTTTCAGCAGATCAAATGATAAGTGGCGTTATTACACGAGTTTCTGATCGCTGGGCTTGAGTGCAGGTGGTCAGTCTCTGTTCCATTACTCAGTGAGTTACGATGAACGCTCTTTCATCACACACTGAAAGGGCTAAGCACACCATATACCCATTACAGATTGTGGATAATTTCTACACCACTACCCAGCTGCTTCAAACACAATCAGTAGACAATAAGCTGCTAGTAATAAAACAATAGTATAACACAATATTCATCCTGGTTAGTTACCATATGACAATTAATATCTCAGGCCTGTAATAAACTATGCATGGCGCATAACTGTATGCATAGTAACAATTCAAAATAAGCTTATAATGATATTCCTAATAATATCATAAGAAATGAATTAGTAATACTATTATAAACAGCGAAATGAGGCAATAAACAATTATCATGGGAATAACAACTACGGGACAGCCAAAATGTAGGTCTGCCCGATCTGTCGTTATTTAATCACTGTCGTGGTGAAGAATTAAAAGAAATATAGTCATTTGACTAAGTCATGTACAACAAAATGCAACCAACAAGAGGAGATCATGCTAGTTCTCAAAGAAGGGACAAACATCTGACAAGACAAATGGCAGTCAACAGTATATCCAGAACATAGCAACGTAGTTAAAACAATCTGCCTAACATAATATGTCTACTTGCGTAAGAAGAATAACAGAATTATAGCAATATGTTATATACAGAAAAATTAGGAATATTATTTCTCACTGAAATAGCCTACAGCAGCCCACAACTGAAGGTCCCGAATTTACGGGCTGTCGTTAGGGGCTAGAAACTAATATTCCTAGAAACTTCAGACAGCACAAGCATCAGACTTTTGAAATATAGACATAATTATTTCATACCTTATCCCGGGATGGGCACATCTGATTTGACCGTTAAAATCCTCTAGCCTATGTACCGTTTCTTATATATTTGCCGTCCTTTTCTCTCCTCAATCAGCGTTTTGGCCATAGGTGTTTGAGCAAGTGGTTTTAGTAGACCAGCCGTTTCAGTTCACAGCTAGTTTCTCAATTCAGTCTGAATTACCTCCCGCGCTGGCCGGATCTCATTCCTGCACCGTTCTTCTTACCCGTCCACCACTTCACACCTTGGATCGCTGGACACATAATTTATCCGCGTGAAGACCCAAGTCAACCGGACAATATGTTTAACCAGGGAGTCTTATCAAGCAGGAATTTTCCTACTTTGTATTTGTGGAATGCGAGGAATTCTGGAGAAATCGCGGCATTCTATGATAGTGAGTGGCCTGAAATAACAAGACTTCCACAGTGCTCGGCTGAGTCTGTAGAGCATTCCAGACGCCACAACCAATGCCTACACCCATGCGCTAGTAAGAACATGACAACAAAAGAGCAATAACACTAGCAATGCTAGGAACACACACACAAATATGGGTTGCCCCTTTGGTTTAAACCACGGTCAACTGTCACGTTTGCAACAAAAAGATACAACATATCTGATCATATACTCCAAACAATCAGTGCATTCATGTATACATTACGAAACACAGCTGCGCGAGACACGGCAGCGGATCGCATCGCATCGGTTTCTTACGGAAAGCTATGTGAGCCAGTCGTCCAGAAAGTAATTGCAAAGTACTGAACATAAAAACTTGCCAAGACATCAACAGAAGCTGAAGAATGCTGGTGTTAACTGCAGTATCCTGTCAATAGTATATGAAACAAAAACGTATACATTATAGATATCGGTATTTCTGCAATCCCCTTCTTCATGGTGACTAAATCTCAAATTGTACGGTGCAACATTCATCGTTGCATACCACTGTTTTGAGATCATACTTGATGTTGTTAGGACTGATTATCCTTTACTGCAAAATTTTCAGCCTGTTCTGGCCATGTTTTTCCATACTTACAAATTCTAATTCAGCGAAGCTTTCACACACAGGTCCCTGTCACGAAATACGGCAACTCATGTGTCTTCGCAGAAGGGAAATCCCCGTAGGCGGAGATTAGCAGAGTTATCTAGGTCTTGAGTTATTTATAACTTGGGGGAAGCTGATTATATTGATGGGGACGAGATCTTTCTAGATTGTTGTCGTCGGGGGTATTCCGGGCTGACAATACACACCGGGCATCCTATGGGTGAACTTGAATGAGTTTCACGTGGATAGAACTCATGGTTCACGGGAAACCTGAATTTCTCCAGAACAAGCAATGATTGCGTGCTAGAGAGTTCCACGCTGAATTCTCAAGCTAGCCATTTTGGGTGTCAGTCGCAGTCCAGTCGTCCGGCCGAGAAAGACGCGAATTTCCAGTCCATAGCTGTCTTATGGAGCCGTCCAGCCCATGACACGCTTATGGCGGAATTCTGTAAAGGGTCTCACCTTAAGGTAACAACATGATTCCTTATTCATTTGTTTTATTTCTTAATATTACGCGATAATCTATGCGGCGATTGAGGATTATGATAATGTAGACGAAGGAGACTTGTCTAGACGGACAATTATCATTGAGAGAAGACCTTGACATTGGTGTATTATTGCAATGTCGTTCTTAGTGAAGATAAGAGTAAGAGAGAGGGATAGCGGGAGGAAACAGGATCAGGTGACAGGGGTTCGGAACGACACGCCCGATAATTCCTGGTACCGCGCCTCCCAGACAAGCAATTGTCGGGGCTATCTGACCACGGAAACTAACTCATGCTTTAACACCTCTTAAGAGGAAACAGATCCCATAACCAGTCATGATTGTTTATAGTCTGAGAGCATGGTTTGATATTGAGTGCCATGTGTGTCCGAGTCATCTCCGAGAACTCGCATCCACTACTCCCCTTGCCGGGTTCGCCCCTCAGGTAGTAGTCAAGTTGTGCAGACGAAGATGAAAGTTAATGGCTTTAGGTTCATTCCATTAGACCTCCCATGAGAGAGGCGAAGTCGACGAAATGGGAGTCCTCCAATTCCGTTTCACACAGAAAGAGCGCACGAGACCAAGATCCATTTGTACCTACTTGCACTACACCAGAGGTACTATATCTACAGAAGTTGAGGTAACCAAGTCCAACGTATCTAGACTTACAGACCCCGCTGTGGGTTCACCGATCTAACGCTTGAAGCGACTTGTTTGATGAAGGCTCACCATGACATGCTATCTTCTGAAGCAGACTCAGTTGGGGTCAACAGGGTGAGACTACAGTCGTTAATCCGATTGACTCTTCAGTTCGAACAACACTGACAGTCACTAATATGACTGTTACCTCGGATCTTCAGGCTACAGTCGCTATCACGATTGACACTGCCTATCTAACAACTCAGGCTACAGTCGCTAACCCTATTGGCACTGCAAATCTAACACCCAAGAATACAGTAGAATACAGTCGATAATCTGATTCACACTGTTACTATGACAACGATGGATAGTATGATGGTGACCTCCATGAAGTGTATGATTATGACGCCGACTCAGTGGGGCCACTCAGACACTTGGGACTTGCGTTGAGCTAACCAGCTCCAACGTGTGGCTTCGTTTCGAGATCATCTTAGAGGGACGCATAAGGTTACAGGGTCTCCCTGACAGATCTTTCACCGAGAATCCAGAGTGTGTAGTATACGTCACCGGGTGACGCTCCATCCATCCATCATGTGCTATGCCGGTAAGCGTGGGCGGTCATGTTCTGCCATCTCACCCGATCACCAGAGTCGTGGATCAGCTCCGTGTTTCTGTCTCGACTATGCCACAAGGCCAAGCCATCCAGGTAATTGCTGCTAGGTCTTCCCCTTGGTCTGTTCCCCTCGATCTTACCAGTTGCCACCAAATTCTCCAATCCATTTCTTCTCATAACATGTCCAAAACTTTTTGACTGTATGTGACGCTACTTTGAACCAAGTGTGAACTTTGATATTATTTCCTCAAATATCGAGATGGCTCTGTGCAAGTAGTAGTCATCAGGATCTAAGGAGGAGATTTGAAGTTTCAGCAACTACCACGGCAGCTCGCACATGGAGAAATCCGAGTGAACCATAGGACAAGACCTAAACTGTATTTAGACTATTTTGTACCTTACTCTTCAATCTTCTTCTCTGGAAACTCTTGTACAAAGGAATACGTTTTGACAATGTCTTTTCATGAGTTTGTATGTATCGTCCGGATTGAACCCCCTATGTGTATGTGCCCATAGGGCGGTAGGGAACGACCGACCGGTCAAGTCCCAAATCGGTGGGGGTTCAGTAGGAGGATAGTACTTGTGTGGTAGTCAGTACAGGACGGGAAGGACATAGTGTACCGTAAATATCAAAGCCCCTTACGGTACGGTTACAATGCTATAACCAAGTGATGAGAGATTAGACCTGACTTGCCCAGCTGTGAATTATGAAATGCAACACACACACACACACACACACACACACACACACACACACACACACACACACGCACACACACACACACACACACACACACACACACATATATGTGTCATCAGTCCAGTAGATTAGTGGAGTGAATTTACGTCACACTCTTCACCTTCTAAAGACCTCAACTTCTGTGAGATAACCACACAACCATATAGTACCAATCTCGTTCAGTACATAATGTAGGCAAAGCCAAACACAACCTGCTTTATAAGGTGAAATATACTACAATTCTTCCATCCACTGCTTGTGATCCATTCAATCTTTTATATGTCTTAATAGAACAACATAAACACCAAATGAACTTGTCCACGCCCGACAAACAACAACCTGGTACAAGTGAAAATCAGGTAACGTGATGTACTTGTAATTTAGGTCCCCGAACCAAAGATTAAAAGTCAACATTTAGTACAGCTGTCCAGAATATGGGTTGGACCCCTTACCTCGGGATCATCACACCGGATGTTTAAGAAAACTCGTTCTTATCCATTCAGCCATGCAAACTTACAAATGGTGAATTTCATAGGATAAGTTTGTGATTGAATATGTGAGCCTACATTTGTTCACAGAGAGAATACATACATCAACCATGCACTAAACCCGACTTACCCCCAGCTCTGTTGTACAAGACATATCTAGTGACGCGTTGTAGTTCGGAAAAGCTGATGTTGAGGTTGGGGTTTGAGTCTCCAGGGAGTGTGTGGCTGCAAGTGTTGTTGTAGAACAGCTGGTCTGTGTTCCCATCCACAGCCAACTGGGACGGGTAACTTATTTGTTCCTGGTAAGTACTGGACTGTGACGAGTTTTGTCTCAAGGCTACATTACGACCTAAACAATCAACATGACAAGGTTACGATAGCTGTGTCACATGCATGTGTGTGTGTGTGTGTGTGTGTGTGTGTGTGTGTGTGTGTTGTATGCGCGCGCCCGTTGCAACTGTAGGATGTTTAAGATTTTCTGTTTGTGTTATGTGTTGGTAGAAGGTGTAATCTGTTTATAGAATGTACATTTTATTTGTTGAATGTGTAATCTGTTTATAGAATGTACAATTTATTTGTTGAATGTGTAATGTGTTTGCCAAATGTGTAATGTGTCCTAGAATAACAACGTAACTCCATGTGTGATGTATAATGTGTGGTTGTGTGATGTGTGGATATGTGATGTGTGGGTGTGTGATGTGTGCACGTGTGTGGGTGGCAGACACCTGCTGTAGGCAGGTCAAGTGGATGAACAATCATATGTGCTGTACTGTACAGAAACATAGGCTGCCAGTATTCCCCTTGTCGTGAAATGCCGCCTTAACATCCCAGAATATTTTTCTCGGTCTCCAAATTTGAGAGGCCAAATTGAGAAAGAATGAATTAATCACGCTACTCCAAAATTATCTAGTCGTGAGGTAAGATTATTCACAAAAAGCCTCTAGCCATGACGTAAGCTTGCAGATGGCAAGTAAAATGGCAACTAGATAATTAGTATACACCTTGGGAAACTGCTGACCCTGACATGCTGAATCAACAATGAACTGGGCCATGGACTGTGTAATTAAAACCGACCAGGCATGACACCTGATAAGCAGGGGTAGAAAATCGCCCAGGTGTGAACAACATTGACCCAGGGAAAGATAATAGCCCCAGGGCTGTAAACTAAGCCCCGCCCACTCTGACTGGCAGACTCAGGGAGGTGTGAACCAGGTCTGATAAGACAATTAACACTGAGCCTGTGGACTTGGGACCAGACAGAGAGGAGCAAGGTGTGATGGCCAGTTGCAGTGATAAGGTCACTTACTGTCAGGAGGAGATAAGAAGAATTTATGACGGGAATGCCAAGGAGATAATACGGTCTGCTTGACTCAGCTTAAATAAGGGTCCCTAGCCTGTTTTATGTTAGATTAAGTTTGACTTCAGAACAGGTAGGCAGCCAGCTCAATGTTTGTAGTCATATGCATGATTTTTATGTTGGCTTCTATGAAGGATTTCTTAGTAACTATGCAACAGTCTTTTAGACATATGAACTTTCAGTCTATATCTGATCTAGGTTATTGCAAGAACTATCATTGTCATAGGTTACTTGAGTGTTCTTTCTAAGTTCTGTGTTCAATATCATGGTGCTGTAAGTGCTACTCTTCTGAGAAGTAGAAACTTATGGAAGGCAGGTCTTGTCTAGATATACTTGAGGTATCGTAGCAGATGCTTGCCATTTCTTTGTAAACTAGACTAGTCTCTTTTTGGTGTGTGCATTTGTTGTACAGATTATAGTCAACTGACTATTTATTTAATTCTTACAACAGCAGTAACTGAGTTGTGATTAAACCGGGCAGCTCAGCAAATATGGCTGGTCTGTTTGGTCACTTCAATTAGACTTGTTGTATATCTCATTTTGTAGCTATACAATTTTAGTACTCATTAATAATGCCTGATGCTATTATGTGAGTATCATTAGATGTCTATCTTGAAGTAATATAATGTTTACGGATATGTTGGATGTATGTATGTGTAATTTCATATGAATATACGATGCTAGGAATATTCTTTTTGTGTATATACATCTCATTTCGTATACCTACAAACTAACTAGTGCATTATGCTATTATGTTAAAGTATCATAATATGTCTAGTTTAAGTAATGTTTTATGTGTATTGGATGTTTGATATATTGATTTGTCATATGCAAACCTACCAATATGAAGTGTTATGCTATTTTTGCGCATTGGCACATTGGCCAATGATTGTGTTGGAAGCAGAGGTGTAATGGTACAGACATTACCCACAATTGGTAGTATAGGGTATATGGTGCTAAACTTTCTCAGTGTATTGTGGGCGTGCGTCCACGGTAATGCATGGAAACCTGGCACAGCTACTTGTCACGGCTTGCAAGCCCGGATGATCAGGCATTGTTATAATACCCTTACCAACCCTGTGAGCTGCTAAACTAACATTGGACGGAGCGGCTGTACGACACAGAATTTCTGTATTAGCGACATGGACATGGGGCGGCAGAAATGTAATCATTACAGGCGTGTGAGACAATTGAAAAGCCCGTCCCAGACTAAAGACAGTAGGGAGAAGGAGGATGGTGAACACAGTAGAGCTGGAAGATAAACTTGGCCAGACTGGTCATTGTATATGTTTGTGTTATGATATGTTTTAATTAGGATTGCGCTGATGTAGAACTGATATAACACATTCTTGACTTTCTTTCAAGCTCTCACAAGGAGCACCTATGTTATAGATCTCAAGACTAGAGACTACTGACTAGGTAGAGCCAGGACTGGCAGACGTCAGAATACCGGCAAGCTGTTCTCTTTTGTGTGTGTCTACTGGAGAGTGGGGATCTGGACCACAGATCCAGATAGATCGAGTAACAAGTAAAGTTACGTAATGTTTGTCATCAATATCAATATGTATATGATTTCATCATCCTCATATTGACAATCATCCTATGTCTATTGTTATGATTAGTAAATAAATGTTGTAGTATTGTAACTCATAGTTCTGTCGTTATATTTTAATTCCAATTGTGCATACGTGTTGTGTGTGTACATTGGTGGGGGTTCACTTACACACCAAGGAAAGGAGCAGTCAGGGAGAAAAACCTGTACTAGGATAGTTGTCCTTAAACTTTAATTCAGACTTAAAAATCTATCCTAACTAACTTTCTCTTTCCTATTCCTTGGCGAATATTCAGCACAGTTCATTTCAATTTTGTAACGAGCCACTTGGAGCTGTACGTTAGATATTCATGGGCTTAATCTGTAGTTCAGCCATATAGATTTTGTCCCTAGTCAGTTTCTGACTATTTGGG
This sequence comes from Cepaea hortensis, assembly GCA_963921405.1. Classification (NCBI taxonomy): domain Eukaryota; kingdom Metazoa; phylum Mollusca; class Gastropoda; order Stylommatophora; family Helicidae; genus Cepaea; species Cepaea hortensis. The sequence goes on along the minus strand of OY992895.1, from coordinate 89,247,217 downwards.
GTTGCTCGCTAGTGAATAATTCTTTCATCTAGCTGGTCGGGCACCCCGACTTCTGACAGATTGGGGGCTTGTCCGGGATCTGACAGATTGGGGTCCAGTCCGCGATCCTGAACCAGGATTCTAGTAATCATAGTGATTCTACTAGACCCCAGACAAACGATTTTTCAAAGTTAACTCTTGTAATCTTCAGTCATCAAAATAGACTATCATCAAATGTAGCTACTTTTAGTTGAGGAAGTTTCAGAGTACATACATAACTTTTTAAAAGTATAACAGATAAGAACTTATGAGAAAAATACCATCATCTATGATTTAGTGTTATCATTAATCATTTATTGATAATTGAACACTTTAATCATATTTACATTGATGTGTTTGATGATTTAACTGCTTGACTGATTTGCAATTTTATGCTAATATATGCCATGTTCATCTTGACATGTATGCAGTGCATTTTAATGTTTATTTAGGTAAATATTACTGTTGATTACTGTGTAGTATATCTCTCACACTTACTTCACTGCTGTCGCCAGGTACTACTTGAATATTATTTTCAGTTGTCTTTCACTGCTGAGGCTAAACTATACACATTGGATAGCGTAGACTGTCAGTAGTTAACTCTTGTCTTTCTAGCTTAGATCTGATTTTTGATATATACATAGGAGCTAACCTGAATATAGTCAGTAGCAATTATGTTCTTGCTTTACCGGAATCTTGAAGAGGATCTGAAGGCGCGCGCAGATTTCTCAGAGACCGCGAGAGGGTGGGGCATAAGAGAAGGCTTAGAGGGAGAGCAACTAGAAACATATATCATAGCAGAGTTAGAATGGTGGGACCAAGAAGAAGACATTATGTTTAAAGAAAATGATGAGTTCTTTGAAGCACAAGAGCGCAGCAAAACTGAAGGAGTAAAGATGGAGAAAACGCATATGGAAGCAGTCAATGCGGAGAAGCTAACCTTTCTAGCGGAACATAAGGTAGGAGATATGGATGCCCACCCAACCAGGAAGGAAGGGACATCTTTGCCACCCACCGCAGAATCAGAGTTAGTAGACCGGGAACTACAGGTTCTCATTCGACCAAGTCCTAAACGGAAAAGAGGGAAGAAAAAACGTACCAAGGGCACTTCAAACAGTCACAAACGTGATAACTGTTTGCACCACGGCAATAGTCGTTTGACAGTAGAGGACCTTCAGGAAAACCACTTGACTGCTACGAGAAATGAATCTCGAGAGAAAGAGGAACTGAAGACAACCTTTAATGAGGTCGCAGGCGGAGACCTAGCCGATTCTCACATTCCCTTCTGTTCACAGAATCATGAAGTGGAATTACATCTGACTGAAATAGGGAGGATGAAAGTAACTGAATCCCAGGTGAATTTCATTACTGCAACGCGGGAAGAATAACTAATTATCAGTTCAGATAATTTGCCTACTAACAGTTACCCAGAGGACAACTGTTCGTACCACAAGATATGTGGTTTAACTGGTTTGCCAGTACAAGACTCCCAGGAATCTCATTTTACTTCAACGAGAGGTGAAACTCAAGAGGGAGATGACCTGAGGACATCTTTTAAGGAGGTCGGAGATCGAAAGGTAACCAACTTTATTATTCCCTTCAGCTCAGGAGAGGATGAAGTGGGATTAAATTTGACTGACAGTGGGATGAAGGACGATCCGGAACCCCTTGTGATCTTTGAGGCTGCAGCTCAGGACAAGACACTAGATCTCAGTTCAAATCATTTACCTAGTGTGATGGATTGCTTAGACAGCCCATCACAGGATTTACCTCAACTGGACTTAGCCCATGAAAGCACGACCAGAGAGGAACATCCAGACCAGGAAACATTTCCAGTTGTTATCTCACAGTATACCAGTTCGGAGACTCAGGAAACACAAGGAATGGTCATGAGCCAGAATATGGACTCTGATATTGTGCAGACAACATTGTCTGTAGTTGCTAAAGAAGAAAATTCTTTGCACAAGATGGAGGAAGAAAAGCCTATCATCTCAGTAGCTGAAGTTATCAGGGAATTCCAGCAACAGGGACCTGAAGTAACAGAAGTCAAGAGTGGTTTGGAATCAACACTCTTAGGACTCAATCTACCCTTCATTCAGGTCGATTTGATAGGAGTAGATCAGCTATTTGTGGATACTTTATTCAAAAGTAACTCTACTTTATCGCCCTGGAGTAACTATGTTATTTCTCAAGGCATGACAACTTGGCACAATAAATTTCCAATTTCTAGCACGGTTTGTACAAGAAACTCTAATGCAGAGAAACTCAGCCCATTAACTGAATATCAGGGGAAGAAACCGCGACACCGAGGAGGGACGATTGTTACGCCCGACTTTGAAGGAGGAAAGCGCCAGTTGAATTTATATCATGGGACCATGATGTGTAACATTATTCCTTTTAAAAGGAAGCTATTGATGGATCTGTTAAGGATCTTTAAAGGATGGAGGAATATCACGGAGACAAGCTTTGCTGTGGCCAGCTTATGCAAGACCTCACTACGGGTACATCCTCGGCTGAAAGGAGTAAATCACGTGAGTGAATGGTGTAAAACACTTGCTGCCCAGAGGCGTAGAAGAATCCCGTTGATTGTGATCTTTCCCGGAGGGGTAAAATTACAACCTCCTGACAATTACCGAATTTTACCAAGCTATTGCATGGAATCCCGGCCGAAAACCAGGTACAAGGATCTATCCAGAGTATCTTTGGGTTATGGAAATGGGACGTCTTTATGCAGGACAACCCACTGCCACAAGGAATATTGGAAACCTTTAGGCAGATACAGAACGGAGAGTGCTTAGGCATTATTCTGGGATGTACGGCGTGCTTTGACAAAAGATTTCTGGCAGAAACTTTTTTTTTAAGGGGAAAGCTCTGTCGTGAAATGCCGCCTTAACATCCCAGAATATTTTTCTCGGTCTCCAAATTTGAGAGGCCAAATTGAGAAAGAATGAATTAATCACGCTACTCCAAAATTATCTAGTCGTGAGGTAAGATTATTCACAAAAAGCCTCTAGCCATGACGTAAGCTTGCAGATGGCAAGTAAAATGGCAACTAGATAATTAGTATACACCTTGGGAAACTGCTGACCCAGACATGCTGAATCAACAATGAACTGGGCCATGGACTGTGTAATTAAAACCGACCAGGCATGACACCTGATAAGCAGGGGTAGAAAATCGCCCAGGTGTGAACAACATTGACCCAGGGAAAGATAATAGCCCCAGGGCTGTAAACTAAGCCCCGCCCACTCTGACTGGCAGACTCAGGGAGGTGTGAACCAGGTCTGATAAGACAATTAACACTGAGCCTGTGGACTTGGGACCAGACAGAGAGGAGCAAGGTGTGATGGTCAGTTGCAGTGATAAGGGCACTTACTGTCAGGAGGAGATAAGAAGAATTTATGACGGGAATGCCAAGGAGATAATACGGTCTGCTTGACTCAGCTTAAATAAGGGTCCCTAGCCTGTTTTATGTTAGATTAAGTTTGACTTCAGAACAGGTATGCAGCCAGCTCAATGTTTGTAGTCATATGCATGATTTTTATGTTGGCTTCTATGAAGGATTTCTTAGTAACTATGCAACAGTCTTTTAGACATATGAACTTTCAGTCTATATCTGATCTAGGTTATTGCAAGAACTATCATTGTCATAGGTTACTTGAGTGTTCTTTCTAAGTTCTGTGTTCAATATCATGGTGCTGTAAGTGCTACTCTTCTGAGAAGTAGAAACTTATGGAAGGCAGGTCTTGTCTAGATATACTTGAGGTATCGTAGCAGATGCTTGCCATTTCTTTGTAAACTAGACTAGTCTCTTTTTGGTGTGTGCATTTGTTGTACAGATTATAGTCAACTGACTATTTATTTAATTCTTACAACAGCAGTAACTGAGTTGTGATTAAACCGGGCAGCTCAGCAAATATGGCTGGTCTGTTTGGTCACTTCAATTAGACTTGTTGTATATCTCATTTTGTAGCTATACAATATTAGTACTCATTAATAATGCCTGATGCTATTATGTGAGTATCATTAGATGTCTATCTTGAAGTAATATAATGTTTACGGATATGTTGGATGTATGTATGTGTAATTTCATATGAATATACGATGCTAGGAATATGCTTCGTACATATTCTTTTTGTGTATATACATCTCATTTCATATACCTACAAACTAACTAGTGCATTATGCTATTATGTTAAAGTATCATAATATGTCTAGTTTAAGTAATGTTTTATGTGTATTGGATGTTTGATATATTGATTTGTCATATGCAAACCTACCAATATGAAGTGTTATGCTATTTTTGCGCATTGGCACATTGGCCAATGATTGTGTTGGAAGCAGAGGTGTAATGGTACAGACATTACCCACAATTGGTAGTATAGGGTATATAGTGCTAAACTTTCTCAGTGTATTGTGGGCGTGCGTCCACGGTAATGCATGGAAACCTGGCACAGCTACTTGTCACGGCTTGCAAGCCCGGATGATCAGGCATTGTTATAATACCCTTACCAACCCTGTGAGCTGCTAAACTAACATTGGACGGAGCGGCTGTACGACACAGAATTTCTGTATTAGCGACATGGACATGTGCCTGCAGAAATTTAATCATTACAGGCGTGTGAGACAATTGAAAAGCCCGTCCCAGACTAAAGACAGTAGGGAGAAGGAGGATGGTGAACACAGTAGAGCTGGAAGATAAACTTGGCCAGACTGGTCATTGTATATGTTTGTGTTATGATATGTTTTAATTAGGATTGCGCTGATGTAGAACTGATATAACACATTCTTGACTTTCTTTCAAGCTCTCACAAGGAGCACCTATGTTATAGATCTCAAGACTATAGACTACTGACTAGGTAGAGCCAGGACTGGCAGACGTCAGAATACCGGCAAGCTGTTCTCTTTTGTGTGTGTCTACTGGAGAGTGGGGATCTGGACCACAGATCCAGATAGATCGAGTAACAAGTAAAGTTACGTAATGTTTGTCATCAATATCAATATGTATATGATTTCATCATCCTCATATTGACAATCATCCTATGTCTATTGTTATGATTTGTAAATAAATGTTGTAGTATTGTAACTCATAGTTCTGTCGTTATATTTTAATTCCAATTGTGCATACGTGTTGTGTGTGTACATTGGTGGGGGTTCACTTACACACCAAGGAAAGGAGCAGTCAGGGAGAAAAACCTGTACTAGGATAGTTGTCCTTAAACTTTAATTCAGACTTAAAAATCTATCCTAACTAACTTTCTCTTTCCTATTCCTTGGCGAATATTCAGCACAGTTCATTTCAATTTTGTAACGAGCCACTTGGAGCTGTACGTTAGATATTCATGGGCTTAATCTGTAGTTCAGCCATATAGATTTTGTCCCTAGTCAGTTTCTGACTATTTGGGGTTGCTCGCTAGTGAATAATTCTTTCATCTAGCCGGTGGGGCACCCCGACTTCTTACACCCCTCCCTTAGCGAATGAAAAGAGCTGATATCGAACCACGTCATGTCATAGCCATGGTATCGTCCTAACTATTACACCAGTGTACCCGCTTTCCTACCTATAGTGTGTAGTCTGTCAAAGTAATTGTTTGCGTGTTATATGTGTTTTACTCTATGTGCATGTATTTTACTGTACACACAAGTGTTTTACTCTATGTGCATGTATTTTACTATATGCGCGCGTGTTTTACTGTATGTACATCGTTTTACTATGTGGAAATGTGTTTTACTGTGTGTGCATGGGTTTTACTGTGTGGACATGTGTTTTAGTGTGTGTGTGTGCATGTGTTTTACCGTGTGTGCATGTGTTTTACCGTGTGTGCATGTGTTTTACCGTGTGTGCATGTGTTTTACCGTGTGTGCATGTGTTTTACCGTGTGTTCATGTGTTTTACCGTGTGTGCATGTGTTTTAGTGTGTGTGTGTGCATGTGTTTTACCGTGTGTGCATGTGTTTTACCGTGTGTGCATGTGTTTTACTGTATGTGCATGTGTGTTACTGTACATGTTTTTATTCATTATGTTAATTAAGGTGAAGAAGATAGTTCTTGAGAGTTATAGTGAGCTATTGCTAATATATGGGAGCCATTCATGGACAATTTGCACACAAACGAGAAATTAAGAGGAATCTACAGAGATGTGGTTTTATAGAAGACAGATAGAAAGAGCTCATTTACAATGGCCAAGGTGAGTTTGGCTGTGATGCGGGTGCAAACTGTGAGCAGCGCCATCTATGTCTTCTATACGAGGGGCTGGCATGTCTGTTTTCGCGTAAGCTATGGCGATCCTGACTCTCAGCCGTAAGCAGACAGAAAGGATGGACAGGATACAGAACGAAGCTATGCACATTATTCTTGGATGTACAAGAGATACAGCATGCAGGGCGATGCACTATCTTCTAGATTTTCCAACCATTGAAGACAGTATACAAATTTGCAGAGCACGTGCCGAACTCAGAGTGAACACAAACACACAACATCCACTGCATAGTGAAATTATGAAGGTGAAGGGCAGCAGGTTAAAAAGAGGAAGGTCGTGGATGGTCGAGCCGAAGACATTCTTCAACAGGTGTGTTCACTTGAGGACTTAGAACCTGGCGAGGTTTGAGTTCAAGTGCCAACAGATTTATATAGGTCCTATTTCAGTTTGCATCCAACTAGACAGAAAATTCACACAAGAAAATCCGGCTGCTGTGGAGGCTGAAGTACAAGCGTTGATTTTCGAGAATTCGCTAGACGGTGATGCTGTCATCTACACAGATGGGTCGGTCATCCGACATCTGAGAAACTCATGGGCCTTTATCGCTCAGGTCGGAGTGAGAATTATGAAGGAGGACTCTGGGGCTTTTGTTGTGACCACAAGTAGCCTCACTATAGAAGTCATGGCAGTAAGTAAAGCAATAACATGACTCGAGATACAGACATTCACTAGGGCATGTTTCCTTAGCGACTCAATGAGCATGCTCAAGACGATAGAGATGACGTGGATCAAAAGAGAGTGGTTGCTGTATCTGGAGCGATCTCGCCTGGCAAAGATTAGTTTCATCTTCATGCCAGGGCATGTGGGAGTACAAGGAAATGAGCGGTCTGACAAGCTCGCAGGTAAGGCTACTGTGGAGGGCGGAGGCGCCATGGACCAGGCTGACATTCTGAATGCTCTTCGAGAAGCAAGACTTGTGCGAGACCCAAGTGATGACTGTAAATCTACAACCATGGTCAGACTGCGATAACAGCAAATTAAAAGACGTGTGGCCAAACAAGAACACTACGCAGGAAGCCAAAGAAGATTGATAAACAAACACAGAACTGGTGTCGTTAGCCGCTACACGCTGCGGGATTTGCTGAGGAGGGGATCCGAGCACTTATGGACTGAATGGCCGATGTGCAATGAACATGATCTGTTGACTAACTAACTAACTAACAGATATAAAGAGCAATGCAGATATCTTGAAAGAAGTTAACTCACAAAGAGAACTGGAGACTCACATAAGAAGAAGACAATTCGCATTATTTGGGCATGTGCTTGCTTGCTTGCTTGTGGCGCAAGGTCCTGTATATCGGATGAAGACATCCTGTTGTCCAACATCAGTGTGATGTCATACAGGACTGAGGTTAGCGTGAGTATCCGTTGTCCCATGTCTGGCTTATTGGTGTGCAGACTGGTGGTTCCTCGCCGTGCAGGCAGATACTCTCCGACTTCGGAAGAATCAGCGACCCTACTACGTTAAGCCAAGACCCCGATGGGAACTGTTGCCCAGGACGCACGGCGAGGACGTGTTAGTAGTTCTTGGCCAGTATAAGACCTGGCCTTGTTGCTTTGGCAACACCTCTGCGTCCCTTTGGGCTTGTCATTAGAAGAGGAATGATGAAGTATACCATCACAAAGGCAAAATTGGAGAGGATGGGGTCAGGGGGAGACCAAGAGATAAGATGATGGACAGTTTAACATCATGTTGCGGACTAACATCAGTATCAGAAATGTGTGGCCGTACGCGAGACAGAAGTTTGTGGACAGACACGATCGCCAATGCCACACGATATGGACTATGAGAAGACTGGCATTACACGAGACAAAAGCCTGTGGACAGATATGATCGGCAACGCCGTACGGCATGGACTATAAGAAGATTGGCAGTACATGAGACATAAGTTTGTGGACAGACATGATCACCAACGCCACATGACATGGACTATAATAACAAGAAGTCTTAATGTTTAATGTAGTGCGTTTGTGGGTGTGTATATTCAGTCTCTCGGTAGAGATTTGTTCGCAGCAGACGAGCATAATCTCCGGCGGGCCTATTCTCGCTGGTCGCGAGATCCGCACAGTGGAAGTATGGGAGATTTGCTTGCAAATAGACAGGCAATATCTCCTGCGGTAGCTATGGCGGGCCTATTCCCGCTGGTCGCGGGGACCGCTATAAGTCAGGTGGGGAGTCTGACGATAGTGCACGCTTTACACAGGTCCGGACACTTGTGATCGACAGATGTGCGCGCCCTCATGGTCCGGGCTCGTACAAGGCCCTCACCTGTGGGACATGGCTGAACGCCTCTAAGCCGGGTCCCTTGGGTGTCAGGGTCTGGCCATAACTCGCCACCGGCTCGTGGTGGTGAGGTCTCGGAGGATTGACGCTGAGCCGCCAGCGTCTGCAGCCTACCTCGTGCCAGACGTATTGGTTACCCATTCCTCTGGAATACACAAGACTAGGCCGAGAGAGAGGTCATGTCGTTTGGGCGTCACATGATTCTCTGAAGCTCTGCCCAGACATTGTGATGGAATATTGGCCACATTCCACTCACATACTTTGGTCTGTCAAGACTGCAAGGTGTCAACAACTAATATATGTGGAGTTGTACATGTGGATCTGTGTGAGTCTTGTGTGTGTTTGTATCTATCTTAAGTGTAGATGTGTGTTTCTTTACATTATGTGTACATACTTGTATGTTTATGTAATGTGCTGGGAGCCACATATCATGTTGCTCTCACTTGAAGATACACAGCAGTGATAAATATTTAGCTTTCCACACAGCTCTGTACCGAGTGGGTTCCGAGGAAGGGAGGTGATTATTCACCCAGTTTGCCATGGCCTACTCGTCTGAAGTCTGTAGCTTGCCACAGCTGTAGGACAGTCTCTGCTATACGATGATATGTGTGCCAGTACGTTCATTCAACGAAGTCAGTGTTCACACTGAATATTGTGACATAACCAAGAAACATACACGTGATTAAAACATGAACAAACCTCCACTGATGTACACGGAGCACAGATACTGCACGCCTTCCCCCGAGAGAATCACATAGTCAACAGTCTCGTTCAGGTCACAGTGGATGTCCAGTGTCGTGTTATCCACTCGGGCAGTTCTGTTGTTTGTGCAGCTCAAGCTGGCGTCCCGCATGAAGCGTAGTGTCAGGTTGTAGAGGAGAGCTGCCGGGAGGAGGGGGGGATCAATGGATTAGCTACACACTACACAGACAGACATGGACACGGTCTATGTACACTTGACTTTTGGTATCAGTTTATGGTGTGTGTGTGTGTGTGTGTGTGTGTGTGTGACCCATAGCAACAGAATTAGGTCATCATCATCATCATCATCATCATCATCATCATCATCATCATCAATCTGTTTGCTGGAGTAGAGACATTAGTCTTAAGGTAGAAATAATGAGCAAGAAGGTCAGAGGGGAAACACAAATGTGTGTGGAAAGCTGAAACAGTTGGCCACAAATAATAAGGTGATCACTAACTTCAGCTAGAATAACACGAGAAGAAGAAGACGAAAGAGGAGGAGGAGGAGGAGGAGGAAGAGGAGGAGAAGGAGAAGGAGAGGTGAGTCCTAATTGTGGAATAGCTGCCAGGTAAGTCAGCACGGTTTGTGTTGTGCTCACTATGTGTAAATGTGTAGTCTGTTAACGCGAGTGAATGGGTATGCTCGTGTGTGTGTGTGTGTGTGGTGTGTGTGTGTGTTTAGCTCAAGTATGCACAATACAAGTTCTCATGTCCCTCTAAACATTCTACGTACTCAGATGTATTCAGTTATCGCAGATGAATACCAATGTCATATGAATATATATTACAGATGAATGTCTATGACAGATGAATGTATATGACAGATGAATGTCTGTGACGGATGAATTTCTGTCTATGACAGATGAAAGTCTATGACAGATGAATGTCTATGACAGATGAAAGTCTATGACAGATTAATGTCTATGACAGATGAATGTCTGTGACAGATGAATGTCTATGACAGATGAATGTCTATGACAGATGAATGTCTATGACAGATGAATGTCTGTGACAGATGAATGTCTATGACAGATGAATGTCTATGACAGATGAATGTCTATGACAGATGGATGTCTATGACAGATTAATGTACATGACAGATGAATGTCTATGACAGATAAATATATCTGACTGATGAATGCACATGGCAGATTAATGTCTATGAAAGAGGTATGTCTATGACAGATGAATGTATATGACAAATGAATGTCTATGACATATACATGTCTATGACAGATAAATATCAATGACAGATGAATGTCTATGAGAGATGAATGTATATGAAAACTGAATGTCTATGACAGATGAAGAAACGAAAAGTTCGGGTTTCGTAGGTTTGATCCTTTGCCAGGACACTGACCTTACCTGGAAGTCTGAGATGAACTCTGAGCCAGGTCACGTGGTACCGGTTTTCTAGTGTGACATTGACCTGTGTGACCTTGGGGTCTGCTAGGCACGTTTTGTCGTCACCATCTGTGGTTTTCCATACTGAAGATCTGTTGTAGGCCAGGTCCACTGTGGACAGAATGTTAAGTGTAAAGTGTTTAGCTAAACCAGTAAACATTCACTATGATATTGCGCATATACATTTCGCTTAATTGTAAAGTGATGCTTTTTTTTTTCTTTCAACAGCAGAACATGTTTAACGAACACAACTGGAACGAAGGACGGGACGAACGAACTTTATTTTGGACGAATATTATTATTAAGATATGCTAAAGCAGTTGCGATCCTTATGACCAAGCCATTGTTTTGCAACCATAAAGACTTGATAGGCTAAAATTCATCGTCATTATTTATTATTTACCCTGCCAATTGGCTTAGGCATATATGGCTCTCTACAGATCGCTATCTTTGGTGTTCTGGATCAACTCTGCTGATGATAGTTCTCCGTGACACTATCTCAGTCCATTCAGCACCATTTCTCATGGTCTGTCTCTGCCTTTTTTCCCCTCAATGTTTTCAGTTGTCACGATGTTCTCCGATGCCTCTCTTCTCATCACTTGACCAAAGAAAGATGTTTGCCTCTTTCTTACTGTGTATATAATGTGCTATTCATTAGCTTCTTTCAGAAATCATTGTTAGTTACTCTGACAGTTAAAGGAATTCGCAACATTCGTCGCAGGAACCACATTTCGGTTGCTTCCAAGTTCTTCCTAATATTTTTTTTTCCATTTAAATTTCAAGATTCACTGCCATACGGCAAAACAGGTTCTATATAGCACTCCAGCTCTCTCTCTCTCTCTCTCTCTCTCTCTCTCTCTCTCTCTCTCTCTCTCTCTCTCTCTCTCTCTCTCTCTCTCTCTCTCTCTCTCTCTTACATTCAATTATAGTGATTTATAACATAAAATACACTTCATTTTCTAAAATTCAGCTTTTGCTTGCCCTCTAATGTATTTATTTTCAGTTGTACATCTTTCATCTTATGTTATAACTGCCCCTGGTATTTAAAATTATCCACTCGGTTAATCAATTTCCCTTTTATTATTATTTCACATTTGGAGTCAAATATTTCTATGAAATAACCATTGGTAATGTTTTCTTGATATTCAAGGCGACTCCATTCTTTGCACTCTCTGTTACTACAATGTCCTAAAATTGTTGTAGATTTGTTGCATTAAAATTATCAACTGGAGGGATTCGGTGTGTTTCTGCGTTTTATAAACGCCTATTGGGAAATAGGGAGGTCACTGCAAGTTATTGCACCATAAATGCAGAGAGTGTATACAGAAGAGCGTATACAGAAGTGATAACAGAGTACGAAGTAAATGGCAGAGTTACCCTAACCCCATGTACCGTAGAAGTGTTATGTTTGTTTAATCTAAGAGAAATTGTACTCAGCTCACTAATCCCGTGATGAACACCTTCTGCCACCGCTCAGATCTACGCCGATGATGCCACCCACAACATGCCTGGCGCTGTTATAACCACATTGGTCGCATCTTTCACCTCAGATCTACGCCGATGATCCCACCCACAACATGCCTGGCGCTGTTATAACCACATTGGTCGCATCTTTCACCTCAGATCTACGCCGATGATCCCACCCACAACATGCCTGGTGCTGTTATAACCACATTGGTCGCATCTTTCACCTCAGATCTATTCAGATGATCCCACCCTCAATATGCATGATGCTGTCATAGCCACATTGGCCGCATCTTTCACCTCAGATCTATGCCGATGATGCCACCCACAAAATGTCTCACCCTGTCATAACCACATTGGCCGCATCATTCACCTCAGATCTACGCAGATGATGCCAAGCACACCATGGCTGGTGCTGCCATAACCACATTGGCCGCATCATTCACCTCCGCTCTACGTTGATGATGCCACCCACAACATGTCTCACGCTGTCATAACCACATTAGTAGTAGGGGACGTTGTAATGGAAGTTAAATCTGGAGCCGCTCCAGATTTGTGACGTAATATTTTACTATATGAAGAGTATGGCTCCAGATCGCTGACGTCACAAACCGACTCCAGAACGGACCTCATTTTTCAAAAAATTGCGGTTATTTTGAGTACTTCCTGTGTCACTTCCGGATCTTCCGGTTGACTACTTCTTGTCCATGGGTGTCCCAGATCCTCAGGTACCTCAACGGCCTTCCAGCCGATCGTCGCGGGACCCCTTGAAGACAGCGAGGCAAGCCCCGGGGACATGGAATACTTATATAGTTAAGTAGACCAAATATGCACCGGGCACCCAGGTTTGAGTCCCAGCGTGTGTGTTGTGTGTGTACCGGGTAGACCGATGTGAAAGGCGCGAGGGAGTGGGCCCCTACCCTGGATATTAGCCTTTGCCCCCAAATGGGCCGCCAACACACACCTACTGAGAGGAAATGAAGAATGACGACAATAAGGTCCTGGCCAGACCAAAGTAATATATACTACACATTGATCTAGCCAAAAGAACGCTCGGCCATATTCAGCTTTGAAAAAAAAAGACTGAAGAAACATTACGGCCATCAATTCTATATAGGGGTAGATTGCCACACTTAATAAGCACTTAATAACATATAGGAAGTGATTAATTTAGAGAAAATAACTTTAACGACCAGTCTCAAAATAATACATTCAATTAAAATAACATACACAGTGAATGTTGCAGAATAATCATAAAAATACTTTAAAAAATAATAACGCCATTTATTTCCCTTTGTGTATTTTGAAATAATTGTGTCCCTTTTCGTTGTAGTTCTCCAATACAGTGAACCTAACAACTAACAATACGTGTATAATAAAGGGATATGTGGTGCTAGACGCATATAACTGAAGAGACAAGCCATGTCTTCATATATTATGGTAAGCAGGGACGACATATTTTCGTTGTGTTTCTCCAAACAGGCATACGGTTAACCTAATAATACTAGTATAATAAAGGGGATATATGGTGCTAGACGCATATAACTGAAGATACAAGACATTTCTTCAAATATTGTGCTAGGCTAGGATGACATGGAATACAGCTGGCATTCGAACTTTTGAACACAGCACTATGGTAGTACCGTAATAATATAGGTAGTAGTGTATAGTCGTAAGGGAAGGTGAACGTGTACTACAGGGTCTACATAACCATTATAGATAGTAATATATGGACTGTTTAACAGAGGGTGCATGTCAGATACAGAGCTATTATTTATAATATGTATTTCTATAACGCTGTTAAAAAAGTACCTTATTTTTATCTGTTTTACACATACCAAGACCCACGAAAACCTAATTAGCAAACTGTGGAGCGGAACCATACAGCTATTGCTTAGCGTGTCTTAATTTCGCACAAAATCAAGAAGCCGAGAATCCATTCAGTCATTCTTGTGATTATGGTAAAGGTGGTAAAGTTCTGGGCCTGTAAAGCCACATTTTTCACAAAGAGCTACACAATCTAGTAATGTAGACATGTTGTGGTTGTGTACCTGTCTACTATCTATGTCAATAATCTGTAGCTGGAACCAATGTAGATACTAACTGTATCTGCGTGTTTAGATACTAGTATCTGTGATGACAATGGTAGATAATCTCCTTAACCTTTAGTCAATACACACTAGCGGACGAGTATTAAAACACCTACATAAAAAAACAAGACGGTTGTAATATACTTACAGTTATGTCTTCAATAGCTGACCAGTCCTCAATACGAAGAAACTACAGTGGGTGTGTAGAGACTGTATATGTATATCGCTGTTATTCTGGCTTCACAGACTGTATCTCACAGTGACTACAACGCAAGTACCACAGCGCCCTCTATGCTAACTATTTCATAATGTTGAGAGGTCATGGGGCGAGCATGACCCGCAATTCCCCAACCCAGCTCAAACATACCACTGGTCAACAAGCGGGTAGTAGAACGCTTAGTCGCGAAATTCGGACAGCCGCATCAGCGTAATCTGAGCAGCTTGACATAAGAACCTGGCTGAAACCGATTTTACCCGTGGCTCAGAAACTAGTATATAAACCCGAGGCTGGTAACAGTCAAGAAGTGTGATCCGAAGATGACTACAGACCTCAAGACTATGCCTGCTCCATGACTCGTAGAGGTGAGACTATTAGACCAGTGGGTGGTGGTGATAAGGCCGTGGTTGTCTCATCCTACAGAGGAACGTGAACATTACACATCCGGAGACCCTACGGTGAATCCGAAAAGAAGTTCCCTACTAAGACGGGTATGACACTTACTCGACAAGAATATGAACAGATGATCGTAATGCATCGCGAGATCCTAACTGACTTTGACAGACTCAAACAAAGTAACCAAGCCAGTAACGAAGTCAAACAAGGTACTAACAGAGGTGAGCAAGTCAGAAACCAAAACATTCAAGTCAGTGCCCATTTAACACAGGGCACTAACAGAAGAAATCAAGTCCATAACATTCAAGGCAGTGCTCAAGTCAAATAGGGTACAAAACGAAGCCACCAAGTGGACTCAGACTATACCACCAGTTATCAACCCAGCTACTGTCAGATTTATGATGAGCCCAACAACCAGTTGTGGGATGAGCCCAATAGCCAGATGTCTGACGTGCCCGACACTCAAATTGTGAGACACCCTTTGCCTACAATACTCAGATGTCAGCCCATCAAGCAGGAGACCAGTCGTAAGACTCCACGGCAAGTGACAGATACATACCAGGCTTCCAGCCGGAAAAAACCAACCTACTTAGACAATGGTATGAAGAAATCCTGTATATGAAAATAAAATGTGATAATACTATGTATACCAGCTCATATCATATCATCTATTTCGTATAATGGCATTATGCATTTTTATTCTTGTAAAGCGTCAGATATAAAATGAAGCGCCATTGGAGACCGTAGAAGTCACCACCTCCCCTGTTCTGTGCTGATACCTAAGTCCAGCATAGTTAGGGCTATAAGAGCTCCATGGCATTCATTTATGATCACGACCACTCTCCGCTCTTGGGGCGCCTAAGATCAGAGGGAAGATCTAAACCAACAAGAAGAATCTTTACTCAACCACTATTGTGGACACCAGAGGTCGAGAATTCATGGAGAGAAAAGAGGGTGGCCATAAGGAATTGGCAGAGGGTGCGGGGAGCAACCAATTCCGTTGACACAGAGTTGGAAGAGGCTGAAAGGTATAAAAAAGTAAAGGTGCAGGATTTCAAACTCCAAGCAGCAGAGGCAAAGAGGATTAAGTGGGAACAGTTTATCAATGAAGTCGGTTGGAATGTGACATTGGGAAAATTCTGGAGGCTGCACCGGCAGATGAAGAGACAGGTGATGCCTGTTACACATAACACCGTTTATGATGATAACAACCGTCCTATGACGACTGACAAGGAGAAAGGGGAAGCTTTACTTGCGCGATTTTTAAAATAGACGGATCAGCAGGATAGGGCTATTAGTCATAACGTCAGAGAAGCCTTGTCACGGGTCACTAAGAAGGAGGACTGTGAGATTAAAGTGGAGGACATTAAAGGGGTACTGAAACGGGCTAAAGACACAGCGCCAGGTCCAGATGGGGTGAGATACTCCCATATGAGGAACATAAATGATGGGGACTTGGAGGAGATGGCTCTTTGTGTCAACCTAAGCATCAATACGGCGGAAATACCCCACGATTGGCTGCATAGTTACCTGGTCCCACTCCCAAAGCCAGGTAAGGACCACTCCAAAATAACGTATAGCAGAATCCTCGAAAAGATAGTAGCATGCAGGCTCCAGCGACATTTGGAAAGTTGGAATCTGCTTCCCCAAGGACTCGGGAGCTACCGGCCTGGAAAGAATACCTGGGCCAATGCTGCAACTTTTGCATTTGATGTCTACACGGGCTTCCAGGATAAACAAGAGACAGTGGCAGTAGCTCTTGACCTGGAGGATGCGTATAACAGGGTCAAGAATGATCGTTTGATATATACACTATTGGACATGGAAGTCTGCCCTTGCCTTGTTAGACAGGTTGCGGCAGTCCTTTATGAGCGTAAGGTTTCACTGCCCATGAGTACCTGGACTTCTGACCCCTGTACTATTACACCTGGGTTAACGCAGGGTTCTGCCTTGTCCCTGGTGCTCTTTAATGTCTACACCAGCAAAATCGCAGCTATTGAGACACCAGGTGTGGGTAGAATCTTGACATTTGCAGATGATGTTCTGGTTTACAGACAGGGGAGAGACAGGGCGAGTTTCGAGAAAGACGTACAGGTGGCGGTAAACAAGGTGACGGAGTGGTGCAGGGACGCAGGGGCCATTTTAAACCCAGACAAGGCACCGGCTGTGTGGTACTCCCTGGATAACCGGATCGTCAAGACAGACGTCCCAGGTATTATGTTGAATGGATGTCCTCTTAATCGAGAGCGTAAACTGAATTACTTGGGTATCACCTTTGACAGGTGTTTGTATTTTAAGGATCATGTGGAGGCTTCGGTGGTGAAGGCTGGTAGTGGACTTAATGCATTGAGCGCTATTTCAGCAACCGGGGTAGATCAGAGGATGCTGTACAGGCTCTTTTAGCAGTTAATAATTTCTGACATTGAGTATGGTTTGGGGCTGTTGACAGTATCAAAAGGCCAGCTTGAAAGGTTGGAGCGCATACAGAAGGACACACCATTTATCTGCATAAGGTATATCCTGACGCTACCTACAATGACGGATAGACATAGGGTCCTTCAGGCCAAATGGTACCTGAGAGTTTCCGCAGACAGGGATCACCCGCTGCATCCAGCAATGGATATGGTTAAGGGTCATAGACTAAGACGAGGCAGGTCCTGGATGCCTTAAGCAGAACTTAAGTCTATAAGTCAGGTATGTGATCTAGAGGCCATCAATCGTGAAAGAGAGTGGGTTGAAGTTCCGGATGACATGACGGACTGGCACAATGTAATAATAATACTGGGTCGTGAGAGCAGAGAATGGGCAGCGGGCCACACTGAGTTTGAATTGCAACAGCTAATCCAGAGCAACACACATCAAGGTGACATATTCATCTACACCGATGGGTCAGTGGTGAGAATCAGAAGGATTATAGCAAAGGCTAATGGGTTAGTCTTGAAAAAGGAGTGCCTGGCATATGAGACTACGACCTCCAGCATGAGAATGGAGGTGGAGGCAGTAACAGCGGCATTCCGGAGGCCAAAGGAGACTACTACAACACAAATTGTGTTCATTACTGATTCAAATAATATACTTAGCAAGGTGGAGAAAGGAATGTTTCGTGTGGAATGGCTCTCGTCGCTTCAGATGTCACAGATTGTGAGAATTGTACTGATATTTTGCCCTGGCCATGTGGGTGTACGGGGGAATGAACATGCTGATAGGCTAGCAGGGAATGCACCTCTTGGTTTATCTTGCCTATTGACAATTGGTCGTGCGCTTGTGGGATCAGGTGGAGAAGGCGGATGAACAGATTGAGAACCAATATGTGTAAAGAATGAGATTGCGGGGGCTTGGCAGGGGTTCTGGAAGAATCTCAAATCTGAGAGGATATATGAGATGGATACGGGTAACAGAGCAAGTGTGTAAACTTATGTCACTAAGACACGAGTTGAGAAACCAACCCAACACCTGGACACAAAGGGGCTTAGTTATGTGGTCACATGACGGCACTAGGTCAGAAACCGGAAAAGGGTGCGCTCAGGCAGAACGAGCTGAGACGCGAAATGAGAAGATTGGTTCGGAGAGATTTTGAGAAGGTTGAAAGCGGGTTGCGATGGTTGCATTTATTCAAGATTCAGTCTGCAGGATGGAGTGTTCTTGTTAAAGAAGGTTGTGATTGCAGAAGCAGTACACTGAAGCTACGTATGACGATGGGCCAGTAAATGCCGACCAGATGTTGTGAGAGAGTTGACCCCGTTTTTGTGAACACATCGACAAGAATGGCGGAGAGAGACACGCCGTGACAACGACTGGTTGGTCACAAGTGTAATGTGCGTGAGTAACTAACGGTGTTATTAACGGTTAGCAGTGAATTGTGAAATATATATTGTACAGCAACAGCAAGGTCCAAATGACGATTAGTTGAACCATGTATTCTCTATTGATAGACACTAGGTGTGTTGGTCATACACAGAACGCTGAAAGGCAGGACGCGTTGAACTTGTTGTGTTGTGTGCACAAAAGATTCGCACAGTGTTTATACGAGCCTGTAGAGATATTTCTAAATCTTCTAACTCCTAGACCAAAACCAAGATGTCGGACATGATCAGTGATTCCGGCTCTTGGCACGTTTGTGCTACGTCCTTTTGAGTGAACCCAAATACAAACAAGGAAGAATATTTCGTCAGTACAGTAGTGAACAGTGAACTGTTGAAGAAACAAATAATACAGCAGTGATCTGCGTTTCATGAAAGAAATAGAAAGTTAACACCAAGAGTGGAAGACAAAGAACGACATTGTCCAAGGTCAATAAAATGGCGACAACCAACTACAACAAATAAGCTCACGTCTTAGCCAAACAGCACGTTAGGTGAGTTGTGGGGTGTATTAAATCAGTGTGCAGTTGCAAAGAACACATCAAAGAACTTTAATTCAACATTCTAGATATTTATTCAAGGAGAAAGATTATGGCACTCAGCCACACAGATCATCAATCTAGAGCCGTGTTCATGTGCTTCACGCACTATTGTGCTCAAATGAACTAATCGCAGTGTCAGATTTAAGAATTTTTGTCAGATCCAATTTTCCAGTTCCAGCAGTAGTATGATAGGTACCATTGACACCACTTTGTGGGGATCACCATATTGAAGACCAAACTTCTACTGATTCCTGGTCAGACCGAAATGCAGTAAATATGATCCATACCATCTTTTGAAGTAATCTGAAGTGGAGCCAAGCATCTGGACCAAGCCACCAAGGACACCGGAGCTGAATTTATACAGGTTAAGTTGTTTTCACTTGATTTGTGCATGTGTCCTGCTTAGTAGTCCAGAGTCAACAGGCACCCTTTCATCAAAATGTTTGCTCACCCTCATCATTAGTGGGAGGTTGGAGGGCTACTTTTGTGGTTATTTCATCATCACCCAAAAGTACGTTCCGTTCAGTTAGTATTTGTAATTGACTTGATAATTAAGTAAATGTACGACTACTAGCGTAAACTTTGTAGTGTTTTGTAACTTAGTCGATTATTTGTTGTTCTTTAACGTCATTAATGTCTCTATAAGTTAAGATTGTTGTGTCCACAGGTGTTATGTCGTTTAGCTAAAACTTCTGATAGGTGTTATTGTTGTCCAGTATTGTTACCATTATTGTGAAACAGCATTATTACAACAGGGTCATCACAGTCTGCTTCACCAGAGCAAGATCAGCAGCGACACTGACTCAGATATATTCTTGCTGTTGAGATTATCTACCATTGTCATCACAGATACTAGTATCTAAACACACAGATACAGTTAGTATCTACATTGGTTCCAGCTACAGATTATTGACATAGATAGTTTACAGGTACACAACCACAACATGTCTACATAACTAGATTTTGTAGCACTTGGTGAAAAATGTGGCTTTACAGGCCCAGAACTTATGGCATGGGCAAAGGAAGAACTCTCTGCCTTTCAAACACAACAAAGAGAAGACAGATCAGAAGCCAGAGAGGCCAGAGAAGCACAAGAGAAGGCAGCCAAAGAACTTTAAGAACTGGAGCTACAAAAATTAATAGCACATGAGGCAGCAGCCAGAGAGGCCAGAGAAGCACAAGATAAATTAGCCAGAGAGGCCAGAGAAGCTCAAGATAAATCAGATAGAGAGACCAGAGAAACACAAGAAAAACAAAAAGATAAAGACCTAGCATTAGAAAGATCAACGAAGCATAAAGACTACAGTTTGAAAAAGACAAACTGGCAGCCGATCAAATCATGAAGGACAAAGATATTGAGGGTATCATTAAAGTGAAAATGCTAGAAATGGAAATGGAAGCTGAAATTGAAAGGAATAAATTAGCAGTCAAAACGTTGGACCCCAACCAGAGATATCAGGGAATCATTAGAAACTTCGCACAAGGTGACTCGGTATCAGCATGTGTGACTAATTTCGAAGTCCTCATGAACCACTATACGGTTCCAACTGAAGTGTGGGCGATCTTATTTCATAAGCATCTTGCCCTGGAGCCTCTCAAAGTTCTAGAGATGATACCTGAGAATCGTCGAACAGATTATCAGTACATAAAAGAGCGAGTCCTAGGACATTTTGTCTTAGATCAGAAAGGACTTCGCACAGCTTACAAGGCTTTAACCCCAAAGACAAACCAGACCTTCCTAGACTTTACAGCTGAAACCACATCCCTATTTGATAAATGATTGAAATCAGCAGGGGTAGGGACTGACTTTGGCAAATTAAGAGATCTAATGCTATAAGACAAATTAATCTCAGCAGTGCCTGATAACATGGCAACGTTCCTGATAGAACATAAATGTGCGTCCGTATTTGAGATGGAGTCCAGATGAGAAGCGTACTACAACACACATAAAGAAATTGTTGCAGAAGGGGCCAAATCTGAACTAATAATAGGGGCGGCAGCCAGATTGTCAAATCAAAAGAGTAGCAATCCATTAAATAGATATCACCGATACAATGACCAAGACATAGATAATCGACCATACCAATACAAATCAATTCATCAGAGACCATATAACACACCAAATAAGAGTAGGATGATAGATTGCAATTATTGCAGCAGACAACACTGATCACTTGAAATGTGTGAAAGTAATCTAAATTATGACTCATAAATAACAAAACGTATCGGTAAAAAGACTAGACAAGGTCTCAGACTATAGAAGCAATGTAAAATGTTATCTTCGCCATAGTTTTGGACACATAGCAAAGACTTGTAAATTAAAACAACTGATCAATGCCAATCTGATACGTCACGTCAAGCAGTGACGAGGACATACCACAAAACACCAATACACCAGACATAAATACTAGGCAATACGACAGTAGCAATAATGAGAGATACATAAAAGAAGCTCACTCGGTTCAGGATGATAAGACAACTCCAAAGTTCCAAACGGCATTCGTGAATGGAAACGCGGTAAGCATGATCAGGATCAGTGCTACATCAATTGTTGGTGTACACAGAAAACTGATAAATGACGATGACTATACTGGCCAGAAAGTAACTTGTAAAACATTAAGCGGTTCTGTAGAAGAATATAAAACAGCGATGATACACATTGATGGCCCATACTACCAAGGACATATACCCGAAGCAGTTCTAACACACACTACAGCAGAATTAATGTTGGGAAATATTCCAAATTTAAAAGAATGTACAAGTCAAGACATAGAAAATGGGAAAAAGAGAAAAGAATCATGAAACGCCACTCTACTAAAGACCAACATTTTAAAATAGACGATAATATATCAGACATATTAACAAATATGTACCAAACAGACGAAGAAAACAGAGAAGACCAGCACCCTACATTGATTAAAATTTACCAACACAATCCACTCAAGACGTTATCACATGGGATGCACTGTCATTCAGACCAAGTTTAACTAGGAGTGAGAAAGCCAAGGTAGACTTTCTCATTGAACATTACCAATCACACAGCCCATCATTTACTGACAGTACAGCAATTCTTCAGCAAGAATTAACACAATACTTAGATAGTACAACCATAACAAAGATTAATCAACTTGCAGACAATAGTCTCAGTCAACCCACATGTTATGCTAGAAATCAGTCCGGAGAATTGGTTGACACATCTTCTGATGAGGAGTACGATCACAATAGATATAGATAACATCATATACTTCAAAATTAAACACTCTAGTCTTGTGATATGTATATTGAAGATATAGATAGTTTAGTGTAGATATAATTTTTTTTAACGGAATGAATGCTTAGTTCATGATAGTATTGGTTGAATGAACATATTGTGATATAAACATCATATGCAAGAATAATAACATTAACTACATTTCTCATATAGAGGAGCTAAAGTGTTAGAGGACATACAGACCAGATAATGCCATAATGATAGGTTGTCATGATCAAGTGTTACATGGAGTTAATGGAGTTAAAGTAATACTTCTACTTCATTCTGATGTTGATATCTATGAAATGCCAGTCAAACATGTAAACTTGTGATGTACACAGCAAAGAAAAACATTGCAAATGTACATGATATCACCTATAAATCACTTAATAGCAATGGCGCTTGAAGAATCAACAGCACTCTGAATTGCTAATCAGGACATTTGCATGTGACTGGAAACAGCTTAAGATTAGTAACTCCTATTTCTTGTATTAATACTTGTTTTATATTCATATGTACATAAATATGTACATCCCATTGTGTTATTATTCTCAGATAGTATTAGAATATCTGAAGCTGAATGGAGAGTAAGAATGCAGCTGCAGATAGAAGACCTACCCCACTTGAGCATAAGATGAGCACCATATAATTCCATAGACCACCAGACTATTTACAAGCCACTGTTAAATGGATACAAGGTTGATCTACATCTCACAAGTATTCATCAAAGATTCTAGGTTCAAGATATTAATTGAAAACTATAATTTTTTGCATTATCATCATCATCAAAATGTTTGGAAAATATTATTTCTCTTGATTTTGGATTATCATCAGTCATCATCATTATGACAAGTAGTGAATACTTATATAGACTATTATAGATTTTGAAACTGAATAGTCCCAATAGAACTTAGGATTATGAGAAGATCCAATACATATTGTACGAGAGACACTGATGAATCAATCTACTACTTGAAGTCTCTACAGCAGAATAACTATATGTTGCAAACAGAAAAACGACAAGTCCAACAGTACGACACATGTGGTTACAGGTTAAAAAAAAGGTGCAAATTGAGGCAAGTGGTAAAGCGAAAAATGATCATAAGTCCACAGAACTTATGAAACAACAACAAGTACAAAACTACAGAATTGTTCTAAACCAGAATATTTCAAATGAGAACAAACACGTTGGATATATGTGTTGTATTACTGTATTGCTTCAATGTACAGTGATGATAAATTGTAGAACATGTATACATAGGATGGAATATATTTTCATTCATTGATTATACACTTGGGTTTTCTTTTTATTTTCTTTGCATCATTTGATTTGTGCAATCGCTATATGGCAACATGTATACATGACATGGATATACTATTAGCATGTATGGGTGTTATAGAACACTTATGCATTGTATAGATATGATGATACAATGAGGTAAATGAGTCTCATTTGTAAAGGCATAATTAAAAATGACAAAAGGTATAAGTTACATAGAGAAATGGTATAGAACAAACAGAAAACCAGCATCGTCAGAACATCCATGGGCAATGATAGCTGCCAGACAAAGAAAGATCAGGTCAAGATACCCCAAAAATAGAAATACCTAGGTAAACTACATAAATGATAAATACACTACAAGCATCAAAGCAGCACCAAGGTCAAACTTAACTCATCAACGTCAAAGTCAAAGCAAGAACGATCCATAGATACAAGAAGAGACAGTGAAAGCCATAGTCCATAATCACACACATATGCTTTACTCAGAGCCTGGGGCTTGAATTGTGTCGGAAGCGCATGTATAGTACATGATTGAGGAGCTGCTAGGGATGTTTGATGAAACATTGGATCCTACGTCAGACCAGATCACATAACCTCTGAACTTGAAAAGAAGGCTGTTACTACACGGTGTAGACGGGTTACTGTGGTCACATAATTTTTTTTTTTTGGTTGTGATGTTATTTATTGATGAAAACTTGTCGAGATTCTAAATGAAACATGGAAGAGATAAGCTCATACGTAATGACAATAGACGTACAGATAGGTGCGAGTATATAGAGAGACAAAAGCGTGCGACCATAGAGTCCA
Source organism: Cepaea hortensis (assembly GCA_963921405.1). Classification (NCBI taxonomy): domain Eukaryota; kingdom Metazoa; phylum Mollusca; class Gastropoda; order Stylommatophora; family Helicidae; genus Cepaea; species Cepaea hortensis. The sequence continues at coordinate 89,222,600 of OY992895.1, read as the reverse complement.
CCAAACAAACAGTAGTGTGCACTTATCCAACTCATTTCAAGAAGTATAAGACTGAATAAAGGTAGTAAAATGTCTACAACATTTAAAAAAAGGGGATATTGCCATGATTTGGATACGGGAAACAGAGCAAATGTGTACACTTATGTCACTAAGACACGAGTTGAGAAACCACCCAGACACCGGGACACGAAGGGGCGAAGTTATGTGGTCACATGACGGCGCCAGGTCAGAAGCCGGAAAAGGGTGCGCTCAGGCAGAGCGAGCTGAGACGTGAAATGAGAAGATTGGTTCGGAGAGATTTTGAGAAGGTTGAAAGCGGTTTGCGATGGTTGCAGTTATTCAAGATGCAGTCGGCAGGAAGGAGTGTTCTTGTTAAAGAAGGCTGTGATTGCAGAAGCAGTACACTGAAGCTACGACTGACGATGGGCCAATAAATGCCGACCAGCGGTGGTGAGAGAATTGACCCCGTTTTTGTGAACACGTCGACAAGAATGGCGAAGAGAGAGAGACACGCCGTGACAACGACTGGTTGGTCACAAGTGAACTATGCGTGAGTAACTAACAGTGGTTATTAACGATTAGCATTGAATTGTTAAATCTATATTGTGCAGCAAAAGCAAGGTCCAAATGACGATTAGTTGAACCATGTATTCCCTATTGATAGACACTAGATGTATTGTGTAACAGTAATGGAGTACTGGGGTATTATTAGGATCTAGTGGGAAACAGATACAGCACGATTGAGCATTGAGACTGAAAGCGGGGAGAGATGCTCAATCGTGACGTATTGGGTTGGCAAGGGCAGTTAACATCAAGCCTTTGACAGGAGAAGAAGCTAACTTGTCATCATGAAGAAATAAACAGTATTTGTATTAAACCATCACGTCTTGTGAGTTCCTGCTCTGTTACAGGACACGAAATGTTGCCTAAGACCCAGGATTCGAACCTGATATAGTCCAGTCGGTATAAAAACAACGTGAAGTAATGCCGTATAACATCGCGAAGAAGATGTTCTATGCTCCGGTCCTATAAGTCACCAGAAACAATTTCGGCACGTTGTGGAACAACTAGTGAACGTAATAAGGCGCAGTGAAAAGATGGCCAGTAAATTGTAAATTTCAGTTATCTGTGAATACAGAGGCCAAAAGCCCGCCCAGGGGTGGTCCTCTGTAAGTCTTTTTCAAGACTTGAGATAACAAATAAATTAGCGTCAAGAGGCTTGGTATAACCGTCACTTTTTAGTGTTCACAACTCAAGAGGCTTGTCATAGCCGCCGTTTTGCAGTTTTTTACCTCAAGAGGCTTACCATGGCCGGTGCCTGAATTTTATCGTTTTCAAGGGGCTTACCATAGCCGTTGCTTGGAATTATCACTTCCAAAGGGCTTACCATAGCCTGAATTTTGCCATTTCCAAGAGCTTGGTCCGGGCCGCCACCTGCGGTGACGTTTGTTTCAACGGGCTACCAAAGCCGCTGCCATACATCGTTGTTTCGGGGAGCTGACCAAGACTGCCCTGTGATCGTGTCTGATCGATTTGAAACTTGCTGTCGGAAAATGATGCTCTTTGATCATTCAAAAACTGGGACACCCATGCTCTAGACTTCACAGAACTTTGGAAAAAGGGGGCAATCCAAAAACCCAGTCGTCTGATCGTTGAGTCAGGTGAGAAAGAACATTTTAATAAAATAATCAAGTTCAGCCTCAAGGTTAATAGGTTTCATTCTGAACGCTAACAACTGGAAAAAAAGACAGCAAATAAATAAGGCATCTCGGGGCTCTGCTACAGTTGAGAGCCGCTCGCTATCTCAAGACATCGATGAAGTGCCCCACCCGGGGTGAAGTCAGAAGCCAGAAGACTGGTCGGGACCCTACCATGGGTTGAAATTTATCCAGGCATCCCAAGAGACGAAGTTACCTGGGAGGAGACAGACTAACTGAACTCCGCTACCTGAACTCCGCGACTGAATTTCGGCTGACGCAGAATCCAAGTGTTTGGGTAACCTGAGAAGAGCGTAATCTGACGGCGAGTCTAGGAAAATACCTGGTGCTGGGATCGAGAAACAGAAGTACGTAAATTTATAAACCTGGTAACTGATTGAACTGATTGAAATAAGTGATTTGATTTGTGTTTCTTAAATTAGGAAATTACGATTGTGAAGTTGTTTGCTTGCTCTGTTTAAGTACATTTCAGCATAACAGATTCATCACGGCACAGTAGAGAATTATTCCAGCTGAGTTTTTTTTTCCCAGCTATCAAGAAGCATATAGAAGAAGATATTGTTTTTAGGCTGAGATAGCATAAAGCGTAAAAATGCACCTGAGCAGAGACTTATAGTCTGTCCGGAAATTTATGCCGTCATTCAAGATCAATTATTTTGAAAACTATCTGTTGCATCGTTATGAAATTTTTCCAGCCGTCTTATATTTACCCCCACCCAAGGAATATGTCTTTGATAGGTCCAAAAACAACTTAAATCATTAAAAGCGGCATCATTCCTTTGATGGTTTGCTTAACAACTAGTGATTTCTTGTTAAAAAGTTATGTTTACGGTAATGAGGACCTGCAAATCCAGATGACAAACAAAGGCGTATCTGGATTCGTATGGGAGTGGGTGCAATCAAAGAAGTAGCTTACAGTCGACAAAATCGGCTGCATTGCACCGGGTTTTTATCCCATATGGCTCAGTTTCTTTCCGCAGCGCGGAAAGCGTCGCACAAAGCACGAACTCCGTAGCTCCAACGACGACCCTCGGCAGTCTCCGAATAAAATGAATGACGCGGCCCGGACAGACAGACAGAACGGTAGGTAGGTAGGTAGATAGGTAGGCAGAAAGATAGGTGGATGGATGGCTGGCTGGCTGGCTGAGTGGGTGGATCGGTCGGTTGGTGGGTCGGTCGGTCGGTCGGTGGGTGGGTGGGTCGGCAGACAGGCAGGCAGACAGACAGATAGATTAGATAGATAGATAGATAGATAGATAGATAGATAGATAGATAGATAGATAGATAGATAGATAGATAGATAGATAGATGATAGATAGATAGATGATAGATAGATAGATAGATGATAGATAGATGATAGATAGATAGATAGATAGATAGATAGATAGATAGATAGATAGATAGATAGATAGATATTTGTCGGTCGGTCGGTCGGTCGGTATGTGGGTGGGTGGGTCGGCAGGCAGACAGACAGACAGACAGATAGAGTAGATAGATTAGATAGATTAGATAGATAGATAGATAGATAGATAGATAGATAGATAGATAGATAGATAGATATCGGTAGGTCGGTCGGTCTGTCGGTGGGTGGGTGGTCGGGCTGGCAGGCAGGCAGATAGATAGATAGATAGATAGATAGATAGATAGATAGATAGATAGATAGATGATAGATAGATAGATGATAGATAGATAGATGATAGATAGATAGATAGATGATAGATAGATGATAGATAGATAGATAGATAGATAGATAGATAGATAGATAGATAGATATTTGTCGGTCGGTCGGTCGGTCGGTATGTGGGTGGGTGGGTCGGCAGGCAGACAGACAGACAGACAGATAGAGTAGATAGATTAGATAGATTAGATAGATAGATAGATAGATAGATAGATATCGGTAGGTCGGTCGGTCTGTCGGTGGGTGGGTGGTCGGGCTGGCAGGCAGGCAGATAGATAGATAGATAGATAGATAGATAGATAGATAGATAGATAGATAGATAGATAGATAGATAGATAGATAGATAGATAGATAGATAGATAGATAGATAGATAGAATCGGTGGGTCGGTCGGTCGGTGGATGGGTCAGCCGACCGGCAGGCATTCAGACAGACAGGCAGGCAGACAGACAGACAGACAGACAGACAGACAGATAGATAGATAGATAGATTGATTGATTGATTGATTGATTGATTGATTTCCACCAGAAACCGGGCCTTGTCAGCTAGTTTATTTATATAATCACGTTTCATGAAAAAACCCACATTTGGAGACACCTCTGAATCTTCGCGCTGTTTGTTTGAAAACGAAAGTCACGTGAAAATTTTGAATAATGTGGGTCGAGTCTTGGTGAAACTGTAAAACTGTTAAAATCATGGACGTAATCTTTAAGTCATTATTAATATACCGTATATAAGCTAACTTTAAAATCTGCTGTAAAATCTCCAGAACAAAAATTTTTTTGTTGGGTGGACATAATGATAACGTTATATACTAAATCTCATCATTTTATCTCAGCCCGTTACTGAGATATTGAATTTTATATTGAGGCAACCAAAAAAAAACACACTATAGGACGCGTGACTGCATGGTTAGGAGAGTTAAAGGTGGCAGTCAGCGAGGTGGAATGTTTCGTACACTGGTTACAGAGAAAAACAAATAATGAGATGAAAAGGAACAACAAGAATAGCCGAGGACAGCCACTACTTAATGAAAATAGAGGGCAGTGTAGAAACATTTACCTTAATCCAAAGATGACTAGGGTTAGGAGCTGGTATAATGATCAGGAATACAAAAATCGGCGTGAGAGAAACCTTTCAAGGAAATCATGGGACTGGCCCTCTCACAGTGCAACTGCTAGAAAAAGACGTGACGAATGGTTTGAAAAAAGACAAAGACAGTATCTAAACTCAGGTGTAAGAGACAGAGTTGAACCTGTAAATAAAATACAAACTAGTCCTAAAATGGTTGCGAATGTGACTAGTGGACAGAAAAAGAAAACAATGGTATTAGTGAAGAAAATAAACCGAGAGACACAGACGCAGACAGGTAATACGATAGAAAATAGTACGCAGACTCAGGTAGAAATTGTAGAGAAAAATACCCAAGTGCAACCAACTAAGAAAATAGTAAGGGGAACGCAGACTATTAAGACGGTGGAAAGTGCGGAAACACCTCAGGTGAAATTAGAAAAAGGAAACAAGGTTGAAGTTAAGAAAGATAAACAGACAAATGCCAAAGATGTTAAAAGACGGGTGAAGAAAAGTTTTGAGGAGAAGCCAAAGAGGAGAGGTGTTGAAAGAGGAAATAGCAGTATGATAGTTAATAGAGGTACTGCCATCTCAAGTTCCTCAAGTATAGACATGAAACTAATTCCCAAATGGTGTAGGAATATTAGCTGTCGGAGTTCAGATTACGAAGAAGATATTTCCACATGTTATAGTGATTCTGAAACAGATATAAATACTGGTGAGTCGAAGAATGAGAGAGTTACACTACGAACAGATCCTGACTTGAAGCGTAATGTTCCCTCGTACGGTGTAGTTGCTGGTGGACAGACGGACAGAGTTTTAGTTAGTGACTATAGAGAACTAGATGACAAGAAAGTAGGGAAAACTAAGAGACGAATACCGAGAAAGAGAAAGAAAGACAGAGGTTCTAAGGGTGACTATGGGAATAGGGTCGACGTATCTGCAGTAAATCGTTATGAGAATTATTATGAGTCTGAGGAAAGAACTATTGTCAGTGTGTCATCTGAAGACGAGATGGGAAAGTACAAACGATACGTAAGGTATATAGGAAACAGTGAGCAGACCGACGCAAATAAAGGAAATAAGAAGAATAGTAATAGACAGATAGCGGGAATTTACTCCTCGACAACAGAAGATAACATAAGAAAACTCAGAGAATTAAGACCTGAGTACTTTAACAGGTTGACAACAGATAGTGAAGATGACATAGTAAGAGAAAGACGTACTAATGTACTGACAGACAATGAATTATTTAACTTAGACACACTCTATAACGGTTAAAGTTACTTGGGTGAGGAAGGAAAATGGAATAGTTTTGGCTTATAAGAAAAATTGCGATTTGAGCATATAGATATATGAGCTGTCTAAAATAGGCAGATGAATTTTGTTTGGTGTAGCATCGCATGGTACAGGGTAGGCGATGATGTTGTTGATATTTTACGTGGATACGAAATACAGGATATCTGGTTTTTGATTCCGGTGTAGGGAGAGTAAACTAGATAAAATAAGTTTGTCCGGAAGGGATAGGTACAGAGAGTTAGTCACGTTGAGTGATGTATAAATGGTGTGCACAGAATTAGTAGAGGATGAAGGTTCGTACTAGAAATGGTTCGACTCAGAGCTGTGACGTGATGTCTGAGAAAGTTGTTGGGTGCAGAAGTATAGAATGATAGTTACGAGATTAGTGACCGGTTGGAATGAAGTTTGTTTGAGAGATAGTTGATAGTGCTATAAATGAGATATAAGAAAGCAATGAATTGAGAAAGTCCTGTGGAATAATTCGTCTGGTTGTGCGTTGTTCAACGTGAGTATAACTGTAGTCAGACAGCTGTTCGTCGTGTTGAAGGAAGTAGGAGAGAGGTGTGGTGACGTCGCCTAACTGAAATACATAGATAAAATGTAAGAGTGGCGTTGATATGTCTTGTGTCGATGTGTGTAGAGGAGATCAATACGCTTAGGTGGTGGTGAGTGATTGCTGGAATGTTGAGGTGGCGTCTAAAGTGTTTTGTTGTAGTAATAGTATGGAGACGTTAGGTTGTCGCGATGCGAGAGTAGTCGTGAGATAAGAGCGAGGTTGTGTATCATTGTCCGTGTGAATATGCGAAGAGTGGTTGATAAGTGAACTTGATAAAAGAGGAACGTAGAGTATGCGAAAATTGAAAGATAGAAAGAACGTGATTAGAGAAAGAATTGTGATGTCTTTTCGTTAGAATATCTGACGTTGGAAAAAAAGTTAGGGAAGTTCTGTGACAAGTTGACGGAAACAGAGTTAACATTCTGAATGATGTTTCATAAAATATGTTTAGTATTGTTAACAGGGATGTGTCGAAGCAAGAATGCCTAACACTGAGAAATGAGAAAAGTGAGGTCTGCTGTCAGTTATAAGTGGCGTGAATTGCAGTTCTGAAAGAGTCCTGATAAAGAAGACGAAGGTAGTTAAATGAATGTTGGAGAACGTGTTCTGATAAAGGATGACCAGTTTGATTATCGTCACGATACAAGAATGCTAGGAGAGACCTGAGGATAGCTTAGAGTAGTCGTGGTGAGATGTTGGAAGATAATGATGTGTTTAAGTAAATTGCGTCGGATAGACGAGAAACTTAAAAAGTAGAGTTGGTTGTATTGGTGAGAGACAAAGTTTTGTTGGACGTAAGAGGTTAGAGATACCGTGGTTAACGGTAATAAAAATAGTTAGTTGTAGAAATACTTGGAATAAATCCAAGGGAAATAATTGACCACTGGTACTTTGAGGTAACATTGAGATAATAATAGGTGAAATGAGTTGACCTGTAGTTTACAGTGATTGAATTACAAATAATATGATGTGTAAGGAGTTAGTTTGACTTCCAGAAAATGGAACGGTCAATTGTGGAGTGGTGATTGTGGTTGAGAAGAACAAATATTGTTCTAGATTAAAGAAGTTAGTCTGTAGTTAACAGATATACATACGTAGCAGTGAGGTGTTTTGTTAAGTCGTATGGGAGGCCAAGGTTGATGGGCCACTGTACGTAGTAATTTGAAGGGAGTTGTATTTTTTTGAAAACCTTCTCTTTAGAGAGAAGACAATTGTTTTATGGTGAGTTTTAATGCCTCATATATAATATGTTTTTTTTTTTGCTTGATTTGGTCCTGTAAAATGATTGTTATTATTTTAGAATAGGATTATTGTGTTCGTAGACTTTTGAATACAAACTACTGGTCCGTAAAAGAGACCAGTAGTATTAGGTAACAATAGATTAGGATGTATGTTGTATTATTTTAACCATCTTCATCACCATCTTCATCACCATCATCATCACCATCTTCATCACCATCACCTTTAATTGACATGAGGGGAAACATAAATGATGTTATAAAAATGTGGGGGGGGGGGTATGATGTTCTGTTTTGATTTTATTTCGCTTAACTTATAATTTAAGTGAATTGTCTTGTATGGTTGAAAATACATGTTGGAAATTAGTTAGCTTAAGTTTAATCTACATGGTTTTGTCTAGAATAAAGACAATACATGGGGCTTTATTTTAGTCCTTCGTTCAGAAAATAGTAATAAACTACTGGGGACTAGAAGAGAGACATTTATTTGGGATCCTTCGTTCAGAAAATAGTAATAAACTACTGGGGACTAGAAGAGAGACATTTATTTGGGATCCTTCGTTCAGAAAAGAGTTAATAAAACTACTGAGAGCTAATAGAGAGACACATTCTCTTTGTGAAGAATAAGTTCATGGGTATTTTGTTGCTGTGATAATCAGCGTAGAGAGGTTAATATGGCTATGAAGTGTTGGAAACAGAAGACGAGCTTACTACACAAGTAAAATGGTTATGGGAAACTTTAGAGATACACTAAAGTAAGCATTAATTAGAAATATATGGATTAGAAGCCATATGAGGGAAGAAAAGATTAATATAGCAGTGGGGTAAATGAGGAGAAAGTTTTAAACATGGTTTACATGGGGTCAGAAGAACCATGATGTACACAGGATTGCGGGGTTATAGAAAAAGAAGAGGGTAACGGGTTACCCCAGACAAAAACATGAATTGAATCCATGTTTAAATCTGAAGAGTGATTAGACACTGTGGATAACAGTACAATAATAAAGGGGTGTAAGTGTGTAGTGGAGACATAATGACATAGGGTTTTTGAGAGTCCGTAATAGATGGACTGTGATAAAGTCGATTGCAAGTAGTCACAGATAGAAGTTAGGAGTAGTATAAGGTTGCTGTTGATAACGGCATAAGTGGAGGTTTTAGTAGATATGCCCATAAGAAATGGACATTAAGAGAGAATTTTTGAGTGAGGTATAGGAGAAGATTAGTTATGTGAGGTGATATGTATAATGTTGGAAGAGGTCTTAAAGGAAAATAGATTTTTTAATTGTGTCCTCGGGATATTGTTTTGTGGTTGACATTACAATGAGAGGTTGAAGTAAGGTTCAGAGACATAAAAGTAATAGTGTCTGTAATATATAGACAATTGGATGTGAATAATGTTTTTGATGCTGTAGATAGCAGCGTAAACGTTTACCATAATGAGTGGTAAAGGTGTGTGATTTAGGTGAGTGTGGTTTTAGACTTTATTACATAAAGTCTCAAATGACATAGGAGGGTAAAGGAGTGTGGTTTGGTAAAGGGGGTGTGTGATTTAGCTGAGTGTAGTCTTTGTGTGGAAGAGTTCTACTGCTCCTTTTAAATACCGGTGGCCACCGATTCTTTGTCTTCCTATCGTGTGAAAGTAATTTCAGGTTAGTTGAAAGTGGGGGATTAGTAGAGTTGGTGATAAAAATAAGGAGTTGGTGTTAGCGTTTGAAATTTTAAGCAGATTGCTTATGAAGAGAAGAAGGAGTATTTAAGAAGACGTGTTATGATGTTATGATATGTTGTATAAAGTTGAGATTTAAAGGTTATATGTAAATATGTTATGTTTGTTTGAAGGGCCAGAAACGAAGAAGAAGTGGGTTGATATATAGCAGGGGAAAGAGTTAAAGAAATAGAATATTTACTTAAGATGGAGTTGGTTTGGGGAAGATTAGAGGAACTGCGAGAAGTAAAGAAAAAGAGGGAATAGAGTAAGGGGATTAGGAGTAAAGATTTTTCCTTTATAAGGAAAAGTCTTTAATAAACATGGGGAGGTGTAACAGTAATGGAGTACTGGGGTATTATTAGGATCTAGTGGGAAACAGATACAGCACGATTGAGAATTGAGACTGAAAGCGGGGAGAGATGCTCAATCGTGACGTATTGGGTTGGCAAGGGCAGTTAACATCAAGCCTTTGACAGGAGAAGAAGCTAACTTGTCATCATGAAGAAATAAACAGTATTTGTATTAAACCATCACGTCTTGTGAGTTCCTGCTCTGTTACATATTGGTCTTACACAGAACTCTGAAAGGCAGGAAGCCGGCGGTGTATGATGGCAACTACGGTGATAACTGTGCTAAAATAAAGTGATCGAGTGCTCTAAGGACGCGTTGAACTTGTTGTGTTGTGTGCACGAAAGATTCGCACAGTGTTTATACGAGCCTGTAGAGATATTTCTAAATCTTCTAAGCCCAAGACCAAAACCAAGATGTCGGACATGATCAGTGAATCCGGCTCTTTGCAGAAGACCAGAGAGAACATTTAATCAGATAGCGGTGGGAACAATTAGTATTATAACTCTTCGATGGTTATTGAACGAGGGGACTGATCACGTATGGGAATGTCCTGAGTGCAGTGATGTCAGTTCTTAACTCAACACAACTCAGCACATTCTTGTAAAATGTACTGAAATACTGTAAAATGTACTAAAATACTGTAAAATAAACAGGCATATATTATAATTATGTCTTGGTTGTTGAATTTTAGCGTTTACTTCACACACACACACACACACACACACACACACACACACACACACACACACACACACACACACACACACACACACACACACAAATATATATATATATATATATATATATATATATATATATATATATATAATTGTCATGTAATGAGAGAATGATACATATTGACGACAAATTCAAGAAATATTTCCACAAAATTAAGGAATCGGATTAACCAAAGTAGGAAAACTGTTGACCATAGTATGAAATATCTCAACCAAACTTACGAAAAGTAGGAAACTTGGCAAAACGTTGGAAAATCTGTTCCCAAAAGGGAAAATAGTTGGCCACATTTCAACCAAATATATGAAAAGCAGGAAAATGTGTTAACCAAATGGCAAAAAATCTTGGCCAAGTAAGAAAATTTGTTAACCAAATGTGAGAAGTGTAGCCACATTTCAACCAATCTTATAAAAATTAGGACACTTTCTTAACCAAAATGAAAAAGCTTAGCTAAATTTCAAACAAGCTGATAAACATCCCAGCAAAACTTATGAAAAGAAGGAACATTTGTTAACCAAAATGCGAAAAGTTTGGCCAAAGTACAACCACACTCTTAAAAATTAGAAACCTTTGATAACCAAAGGTGAAAAGTTTGGCCAGATTTCAACCAAACCCATAAAATGTAGGAGATTCTGTTGACCAAATGTGAAACATTGTGGCCAATGTTCAACCAAACTTATAAATATCTCACCCATCCCTATGATAAGTAGGAAATTGTGTTGTTCAGATGGGAAAATTTTGGCCAAATTTCAAAGAACCTCATAAAAAGTAGGAAACTTTGTTAACCAAATGGGAAAAGTTTAGCCAAATTTCAACAAAATGTATGAAAAGTAGGAAACTCTGTTAACCATATGTGAAAATGTTTGGTCAAGTAAAGACATATTTCATCCAAAACTTATAAAAAGTGGGAAATTTAGTTAACAAAATATGACAAATTTTAGCCAAATTTCAGCCAAACTAATAAAAAGTAGGGAAATTCCTTAACCAAATTGGAAAAATATCTCACGTTATAATTTTACATCCCCAACCTACTAGAGATATTCGTCTGTCCCCTATGCAAACAACAGCTGCATTTCAGGAAATTAAATGTATCTTATGTAATAAGTCGCTGTGGTTGATTTAAAGAAATAAAATTTAAACAATAAAAATTGTTCTCTTTATGTTTCCAAATTGAATGTTTCATGTAGAAATTTAATTGTTAACTTTTGTACAATTTTATTGTTGAAATTTTATAATTGCATTCAACCATAGTGACCAAACTTTTCACATTAGGTTAACAAAGTTTCCTACATTCCATAAGTTTGGGTGAGATATGTATAAGTTTGGATGACCTTTGGCCACAATGTTTCACATTTGGTTATCAAAATGTCATACTTTTTTATGGGTGTGGTTGAAGTTTGGCCAAACTTGTCACATTTGGCCAACAAACTTTCATACTTTGTATGAGTTTGGTTGAAATGTGGCCAAACTTTTCACATTTGGTTAACAAGGTTTCTCACTTTTCATAAGTTATGTTGAGATTTTTATAAATTTGGTTGAAATGTAGCTAAGATCTTTCACTTTGGTTAACAAAGTGTCCTACTTTTTATAATTTTGGTTGAAATTTTGTGAAACTTTTCACATTTGATTAACAAAAGTTCCTATTTTTTATGAGGGTGGTTGAACTTTGGCCAAAATGTTCGCATTTTGGTTAACAAATGTTCCTACTTTTCATAAGTTTGGCTGGGATTTTTATAAGTTTGGTTGAAATTAAGCTAAGCTATTTCACTTTGGTTAAAATAAGTGTCCTACTTGTTATAAGTTTGGTTGGAATTTGGCCACACTTCTCACATTTAGTTAAAAGATTTTCTTACTTGGCAAACATTTTTGCCATTTGGATAACAAATCTTCCCACTTTTTATAAATTTGGTTGAAATGTGTCCAAATATTTCCCTTTTAGGTAACAGATTTTCCTACATTTTGCAAAGGTTCCTACTTTTCATAAGTTTGGTTGAGATATTTCAGACTATGGTCAACAGTTTTCCTACTTTGGTTAGCCCAGTGTTTCCCAAACTTTTTTTGCTATGCCCCACCTAAGCCTTTCTAAAATTCTTATGTCTCCCACCCCCTCCCCCACCCCCAACTATACATTATTTTTAATATTAAAAAAATTGAAATGTTCACTAAAAAAAACTTGAATTATAGGTTTTAGGAAGAAATCACTAGGAAATTATTGAGCAAACACAGTAAATAAATTTTCAACATATAATGGAGAACTGAAATTCAAGTACAAAATAATGTTAATGAACGATTTTTCTATATTATTTTAATTATTAGTAATTATTTATTATATAAATTTAGTGAGATCCTTGCGCTTAATGCTTGCTGCAAAGAGATCTTATGTCAGGTTCCAATTTAGTTAACTTCAGTCTCAAGTCTCCCCATTTTGTTATATCCAGCCGATTTCTTCCATTTTCGAATTAATCTCCTCAACAATTGAATCGCCCCCCTATGAGACGTGGGCCCTATGTTGGGAAACACTGGGTTAACTCGTTTCCTTAGTTTTGTTGAAATATTTCTTTAATTTGAAAATATATATATACTAGCTGACCAGGCCCGGCTTCGACCAGCCCCTGGTGGGGTTCTATCTATCTATCTATCTATTTATCTATCTATCTATCTATCTATCTATCTATCTATCTATCTATCTATCTATCTATCTATCTATCTATCTATCTATCTATCTGTCTGTCTGTCTGTCTGTCTGTCTGTCTGTCTGTCTGTCTGTCTGTCTGTCTATCTATCTATCTATCTATCTATCTATCTATCTATCTATCTATTTATCTGTCTGTCTGTCTGTCCGTCTGTCTGTCTGTCTGACTGTCTGTCTGTCTATCTATATGTTTATCTGTCTATCAGTCTATCTATGTGTCTATCTGTCTATCTGTCTGTAAGTCTATCTATCTATCTAACTATCTATCTATCTATCTATCTGTCTGTCTGTCTGTCTGTCTGTCGGTCGGTCGGTCGGTCGGTCGGTCTTTCTGTCTGTGTGTCTGTCTGTCTGTCTGTCCAGAAACTGCAGACGTTTGAATTCAAATGCCATATCTGTTGGAATTATTGGGATGCGGGGCACCAGTACATCTTTCACATTTAAAAATGTAGCTTCGATGTTATTGTTCAGAGTTAGAAAATTTTAATGTATCTAATATTGATCCATTATTTTTACGAAAACTTTGAAAATGCCTTAAAGTTTTTATTACTTTGTTTATACCAGATACGACTGTGGTGCACATAGTATATGTTCAGCATTTTCCTGTTCACTTTGCAGGAGAGATGGGTTTGAAAATGTTCACGTATCTAAAATAGATCCATTATTTTTACGAAAACTTCAAAGATGCCTTAATTTTTATTTTTACCTTGTCTATAACTGACATAACTGTAGATAACTTCTTTAAACATTTTATAATACTTTAAAAAATACAACAATTATTTCAATTACATAATATAATAATGTTACTTAAAGTAATGTCCCTTGATATAAATTTTGTTGTTAAGTCCCCTTAATTAGACGTCTTTCCATTTAATGTCGTTTTATTACGTATATAACTGTTTTTAAACTAATAAACTATGCCATTTGGCTCCGCGGGAATGAGAAGAACATCTTTAGAAAATTGCATCTCAATCGTATGGACCGTTCAGGAACGCATAAAAGACACACAAAAAAGACACAAAGACACAAACATTCTCTTATATATATATATATATATATATATATATATATATATATATATATATATATATATATATATATATATATATATATATATATATATATATATATATATATACCGTAACCACTAAAAATTCAACAACCAAGACTTAATTATAATATATGCCTGCTTATTTTAGTTAGTTAGTTAGTCGACAGATCATCCTCATTGCACATCGAACCATTCAGTCCATAAGTGCTCGGATCCCCTCCTCAGCAAATCCCGCAGCGTGTAGCGGCTAACGACGCCAGTTCTGTGTTGGTTTATCAGTCTTCTTTGGCTTCCTGCGTAGTGTTCTTGTTTGGCAACCCCTTTTTTAATTTGCTGCTCTCGCAGTCTGGCCATTGTTGTAGATTCACAGTCATCACTTGGTTCTCGCAAAAGACTTACTTCTCGTAGAGCATTCAGAATGTTAGCCTGGTCCATAGCGCGTCCGCCCTCCACAGTAGCCTCACCTGCGAGCTTGTCAGCCCGCTCATTTCCTTGTATTCCCGCATGCCCTGGCACGAAGATGAAACTAATCTTTGCCAGCCGAGACCGCGCCAGAGGCGGCAACCATTCTCTTCGGATCGACCCCTCCTCTATCCTCTTTATCATGTTCATTGAGTCGCTAAGGAAACAAGCCCTAGTGAATGTCTGTGTCTCGATCCATGTTATTGCTTTACTTACTGCCATGACTTCCATGGTCAGGCTACTTGTGGTTTCAGTGAAAGCACCAGAGTCCTCCTTCACAATTCTCCCTCCGGCCCGAGCTTTAAAGGCCCATGAGCTTCTCACATGTCGGACGACCGACCCATCTGTGTAGATGACCGCGTCACCGTCTAGCGGATTCTCGAAAATCAACACTTGTGCTTCAGCCTCCACAGCAGCCGGATTTTCATGTCTGCATTTTCTATCTAGTTGGATGCAAACTAAAAAGGATGTGCAGAAGTCTGTTGGCACTTGCACCCACTCCTCGCCAGGTTCTAAGTTCTCAAGTGAACACACCTGTTGAAGAATGTCTTCGGCTTGACCCATCCACGACCGTCCTCTTTTTAACCTGCTACCCTTCACCTTCCTAATTTCACTATGCAGTGGATGTTGTGTGTTTGCGTTAATTCTGAGGTAGGCGCGTGCCCTGCAAACTTGTATTCTCTCTTCAATGGTTGGAAAATCAAGAGGGTAGCGCATTGCCCTGCATGCTGTATCTCTTGTACATCCAAGAATAATGCGCATAGCTTCATTCTGTATCCTTTCCATCCTTTCTATCTGCTTATGGCTGAGAGTCAGGATTGCCATTGCATACTCCAAAACAGACAAGATAAGCCCCTCGTACAGAAGACATAGATGGCGCTGCTCACAGTTTGCTGCCGCTATCACCCGCATCGCAGCCAAACCCCGCTTGGCCTTTGTTATCACCTGGTCTATGTGCACATTATAAGCAAGGCATCGATCAAACCGTACCCCAGGTAATTCATTGCCTGCGTTCTTTCCACCGTCTCTGAACACAGCATTACAGTTGGTGTTGGAGTGTTGACAATATGATTATTCAACGAGAACCAAGTCACTGTTGCCTTTGTTGGGTTGACCATTGCCCCAACTTCATCACACCAAGTACTTATGCGATTGAGTTCTGTTTATAGTTCCACAGCAACCTCCTCTCTATCCATACCCTGACGATACACTAAAACATCATCGGCATATGACAATGTCCTGCCAGGTCCAGTGATCTGCTCACTGGTGCTTATTTTAAAGTATGTCAGTGAAATTTACAGTATTTCAGTACATTTTACAAGAATAAAAATGCATAATGTCATTATACGAAATGGATGATGTGATATGAGTTGGTATACATAATATGTTCACATTTTATTTTCACATACAAAGTTATACAAATATTATGTTGTTTCTGGATTTCTTCACACCATTGTCTGAGTTTATTGGTTTATCCAGATGGTAGCCTGGTATGTATCTGTCACTTGGCGTGTAGTCATAAGACTGGTCTCCTGCTTGATAGGCTGGCATCTGAGTATTGTAGGCAAAGGGTGCCTCACAATCTGAGTGTCGGGCACGTCATACATATGGCTATTGAGCTCATCACCAATCTGGTTGCTGGAGTCATCACAATCTGACTGTAGCTGGCTTGATAACCGGCGGTATAGTATGCGTCTGCTTGGTGGCTTCGTTTAGTATCCTGTTTTACTTGAGCACTGCTTTGAGTGTTTTGAACTTGCTTCTGTTACTGCCCTGTTTGACATGAACACTGACTTGAATGTTTTAATTACTGACATTCTTGCCTCTGTTAGTGCTTTGTTTGACTTCGTTACTGGCTTGGTTAAATTGGTTGAGTCTTGCAAAGTTAACTAGGATCTCGCGATGCATGGCGATCATCTGTTCATATTCTTGCAGAGTAAGTGTCATACCCGTCTTAGTAGGGAATGTCTTGTCGGATTCGCCGTAGAATCTCCGAATATGTAACGTGTTCGTTCCTCTGTAGGATGAGACAAAGACGGCCTTATCACCACCACCCACTGGTCTAATAGTCTCACCTCTACGAGTCATGGAGCAGGCATAGTCTTGAGGTCTGTAGTCATCTTCGGATCACAATTCTTGACTGTTACCAGCCTCGGGTTTATATACTATGTTTTTGAGCCACGCGTAAAACCGGTTTCAGCCAGTTTCTTAGGTCAAGCGTCTCAGATTACGATGACTCGGCTGTCCGTATGGCCCGTACTAAGCGTTCTACGACCCGCTCGTTGACCCGTGGTTTGTTTGAGCTGGGTTGGTGAATGCGGGTCATGCTCGCCTCATGACCTCTCAACAAGATGAAATAGATAGCATAGAGGGCGCCGTGTAGTCACTGTGAGATACAGTCTGTGAAGCCATAATACATATACAGTCTCCTCACACCCACTGTAGTTTTCTTCGTATTGAGGACTGGTCAGATATTGAAGACATGACTGTAAGTATATTACAACCATCTTTTTATGTAGGTGTTTTAATACTCGTCCGCTAGTGTGGATTGACTAAAGATTAATGATGCCGATGACGATGTTTTCTCGACGTTTGTTGAGAATGGTTCTGGAGTATCCTGTTGTCGATTGTAGTCGAGGTTGCACTCCTCAATTCTACTGAGGCTTAGTATGATTATTTCTTCTTTGGTGAAGTTCTGTTTTAGTATATCCTGCAATCGAACCGTTACTAGGTCCGCAAACGTACCACCCTCACCATAATCACAAGAATGACTGAATGGATTTTTGGCTTCTTGATTTTGTGCGACATTAAGACACACCATGCAATAGCTGTATGGTTCCGCTCTTAGTATGCTCAACAGTTTGCTAATTAGGTTTTCGAGGGCTGCGGTATATGTAAAACATATAAGAATAAGGTTCTTTTTAACAGCGTTATAGAAATACGTATTATAAATAATAGCTCTGTATCTGACATGCACCCTCTGTTAAACAGTCCATATATTAATATCGATAATGGGTATGCAGACCCTGTAGTACAAGTTCACTTTCCCTTACGACTATACACTACTACCTATATTATTACGGTACTACCATAGCGCTGTGTTCAAAAGTTCGAATGCCAGCTGTATTCCATGTTGTCCCAGCCTACCATAATATATGCAGAAATGTCTTGTCTCTTCAGTTATATGCATCTAGCACCACATATCCCTGTATTATACTAGTATTGTTAAGTTAACCATATGCCTACTTGGAGAAACACAACGAAAAAATGTCGTCCCAGTCTACCATAATATATGAAGACATGGCTTGTCTCTACAGTTATATGCGTCTAGCACCATATATCCCTTTTTTATACTAGCATTGTTAGGTTAACTGTATGACTACTTGGAGAACCACAATGAAAATGTGAAAAGATGTATCAAAAACGCCAGTTTATCAATAGTGACTTGCCTAATCGTGAACTGCTCGCTGTTAAATGAGACTGGTACCGCTAGACGACGAATGGTGGACGTTATATACACAATATCTGCTGACGAAGACCTCTGGCTCAGCAGAATATTGTCTGGACATGTCTGACCTTGATTCATTCGCGTGCTAAGGTCGACGCCTATCACCGCGACATAATCCTTATGGATTAGTTTTCAGGTCACCTCAAGGTCGCCTCGGTCACGGTATCCGGTCTTCACGCATAGCCCAGAATGCAATAGAGATTGGCGGTCACACACATACACACACTCAAGAGACACCATTGCAGTTATAGACATATTTCAGGCGAAAGAAATAAAACAGTTTTCTACGCGAACACGCACGAACACACACGCGCGCGCGCGCCCACTCACACGCAAGAGACACCATTGCAGTTATAGACATATTTCAGTTGAAAGATGTATTTACAGTTTTCTACGCGCACACGCATGCATGGGCACGCACGTACACACACGCGTGCGCGCCCACACATGCAATCCCACCGGTGTTTTGCCTTTCGAAATGTACCATTTCTGATACTATTTGTTTAATTTTCTGTTAACATATACGGTCCTTTCGTATTGTTTACATAATCAGCACCCAAACAAAGTAGCTTACAATATTTGTTTACACCTTCGGCGATGTGCCCAATCACTTTAGCGTCATTTATAACATCTATATTGCAAGTTTTACTACTGTGCGTTAATCGGTTACTTCGATATTACACTAATCGCCGATGACATACCCCATGCTTTACGGTATCAAGGGACACAAGTATTTTCAAAATACGCAAAAGGAAATAACTGGCGTTATTATTTTTAAAGTATTTTTATGATTATACTGCATCATTAACTGATTATGTTATTTTATTTGAATGTATTATTTTGAGACTGGTCTTTAATGTTATTTTCTCTAGAATGGCAAACTACTGAGCGTAATCTTGCCAAAGAAATCAACAATCAGCTAAAAGATGCTGATGTTGACAGCGATTTCCTGCAAAGGATATGCAAACATTTATTTGTTTATATGTTATTTAACGCTTATTAATTGTGGCAGTATACCCCTATATAGAATTAATAGTCGTAATATGGCTTCAGCCTTTTTCCACCTAAAGCTGAATATGGCTGAGCGTTCTTTTGGCAAGATCAAAGTGTAGTATATACTGCCTTTGGTCTGGCCAGGACCTTGTTGCTCGCCATTCATCATTTCCTCTTAGTAACTGTGGTTTGACGGCCACTTTGAGGGCAAAGGCGAATATCCGGTGTAGGGGCCAATTCCCTCGTGCCTCTCACATCGGCCTACCCCGTACACAGACACACACACACCCACACACTGGGACTCGAACCCGGATGCCCGGTGCATATTTGGTCTACTTAACAATATAAGTATTCCACATTCCCGTGGCTTGCCTCTCTGTCTTCAAGGGGTCCCGGGACCATCGGACGGAAGCGGAGGCGGTCGCTGAGGCACTTGAGTGCCGGGGACACCCATGGACCGGAATTAGTCAACCGGAAGTACCTCAAAATACCCGCCAAATTTTGAAAAATGAGGTCCGTTCTGGAGTCGGTTTGTGACGTCACCGATCAGGAGCCATCCTCTTCATATAGTAAAATATTACGTCACAAATCTGGAGCGGCTCCAGATTTAAGGTGCCATTATCACGTCCCCTACTACCACTACTTACATTGGTCGCCATCATTCATCTCAGATCTATGCTGATGATGCCATCCACAACATGCTTGACGCTATCATAACCACATTGACAGCATCTTTTACCCCAGATCTAAGCCTATGATTCCCCCACAAAGAGCTTGACGCTGTCATAAACATATTGGCAGCATCTATCACATCAGATCTATGCGTATGATTCACCCAAAACATGCTTGACGCTGTCATAAACACATTGGCAGCATTAGAGATTAGACGAAGACAGTCAACATTATGGGACATGTTATGAGAATAATTAAATTAGAAAACTTGGTGACAATTGGCAAGATCGAGGGGAAGAAAACAGAGAAGTAAATACCTGGATGGCATGAACACGTGGCATGGTTGAGATCAGAACAATGAGCTGATCCACGACTCTGGTGATCGAGTGAAATGGCGAAATATGACCGCCAACGCTTATCGGCATGGCACAGGATAGATGGATAGGACAGTTGAGTTGTATTGAGTTAAGAACCGACATCACTGCACTCAGGACATTCTCATACGTGCGTGTGTTGGATAGGACACTGAAAGTGCTATGTTTATACATATTATATTATTATTTAATCATGTGACATTAGATACTACTGACAGATACTGACATTAGTGGTAATTCTACACATATTATATTACTATTTATTCAGTCGATATTCGATAATGATAGTGGTATGTTTATACTTATTATATAATGTATTCTTGTGGACATATGATACTGATAGTGGTATGTCTATACATATTATATGATTATTTATTCATGTTGATATAAGATACTAAAAGTATTATGTTTATACACATTATATTATTACTTATTAATGTGACATATGATACTGATAGTGGTATGATTATACACATTATATTTTTTAATTCTTTTGACATAGGATAATAGTTGTATGTCTACACAAATTATATTATTATTTATTCATATGACATAGGATACTGATATAGTGTTATGTCTATACATATTATATTATTTATTCATGTGATATAGTATACTGATAGTGTTATGTTTATAATATAATACTATTTATGCATGTGCGATAGTATCCTGATAATTTTAGTAGTAGTAGTCGGCCTCTTTAGGTTATGAAGGACTACAGAGTTGTGCCGCTGGGGAAATACCTGACAGCAACTCTGGTGACTGTATAATTCAATGCGAGAGTGACAATCTCTGTCACAGTTTCAGCATCTGTAAGACGAGGCAGGTCCCGCAGTAAGTGACAGCATTATATGCCTGTGCCGCATAAACTCCGTTTGTTAGATCAGAATGCACTCAAAGAGTACCAGTCCGTTTCGTACATCTCTTCCCCAGGAGCATCTGTCTGTTTGCAACTCTTTTCCGCGTGTTTGAATCTATGCCAAGGGTTTTAATATCTTGTTTACACACCACTCGATATTGCATTTGGGGTCTTCCGGTTGGCCTCTTCCCTGTGGCTATTTCTCCGTATATGAGATCTTTAGGAATACGTTCATCCTCGATTCGAGATACGTGGCCCAGCCACCGGAGGCGTCTCTGCTTGAGGAGGGAGTGCACTGTGGTAATATCTGCTCTTTCAAGCACGTGTTTGTTTGTTATGTGATCTTTCCACGATATGCCCAGGATACATCTCAGACATCTCATATGGAAGGAATTCAACTTTGTTTCCTGTCGTGAGTACAAGGACCAGGATTGAGACCCATAGTGTAGTATGCTAACAACACAAGCTTTATATACTTGAGCTTTTGTACACTCCGTTAGTCTATTATTCTCTCAAACCCTTTTAGTAAGAGATCAGGACTGAGCATGGCATGTGATCACTCCCATGGTCATTCAAAACAGTCCACTTTACATCAAGGACTGATGACTGGGAGACTAGTGCTAAGTCAATGGCTGTGTCTGCGTCAAATCCAGCGACTAATTCAGGATAATGCTCGCTCGGGTGATGTGATTATCTACACATATGGTTCGGTGTTGAGAGGTAGGAGAAGTGCCTGGGGGTTCTTAGCAAAAGATAATTGCCGACGTTTGGTTCAGGAGAGCCTGGCATATGATACCACAACATCTACCTTAAAAATGGGGGTTGAGGCAGTCAGTGCAGCTTTCCGCTGGATGGAGAATACGATACACACACATCGCGATTGTAACTGACTCAGAAAGCATGTTGAGGAAGGTGAGGACAGGCAATCTTCGTGCAGAGTGGCTTGCTTCGCTTCGGAGGCCACGGGTGGCAAGCATTTCTCTGGGGCATGCCGGTGTGCTGGGGAATGAACAGACGGACAGATTGGCTGGCTCTGCAAAACTTGGTGGAGTATTGATGCATGACAAGGAAGACTTGGTTGCAGCCTTGTGGGAGCACGTGTACACCTCGGAGGAGCAAATGGATCACCATGGTCTGGCAAGAATGAGACAGCAAGGAGTGACGAGGGGATCTGGCCGACGCTCTACGCTCAGAGGAAAGGCGAGACGGACATATAATCAGAATGCTACTGGTACTATTAGTATTAGAATTCTTCGCTGGCTACTGAGGATGGGGACGAAGCGCTTATGCAAAAGCCCCGAATGCTGTGATGTCGGTTCTTAAATCAATCAATCAATCAACTCTTTTAGTTAGTCAGGGAAGTGGTGTGACTGCCTTTCCAATGTGTCTGTCGATTTATGCCACCAAGGAAAGATTTTCTGATATTGTCGACCCCAAATACACAAACTTATGGACAACCTTTAATTCGTAATTAGAAATTTTGATTGATCGAGGTGCACCAGCATATTGTTCATCACCTGTGTTTTATTTAGGCTGATGGTGATCCTAAAATCTTTGCAGGCGGCTGTAAAACGATCTATGAGCCTTTGGAGATCTTCCGCTGCATGAGTAGTCAGTGGAGATCTTCCGCTGCATGAGCAGTCAGTGGAGATCTTCCGCTGTATGAGTAGTCAGTGGAGATCTTCCGCTGCATGAGTAGTCAGTGGAGATCTTCCGCTGCATGAGCAGTCAGTGGAGATCTTCCGCTGCATGAGTAGTCAGTGGAGATCTTCCGCTGCATGAGTAGTCAGTGGAGATCTTCCGCTGCATGAGCAGTCAGTGGAGATCTTCCGCTGTATGAGTAGTCAGTGGAGATCTTCCGCTGCATGAGTAGTCAGTGGAGATCTTCCGCTGCATGAGCAGTCAGTGGAGATCTTCCGCTGCATGAGCAGTCAGTGGAGATCTTCCGCTGTATGAGTAGTCAGTGGAGATCTTCCGCTGCATGAGTAGTCAGTGGAGATCTTCCGCTGCATGAGTAGTCAGTGGAGATCTTCCGCTGCATGAGTAGTCAGTGGAGATCTTCCGCTGCATGAGTAGTCAGTGGAGATCTTCCGCTGCATGAGTAGTCAGTGGAGATCTTCCGCTGCATGAGTAGTCAGTGGAGATCTTCCGCTGCATGAGTAGTCAGTGGAGATCTTCCGCTGCATGAGTAGTCAGTGGAGATCTTCCGCTGCATGAGTAGTCAGTGGAGATCTTCCGCTGCATGAGTAGTCAGTGGAGATCTTCCGCTGCATGAGTAGTCAGTGGAGATCTTCCGCTGCATGAGTAGTCAGTGGAGATCTTCCGCTGCATGAGTAGTCAGTGGAGATCTTCCGCTGCATGAGTAGTCAGTGGAGATCTTCCGCTGCATGAGTAGTCAGTGGAGATCTTCCGCTGCATGAGTAGTCAGTGGAGATCTTCCGCTGCATGAGTAGTCAGTGGAGATCTTCCGCTGCATGAGTAGTCAGTGGAGATCTTCCGCTGCATGAGTAGTCAGTGGAGATCTTCCGCTGCATGAGTAGTCAGTGGAGCATCGTCTGCAAACAAAGTTCTTCTCGTATGCTTCTTTATTTTACTTTGGTCTTTGCCGTGAGTCTTGATGAGTTAAACAGTTTGCCATGAGATCTTGTATGGAAGTTAGTTAGTTAGTTAGTTAGTTAGTTAGTTAGTTAGTTAGTTAGTTAGTTAGTTAGTTAGTTAGTTAGTCAGTCAGTCAGTTAGTCGCGGTTCCAACTTCACGGCAACGGGTTGTCCCCATTATGCTCCGTTCCTGTGCCAGTGAATATCACACAAAATGATCCGCACTATCCAATGTGAAAAGTGAAACAGACAGTCTCGGTAATCCAGCAGCCCGCACAGGTACAATGTGCATAATGCCGCCGCCAGAATGCCAATACAAAAGTCGTCCACGAAAATTACAGTTCATCGTCGATGGAATCGGCAGTCACCAGTAAGACGTCATTGACCCGGGTGTTCTCACATGGCTCGGTCATTTCCCGCAGGGCGACCCGCCGAAAGCGCCGCACAAAGCACGATCTTCGTAGCTCTAGCGTCGACTCCCAGGAGTCTTCTGAAAAATGCACTCGTGAATCGAAAAGGCAAATCAGTAACCTCAGCAACAACCAATAGCCATTGTTACGATCATGCAGTTCACTGTACAAACAAAAGCGGACAGATGTAAAAGCATTGTAAATGAATTTGACAGCTCATAGTGTCGCTCCAGCAGTCACTTGGTAGCAAGGCGACAGAATCATATACTTCCAATCCAACAGGAGGAAATTGTGAATGCAAACCGCAGCCACAAGGATAAATACTCCAGAAGCCGTAGCGGTTCAATGCCTAACCGCCATGCGGCGGACCGGAAGTCCTATACTGTATGGAGGTATATGACTTCGGTGGCAGTCCCAAATGCCTGCCTTAAGAGAACGGCGAAGAAGATTTCAATAAATGTAGGAGCAAGCAATGAGCCCTGCTTTACTCCTGATGCTGAATGACTGGGAAGTTGAGCCATAGCATAAAATGGTCCTCTGCAAGTTTTCGTGAAATTATTTCACAAGACTTAGCAGGGTGAGCGGACATCCTAACTCATCAAGGATCTTAAAATGACCGTTTCTTCTTACGAGGACAAATGCATTTGAGAGGTCGATGAAGGCAATATATAATGGCTTCCTTTATTATCTACACTTCTCTTGAAAATCTGCCTGAATGAGTCAATCATATCGATGATGGACCTGTTGGGTCTAAATCCACATTATGATTCGGGGTAGATTCTTTCAGCAGAAATGTGTAATCTGTTTTTAGGATTATTCGAGCGAAAATCTTTCCTGTAATGCTGAGTAGGGAAATGCCGCAATAGTTGTTGCAGTCGCTTCTGTCAGCTTTGGTTTTTATAAATAGTAATAATGTTTACGTCCCTCATATCTTGTGGTACTGATTTTTTTTCCCTGTAGAGCTGAAGTATTGCATACAGCTCTGGCATAATTGTTTCTTGCCACATTTTAAAATTACAGGTGGAGTACCATCTTTTCCTGGTGCCTTGCAGATACGAAAGTGTCTAGTTCTTCGCTAATTTCTGTAAGGCATGGTTCGTTATCAAGGTCATGCATAGTGGACTGGACCCAATGGCTTCCATAGCTTCTTCTCCGACAGTGTTCTCCACCGAGTATAGCTCTGAGTAGTGTTCTACCCAGAGATCCATTTGTTTCACTCGATCTTTTATGATTACCCCTTCTGTTGATCGTAAAGTAGCTGTCTTATTTTTTGGATGGACCGAAAGCTTGATTGATGCCCTCGCACATTCCTCTTATATTTCCAGTGTCTGCACAAGTTTGAATATGGGCAGAGAGCTGTAGCCAGTACCTGTTCGCACATCTTCTTGCCGTCTGTTGTACTCTATTTCTGGACGTTCACGGTGCTTGCAGATTGTTCTCTGAAGGTGATGTTTTATACATTGAGAATGCATGTCTCTTTATATCCAGGACTGGGAGCATCTCTTCAGAATGTGCTTCACACCAGTCGGCTGATTGTGTTTTCATCTTGCCAAAAGTTGATTGTGTTGTGTTGTGGATGGTGTCGCGCAAATGACTCCATCTCTCGGTCGCAGTTCGATTTGTGGGACCAGGCAGAGTCTCCGCCAGAGACTGTGTGAGTTTGTTGACCTTCTCTTTGTTTTAGGTGCAGCTGGTGTCGATTTCTTACTTCTGTTTTGTTTTTGTAGATTCTCTTGGGCTTTATCTTCACCTTGCTGGAAACGAGTGAATGATTGGTGTCACAGTCAGCACTAT
Source organism: Cepaea hortensis (assembly GCA_963921405.1). Taxonomy (NCBI): domain Eukaryota; kingdom Metazoa; phylum Mollusca; class Gastropoda; order Stylommatophora; family Helicidae; genus Cepaea; species Cepaea hortensis. The sequence continues at coordinate 89,196,834 of OY992895.1, read as the reverse complement.
AATAGCTGCAAGTCAGCCGTACATTGCAGATATTGCTGCGTTTGGTTAGCACTAGGTCAAGTTGGTGCCATTTCTTTGATCTGGGGTGCCTCCATGACACCTTGTGTTGTGGTTTTGTTTCAAAGAAGGTGTTGGTAACGAACAGATTATGGTGGCTGCAGAATTCCAAGAGCCGTTGCCCATTGTCATTGGTCTTTACAACGCCAGACTGTCCTAGACATGAAGGCCAAGATTTGTGGTCGGAGCCAACCCTGGCGTTGAAATTCCCCAGGATAAAAAGATGTTGTTTCTCTGGTGTTTCACTGACCATTCTACTAAGGTCGTCATAAAACTTACCCTTAGATTCTGATGCTGCAGTTAGTGTTGGGGCGTAAACGCTTATAATACTAACTGGGCCTGCCTCTGTCTGGAGTTGGAGCTTCAGTATTCTTTCAGTGCCATCACTTGGTGGTATGATGGAATTAAGCAGCTTGTTTCTGACAGCGAACTCAACTCCATGCTCCCTGATCTCTCCGCGCTACTAGCCATGCCAGTAGAAAGTGAAATCCCTTTCCTTGATGTTTCCAGATTCTGAGAGTCTGGCCTCTTACAGGGCGGTAATGTCTGTTGTTGTTTGTCCATCAAGAATGATGATGACCATTCATTTCATCCAGTGGGGTTGAAGGCATGGAGCCGTGAGTTCTAAGATTTCTGATAAGGCCTATTTTGGCTCGAAATATTGTTTGACAATGTGGACAAAGAATGCTTGACGTTTCTGGAGGAGGATTTCCTGCAGTGGTTTTTCTTTCTAGCCTTTTATTCACAGCTCTTGCAGTCCTTGTTGCTACACAAGTGATTGCACCCTTGTGCATGATGCACGCCACGAATTTCGGTATCTGGCTGCAGTCTCCCAGGTGTCATGATGAATTCCAAAAGCATTTATGGAGCCTGTGATCTCGCGAGTTAAGTGACAAGCCCAGCGAATCTGATTCTTCATTAGTAGAGTATGGATACTGGGCATGGACGCTCTTTCTAGGACTTCAGTGTCTGGGATCTTGTCTTGCCATTTTATCTTCAGTAACTTCTTAAGGCAGACTGTGTGGAAGTGGTTTAATTTCCTAGCGTGTCGCTGATAAACAGTCCAGGTTTCACAAGCATATAGCAGTGTGGATAATACAACTGCTTTGTAGACTTTCAGCTTTGTTTGCAGGCTTATTCGATTTATGTCCTTTACATTCTTGTACAGTCTGCCAAAGGCCGCGCTGGTCTTGGAGATTCTTGCATTCACTTCGTCATCAATTGTGGCAGCTTGTGACACAGTGCTACCAAGATAGGTGAATGTGTCCACAACACTTAGTCTATGACCATTCGCTTTGATATTCGGCACAGTGTGATTATTCTCTGGAGCTGGCTGGTACATAACTACAGTCTTCTCCAAGTTGATATTGAGCCCAAAGTTGCACAGGCATGTGAGAAAGCTGAAACATTGTGTTGTATGTCTGCCTCTGAGCTGGCATATAGAGCGCAATCATCAGCAAACAGGAGCTCTCTGACGGTGTCGCTATTAATTTTTGTTTTAGCTTTCAGCCTTCTGGGATTGAATAACTTTCCATCCATGCGATATGTAATGTCTATTCCAATGTCGTTGTTCTCAAAGGCATTCGTCAACATAGCTGAAAACATGAGGCTGAACAGTGTTGATGCCAGGACACATCCTTTTTTCATCCCATTTGTGACAGGAAAGGGCTCAGACAGTTCACCATTTCCCTGTACTCTTGCCTGCATACCATCATAAAATAGCCGCACTAATTGGACAAACATACGTGGACAGCCATATGTTGCCATAATCTTCCACAGTCCTTCTCTGATGACTGTATCAAAAGCCTTGGTAAGGTCAATGAAAGTGGAGAACATTTCGCAGTTCTGTTCCTGACATTTCTCTTGCAGCTGTCTTGCAGCCAAAATCATGTCAACAGTTTCTCGTTCTTTCCTGAAGCCACATTGACTCTCAGGAAGAAGACCTTGATCGAGATAGGCCGTGAGGCGACTGACTAGAATTCTGGCAAGTATCTTCCCTGCAATTGAAAGCAAGGAGATGCCTTGGTGGTTGTCACAGGATTGGCGGTTTCCTTTATGTTTGTAAAGATGGGCTATTGACGCATCCTTGAAATCTTGTGGCATGGTCTCGTTCACCCATATGTTTGTAAAGACTTGGTGAAGCTGCTCTGTTAGGACCAGCCCAACTGCCTTGTATATCTCTGCTGGGATGGAGTCAGGACCAGACGCCTTGTCGCTGGAGAGTTGCTGGATGGCTTTGTTTACTTCCACTATGGTTGGCAGGTCATCAAGTGTATCATTAGTGGGAACTTGAGGAAGGCAGTTGATGGTTTCATCATCGAAGAAGGAAGCTGCATTTAAGATGTTGCTGAAATGCTCTGCCCAGCGTTGAAGGATTTCTTTCTTATCGGTGACCAATGTTCCCCCATCTGCACTGAGGAGGGGAGCTATGCCTGGTGATGTAGGACCACAGACCGCTTTCAGTGAGTCGTAAAAGTTTTTCATATCATGTCTGTCAGCAAAGCCTTGAATTTCATCAGCTTTGTTGCTCAGCCAGGAGTCCCGCATGTGCCGAAGTTTCTGCTGCACTACTCTCTGAATGTTCTTGAAGGCATCTTTTTTTTATTATGTTGACTTCGGATCACTCAAAGGTGCCTTTAGGAGAAGATGTTTCTCGGCCAGCAATTGGTTGATGTCTTCGGAAGTTTCATCAAACCAGTCTTTATGCTTTCGGGGGGCTGGACCTAGGATTTTCATAGCAGTGTTGTAAATTTTGTGCATTTGTCAAAGTTGTGAATTTTTTTACTGTTTAGTCGGGTGACATTTAGTTTTTTTTTTAAATTTTGCATTTTTACCCCTTGAGGACGCTGTGTCTACCCAGTCTGAGTAATTCATTGTTTTTTCCTGCACTTTTGCGGGCATCGTTTAGATCGTCTGAGATGCCAAGGGTCATTGTTCTTTACGTCCCATGTTCCCAGCCTTAGGAACGATTGTTGTTGCTGTTTTTTTTTTCGTATTTCTGGGAGTATAAATTGCTGTCCATGTGTCAGGATTTTGTCCCTAAGCTCCACACACCCTCAGTAGCAGGCGAACGGTGGCGAGACAGCAACTTACTGACTAGGGATTGCCAAGCTTAGGCGAGCGGTAGCTGTCTAGTGAGATACGATCAACTCTCCCACCGTCGGAAGCAACCCCTGGCGCCTTGCTCTACGCCAGCGGTCACCAAACTACGGCCCGTGGGCCGTATTCGGTACGCGCCGTCATTTCATACGGCCCGCCGACGGTACTCGAACTTGCTTGATATAACATATGGAACACGAGAGGTTGTGATATAATTTAAATATAAATATTATGTTTAGAATAATGGGAGATCTTCACACGTGCGCAGACCTCCTGGCTGCATGTGTCTTAAATTTACTATTGTAATTATAAATTATTGTACCTAGATGTTCTTGTTTATTGTAATGTTTGCTTATTTCGCGCCATCCCAAGTCCTTCCCCGGCTCGTGGCAGCGCAGCCTACGCTCTGACGTTACCATGATTTCCATGGCAACACACACACACACATCTTTCCCTCCCCCAGATGCGTACGGCTGTCAACACAGGTCCGTTGCTCCAGAAATATTTACTTCTGTTTGCCAGTCATCCATTTTATAGGTATTTAACGAGGATACCTTTGTTTGACAGTGATACGTAAGTGAACTACAAGTGTGAATAGAGGCAATAAAGTAGCAAACGCAGAATAAAAATTCCATAGAAGCCTCGTGTTATTTCGAAAATATTCTTCCCAGCTCAGAAGAATTCCCCGGTCAAGGTGTTAATCGAGCTGGTCTCTAGGCCAGTGTTTTTAAACCTTTCTGTTGGAGCAGATCCTTAAGCAAATGTTTAAGTTGCTCAGGGAACTCAGTGCGATGATCCAAGTGTCTGTCCTACTTTATGTAATAAACCAGAAGCGCAGAAATGTTGCATTGAGGCTATCTCGGTCTGTTTCATTGGAACCCGTGACTGCCACTCGTGAAACCCCGGTTGGAAATCTCTTCTCTAGGCTGCTTATTTACGTCGGCCCTATTTATATAGTTTCCGAACCTTATTATGAGATAAAATCTATTACCAAAGGTACCTATTAACTTTATATGTACCTTTGGTGAGCCGTATCTTCGCCAGTGGCACCTAGTCCTTTGCTTTTCCTGTGTTTCAATAGGATATTAATTATGTTTCGAATTCAATGTCTTCTTCATTTTCAGATCCCGTGCACTACACCCTTTATTGTGGTTACTAAGAAAAGAAAAGTGGACACCGAGTGTCGCGTTTTCTATGAAGAATGGGGAGTAAAATACTTCTTTGTGGAAACAAAGGACCAGAAAATCAGTTGTGTAAAATGCAGCGTAAGTGTTGCTGTTTTAAAAGAGTACAATCATCGGCGTCACTACGAAACAAAACATCTATCAACATATTCAAAGTTTTCTGGAAAGTTACGCTCTGAGAAATATGAGTCCATGAAACGCGATTTAGAAACACAAAGAGATCTCTTCACGAGAAAGTTTGCTGAAAATGAATCTGCCACTCGTACATGTTACAAAATAGTGCATAAGATAGCAGAACGAGGAAAACCGTTTACTGATGTCAGCTTCATCAAAGAGTGTATGATGGAAGCATCAAATGATTTGTGTCCTGAGAAAGCCGATTTGTTTGGAACTACCAGCCTTTCGGCAAGTTTAGCTGTGCGGAGAACAGAATAACTTGGAGAGAACATAGTGCTACAGATACGCGAGAAAGCTAGGAGCTTTTTATGGTATTCTTTGGCGCTGGATGATTTACTGATTTCTCGAGTAAGTCACAACTTCATGTGTTCATTCGTGGTGTCAATTTGGACTTTCAGATAACGGAAGGGTTGGCGTCCGTTTGCAGCATGCATGGAACAACAGCTGGGAAAGACATTTTCATGGTAGTACAACACGTTTTGCATGACTATAACCTTTGGAACAACTTATGTCTGTGAGCGAACATTTTCAAAAATGAAGTATGTGAAGTCAACACATCGAACGAGATTGACTGATGAAGATTTGAAAGCAATTCTCTTGATTGGATGCAGCAATTCCAAACCACACATTGATGATATCTTGAAAGCCAAATATCAGTTTCACATATCTCACTAACCTTTTCTGCTGCTTAGATTGTGAGATTCGGATATGTGCACACTAGGTCTAATGTAACTATCTTTTTGCTAACGTCGCCTTCTTTAGTAACTTTTGTAGTAAATAAATATGGTTATTGTCTTTGTTTTTGTTTTTTTCTATTTGCACGCGACTCACCCATAATTAACTTAGTTTTTCGTCTTTTTTTTTTTTTTTTTTACCAGAGCTTTCGTTTTGGCTTCCGAATATTGTTAAAGTTAGTTGCATATTCTTTACAGGAAGATTGCAATCAACACCAGCATATTTTGATGTTGTTGATGTCTTGGCAAGTTTACGTTCAGTAGTTTGCCATTGATTTCTGAACAACCAGCACCCATACCACTGCGTAAAAAACCAGCGCAACACGGTCTACTGCCAAATCCAGCTGTGTTTCGAACGCGGGTATACGGGATTACGAACCGCGTCCGTAATACTTTCTCCACGGAGACTGGAGCAAGTATTCTACAGAATGAGTATCCGGCCCAAACTTGTCGTTTTGTCAGTTATCCGGCCCTCCATGAAAAAAGTTCGGTGACCCCTGCTGTACGCTAATCCAGCATTAAGACTTATAACCGGTAAATGCTGCTTCCCGTGTTGTGTCACCTCTGTTACGAGGTGCTGAAGTGACCTCTCCAAGGCACAAGCCTGGGCAATGGAATTCGGTGAGCCAGATGTTGCCCAGTAGCAAGTCTCCACCCCCCCCCCCCTCTTTTTTTTCAGCGTTGCAGATGTTGACCAAGGAAAAGGCAGTAGCCAATGCAACTTGGCATCGGTGCCGTCGCAGGAGTTGCCAGAACTATGTTGTTTACAACATGGAACTGCCTTAGGGACTCCGTATCGGGATTTGGACTCTGGGTTTACTCCCGAAGCCTTTCCCATCTGGGTATACACGCAAGGCAGAAGAGGTGTGAGATTTAGAGTTCCCTTTCTCAAAAGAGATACCAACCAAGGCTGACAAGCCTCCTCTGCCCGATAATCAATAAGGAAGGAAGTCTACCATTCTTCCTTCCTTTAGTGACCATACTAATCAGATTGCCGTAGTCATCGTCTCTATTGAGAGATCCTCAGCCCACCGTCACTGACTTGAAACCATAACCAACAACTACCTGTCGGCTGCTCCAAAGTATGTTCCACCACCTGCTATCGTCGCTTAACGTTACCCTGTTGGGTGGGGGGGGGCCTAAACGAGTACACCACCTTGCCCACGGGTGTCCCGTAGGCGAACGTAGGGATACCCCTACTCCGCTACCCAGACTGATAGTGGTATGTCTATACATGTAATATTATTATATTATTACGTCACAATAGTGGGTCAGTCGGGCCCTACAGCAAGTTTACGTCACAGACAGCAGTTGGAAGTAGGACAGTTATGACGTCACAATAGTGGGTCAGTCGGGCCCTACAGCAAGTTTACGTCAGAGACAGAAGTTGAAGGTAGGACAGTTATGACGTCACAATAGTGGGTCAGTCGGGCTCTACAGCAAGTTAAGGTCACAGACAGGAGTTATGACAGTAATGACGTCACAAAAGCGGTTTATTCGGGTCCTAAAGCAAGTTTAGGTAACAGACATAAGTTAGAGGCAGGACATTAATCTTTGGACTGAATATATTTCACCATCAATCGTTATTCAAACCTGCGTTGACATTTGGTCAACAAACACAAATAATCGAAATCTTACCGTACTGACAGAGGGGACCGAACCAGCCTTTCTGACAGGGGATACCTTGTCCACAGGCACAAGCAGAGTCGCAGGTTTTGCTTGCACACCGGCACTTGTACTGACACAGGTAACCGAACCAACCAGGGCTGCAGACTGAGACAGTATTTCCTTTAGTTTCTACGCCAGCTTATTTGTTACATCGTTATTGCTATATATATATATATATATATATATATATATATATATATATATATATATATATATATATATATATATATATATATATATATATATATATATACACACACACACCCACACACTAGCTGACCCGGCCCGGCTTCGCCCAGTATCTGGCGGGGATCTATCTATCTATCTATCTATCTATCTATCTATCTATCTATCTATCTATCTATCCATCCATCCATCCATCCATCCATCCACCCATCCATCCATCCATCCATCCATCCATTCATCTATCTATCTATCTATCTATCTATCTATCTATCTATCTATTTATCTATCTATCTATCCATCCATCCATCCATCCATCCATCATATATCTATCTATCTATCTATCTATCTATCTATCTATCTATCTATCTATCTATCTATCTATCTATCTATCTATCTATCTAAATTTTCCTCTCATCGGTTTCCCACGAGGAAGGACGCGTTTGTGTGGTCTCCTCCTTTTTGGATTAATTTTCCTGTTTATCTACATTCGTACGCAATGGATTTTATATGGTTGTGATCACAATGATGCCGTTCAACTGTTGAACTTGTTTTAAAGTTGCTATATGTGTAGTGTTAGATATAAGTTAGATATAAGTGCTAATAATATTGTATTCAATGACACTATGGATAAATTATTCATGGAACAGCGGCGCGTCAGTGATAGCTTGAACTAGCCAATCACATCACTTGGATTTAACCCGTGGACGGCGCTGGAGTTAGTGGGAGAAAGGGGCCGAAGTAGATCTGAGGGTCGAAGTGGATTACGATCTGCAGTAACAAGAAACTACACACTCAACAAAGAACGGGCAGTGAAAAGCAAACTTAAGAACTGTTTTAGCTCGCCATCGCTGTCAGTTAAATGTATGGATGACGGTAAATGCATCTCTATCACATTCAACAATACAATACATTACGAGGCATTTCGAACATGCCTGATCAATTATTACCACGAAGCCAAAGTTGATTATAGAAAAGACCGACAAGGAGCGGAGGTGGAAGTCAAAATATCATCTCCCCTACACACATTGCATTTATACAACACGCAAAATAAAATTTTAATACAAGGGGTAAACGCCGTCATGTCTGAGTGGCTCGCGACACAATTCGTCGAAAATGAACAGGCAGCTCTAAAAATAACAAGTGACTCACTAAACACACCTGCCGATTTCAGCACGCTAGTGTCTGCCGTAAAACCAACACAGCCTACAGCGGTCACGCTATTGTCAGACAGAACCATTAAATCAACACAGCCTGCAGCCGCTGTCGTTACAGCATCAGGCGATAGTAACAACATACTCCAACATGCCACGACTCAACACACCTGCAGCTCGAACTCAGCTTCTAACCAACCTGTGTTGCTAGCCATTGAATACCAGATGGGGAGCCTAGGGGACAGTATACAAACAAATGTAAACAATTCAAACCAACTTGAGGTTGCATCATCGGTACTAGATGAATGCCCAGCTACAAATCAACACTCATGCGGTTGTCAGCAGCACATTGAAAGGTTAGAGGCAACTTTGAAGGTACTTTTAGACGCCGCCTCTGACAACACAGACAAGATCGCCAGGATCACTAATGACTATATCAACCTCAAGTCAGAGGTCGCTCTCCTGAGAGAGGAAAATGATATTCTGAAACACACTATTGATCAGGCAGCACAGACTAACAGCTTCGAAACAACACAACCATCCCTGGGAGCGCCAACTATACAGCAAACGAATACACATCAACAAACAGACAAAGCCATTGAACAGGACTCGACATTTCCCATAGAAGTGAAAGTCAGCAATCGATTTGAACTACCAAAAGAGCAATTGGTAAGCGGCAGTCAGTACGACGAGACATTGCCGACAGACAACCCGCCTATTCAAGAAACGGCTGGTAACCGGCAAGAAGGCAGTCCACAGCCGAATAATTATCAATGGCAGAATCAACGTGCAAGACGTACCAGAAGCCAGTACATACAGAGACTACCAACTGACTACATCCACTTGATAATTGGCGACTCCTTGATGAAAGGCATATATAGTGATCGTATGTCCTCATCACACGCCGATATAGCTACAACAATTCCACTTCCAGGTGCAGGGTTAGACAGTCTAACAAACAGTATACGTAGAATGGAAATCAACGAAAGTGTGAAGAGGGTTACAATACATATAGGAATTAATGACACTATGAGAAACCAAAATATTACCATTTCTCAGTTACGAAAACTACTAGACTTATTACGCCATAATTTTCCAAATTCTAAAGTGTTTTTCTCTTCCATCATACCACCATGTTATGGCACCGAACGTCGACTAGCCGACATAAACAACAACACCCTAGAGAAATTCTGTACTCAGTATAATGTACACTTTATCAACAACACACCATTTTTTACATCTCAAAGAGGCGCGCCAAAGAAACGACTGTACAGCGACCAGATCCACGCATCCACATTAGGTTATAGCTTCCTTGCTAAAAATATCAAGTATCCGGAGAGAGCACAAAACAAGACCAACACACAAACACGACGAACATTGACTACTGAAGCCAGTCAAAATATCCCCATCACCCCGGATAAACGTCAGCTGACGTCTGACCCCCGAACGCCTGCTATTCAAGGTGCACACATGCTACCAAGAATAAATCAACCTCTCCTTCCTACCCCCACCCTCACTCGTGAAGGAAATAACTACCAGGAAGATTTCCCTAACCTCACTTCCAACGAACCCTCGTTGCAAGCAGCGGTACACACGCACGGCAGTACTACCACCTTGACACACCACGATCAAGACAGCTATGGGCTCCATAGCAGACAACAAGAAGAGGTTCCGCGTCACCAAATTCACGCCAGCAATGAGCGAACAAGTAGGCAACAACAGGTCCCGCATCACCAAGTTCACGCCAGTAATGAGCGACCAAGCGGACAACAACAGGTTCCACATCATTGGAGTCCAGAACTTCATTACTTGATGCGATTTAGTCTGCCGCACTGAATCAAGCCCTTATGATGTCTCTACAATACAGACCTGTGTGATAGGATACGTATTAAAAACGGAACCCTATATGAATTGATACCAGCAACAGAGCTTCCTCCTTGAACGTTAATCGCTTACTGCTTAACGTTTTATTTCCCGTGTGGGATACACCGCTTTAAACAGAGACATTGACTTGTATAGTCATTTATTAATTCTTTTGGATTACAGTTAGTTACTTAGCTTGTGAAGTAGTTTATTTCAGTTTAATTATTTGTTGTATGTTCTTTAATTCATTTTGTTCGGTGTTTGCATTATATTCGTTGGTCTAATTAGTTATATCGTTATAATAATGTCATTTACTTATCGATTTGTATTACTGATATTTTGTAAGTTAATGTAATTGTGATTTTTTATTATCTTGTATTTTTGCTTAACTTTGACTTATTTACACTTTCTTCGTGGATAAAATGTCTGAGAAGTGGCAACACTGGCTCAATAAGTCAGGAATACGCCTTGGACACTTAAACATTTGCAGCTTATTTAACAAGCTACCAGAGTTATCTTCTATTCTTAATCAAAATTTTCATTTATTCGGCCTTAGTGAAAGTAGGCTTAATGATAAAATTTCAGATGAGGACATCTCTATTAAAGGGTACAAAGTTTTTAGAAGGGATCCCTGTAGGAAACAAGAGACAGGCATAGTAACCTATGTTTCTAATTTACTAAATGCTCACCGTAGGCTAGACTTTGAAACTTGCGAAATAGAATGTATTTGGTTAGAGCTGAAACTTCAAAACCGCACACCCCTGATAATTGGCTACCTCTATCGAAATCCCAATGCTGGACACGTCTGGTACAAAAACTTCACTACCATGATGGACGTGGTGTTCGCTTCCGGGAAGGAAATTATACTACTCGGAGACTTTAACATTGACAACAACAAATCCAACATAATATGGGGAAATATAATTGCATAATACAATTTCCAACAAATAGTACAACAAGCTACTAGAGTAACAAAGTCATCTTCAACAGTCATAGATCACATTTATGTAACTTGCTCAGACAACATCATAGAATGCACCGTACCCAATTGTGCAATGAGCGATCACTACCCAATATGCTGCACGTGGTCTAAAAAAGGAATTAAAACTCCTAAACATAAACACATAAGTGTAAAATATAGAAGTTACAAAAATTTCAACCAAAACGCATTTTTACAGGACTTGCTCAGTTCACCTCTAGACAATGTTTATCAGCTTTCTGACCCGGACGATGCTCTGGAGTTCTGGATGAAAACCTTTATTGATGTTTTTGATAGACATGTGCCAGTCAAGGAAGTTCGAGTAAAACACCACGTCAAGCCACCTTGGATCACTCAGGAAATACTTGAAATTATGAGAGATAGAGATAAAGCACATAAACAGCGGGATCTCAGTGCATACCGTACTCTTAGAAACAAAGTTCAATATACCATACGACGGGAAAAGAAAAATTACTTTAAGAACTTAGTAATGGATAAAACAAATAGTAACGATATATGGAAGGCAATTAACACCTTGAAAAACAAGTATAACTTCCGCAATTCTTTACCATCAAATCATATTACATGCGACCAATTCAGTGATTTTTTTTCAAACTGACATAGACCAGATGAAGGCTTCAATACCTAATTCTCCTTGCAACTTATCTTTATTGTCATCGTTTTGCGAGAATAGATGCTCCCGCGATATTCTTTCCGACATACCGCTAATGACAATCACTGAAGTATTCACTTACCTCAGTAACCTAAAAAACACAACCGCATCTGGGTTAGATGGAATCAGCAACCGGATTCTCCGTTGTGCTGCGCCAGTGATCTGTATATCACTAACCTATGTATATAATCAGTGTCTCACCAAAGGCCACTTTCCATCAGCTCTCAAAATCGTCAAAGTGTACCCTCTTCTTAAATCTGGTTCATTAGACAATGGTCTCCCGAACAATTGCAGACCCATTTCTTTACTATCATCACTATCTAAGCCACTAGAAAAACACATCCATAAAGTAACATTACAGTATTTAGTTCGCAACAAGCTTATTGTGGACAGCCAGTCAGGATTTCGACCAAAATATTCTTGCCATACGGCCCTAACAAACATGATAGAAAATTGGCACCAGATTATAAACAACAACAGTCTATGTGGAACTGTGTTTATTGATTTCAAGTAAGCATTTGATATGATAGATCATCTTATTTTAATTTAAAAACTTGAGACAATGAAAATTGGCCCTAATGTAGTCACTCTAATATCATCTTTTCTATCAAACAGAAAGCAAGTAGTATCACATAATAAATCTCTGTCTCAAACCACTACCTTCAACATTGGAGTACCGCAAGGCTCTATTCTTGGCCCTCTACTATTTGCCATATATATTAACGATCTACCTTTGCATCTTTCGTCGTCCTGCGATCTATTTGCAGACGACTGTACAGTGTACACAAACGCTGAAAACTGTATTTTACTTGAGTCGTCTTTACAACAAGAATTAAATAATGTAGTTAGGTGGAGCTATTCAAACCGTATGCAAATTAACATCACTAAAACAAAATCAATGTTATTAACAACCAGACAAAGACTTCAGACTCTAAGCTCACACACAACACTTCAACTTCACATCGATAACATGCCAGTAGAAAGTGTAATTGAGCACAAAACATTAGGCCTAATCATTGATAGAAACCTAACCTTCAATTCCCACGTTCAAGTGCTCATTAAACAAACAGCGAAAAAAGTCTACCAACTCGCCAAAATTAAAAACTTCCTTGATGAGGACACAAGGAAACTATTCTATACTTCTCATATACAGACACACTTTGACTACTGCTCTACGATCTGGGACGGTTGTTCTAATTCAAACACCAAGCGACTTTACTCACTCCAGAAACGGGCCATGAGTCTAATTTATAGCAAACATTTAACTGACAATCCTAGCCTGTATAAACGCCTTCAGTTACTACCACTCCGTAAACGCCTGCTTTTCAATAAAGCTAAACTAATTCACAAAATCCTGCATCGGAATGCTCCAAATTACCTTTGGCCATTGTTTAAATATAACGCTAGACACAGTAAACGTTTAAATATATTACACATTCCGAAGCCTAGGATTGACTTATACAAAACAAGCTTAACGTACTCTGCAGCTCAGCTGTGGAACAATCTTCCACAAGAAATCAAAGACATCACCAATCCCTTTTCATATAATCGCAAATTATTCGAACACTATCTCAATATGGATTACCTTCCCCCTTAATAATAGAGATAATAATAACAATAACAAAACCCTAGTATAACAGCCAGTCCCCTTTTGGTAGACCAGTATATTCCACATGGCTAACAACAAGTGTCAGACCATTATCTAATATTACTGTGTCGTGTAGTTTTGATGTTCGCATTTTGCCCATGCCTTTATAATGCATATCCTTTATATTTTTGTTGTTCTCTGTTAGCCTTGAATGATGTGTGAATGAAATAATGTATGAAAGAGAGTGATAGAAGGGCAGAATGTTAGACGGGCCTGCGTGCCCAATTCTTAACCCTTTGAAAATAAAGTTTGTTTGTTCGTTCGTTCGTTCGTTCGTTCATTCGTTCGTTGTAGTAGTAGTAGTAGTAGTAGTAGTAGTAGTAGTAGTAGTAGTAGTAGTAGTAGTAGTAGTAGTAGTAGTAGGCCTCTTTCAGTCCTGAAGGACTATAGGGTTGTGCCGCTAGAGAGGTGCTTGGCAGCACCGCTGGTGACTGTATAGTCCAATACGAGAGTGATTATCTCTGTCACAGTTTCCGCATCTGTAAGACGGAGCAGGTCCCGCAGTAAGTGACTGCGTTTTAACCCTGTGCCGCCTAGCCTCAGTTTGTTGGATCAGATTGCGCTCAAAGAGCACCAGTCCGTTTCGTACATCTCTTCTCCAGGAACATATGTCTGTTGCAACTCTTTCCCACGTCTATTCCAAGGGTTTTCATATCTTGTTTACACACATCCCAATATCGCATTTGGGGTCTTCCGGTTGGCCTCTTTCCTGTGGCTAGTTCTCCGTATAGGAGATCTTTGGGAATACGTTCATCTTCCATTCGAGATACGTGGCCCAGCCACCGGAGGCGTCTGTGCTTGAGGGGGGTGTGCACTGTCGTAATATCTGCTCTTTCAAGGACATGTTTGTTTGTTATGTGGTCTCTCCATGTTATGTCCAGGATACGTCTCAGACATCTCATGTGGAAGGAATTCAACTTCCTTTCCTGTCTTGAGTACAGGGTCCAGGATTCAGACCCATAGAGTAGTGTGCTAACAACACAAGCTTTATATACTTGAGCTTTTGTACGCTCTGTTAGTCTATTATTCTCCCAAACTCTTTTAGCTAGCCTGGAAAATGTTGTGGCTGCCTTTCCAATGCGTCTGTCGATTTCTGTCTCTAATCTTCTTCTTCTTCTTCTTCTTTCGTTCGCCTGAAACATGTCTACAACTGCAATGTCGTCTCTTGTATAAATCTAACAGTCTTTTTTAGTTCATTCAGCGGTCCATGGAGTTTATCTTCCACTGTTGTCTCTCTAGGCCAGAAGGTTCGCCTGGATATGTTGTAGTTTGGGCAATCCTGGAGTATGTGCTCTGCTGTCTGCGACGCCAAACCACATGTGCACATGGCTGAGTCACCAATCTTAAATTTTGTATACAAGTGGTTGCGTAATCTATTGTGTCCTGTTCTGAGGCGCAGAAGAATGACCTGTTCTGGTCTGTCCATAACGTGGTAGTCGTCTTGAGTAAGGTTTGGTGGCTTTCTGATTGATTTGATCATTCTTTTCTTTTGGTGGTATGTAATAGGCACATCAGGTTGTTCTTCTTTTGCTCCTTCCTTAGCCAATCGATCAACTCTGTCGTTTCCGGGGACTCCACAGTGGGATGGTATCCACTGTATGGTGATCTTACGCTGACTGCTAAGTTCAGAAAGTAGTGTCATCAGAACTGGCAATTTCCCAGACAGGAGCGCCTCTATTATGGATTTTGCATCTGTCAATATCACTGCAGGTTGTGTACCATGGCTGGTATTTTGTAATTTTTCTGTGGCTATCTTGATTGCCTCAATTTCAGCATCATAATTATGGCAGTACTTTCCTGTTGGAATTTTGGCCGTGTCTCTAGTATTATTTGGGTATTCTATGTACACTCCCGCTCCTCCATTTCGAACAGCATTTTGTGCTGACCCATCTGTGTAGACTCGGATCCAGAGGTCCTGTGGGTATTCATCATCAAGGAAGCTGAGAGTGGCTGTTCTGCGCTGTACACTGTTCTGTTCTTCCTTGTCCAATATTCCTCTCACTTTTGACTGGATTTGTAGCGATATTCTATGTTCATCTTTCCACGGGGTTTGTTCTGGAATAGTTGTTAGGGGGATACCAACTGTGGGAAGATCAATGGATTATCTGCAGAGTTGTTTTGCCTGGTGGATGAAACTACTTCTTTTCAACCGCCCCATAGCTAAGTTTTCAAATCGGTTCTTCATAGGGTGGCCTGGCAAGCTGAGAAACTTTTCTGCTTGTATTAATGTTTTTGTATCTCTGCGTTCTCTTAAAGCTTGTGTCCTCCCTATTTTCTCCATTGCTACTGTAGGGGTTGATCTCATCTCTCCTGTGATGACTCTAAGAGCTTGATTTTGCACCTTGTCCAGCTCCTGCAATGTAGTTTTTAATGCTGAACACCACGCAGTTGACCCGTATTCCAAGTGTGGTCGTATGCTCTGTTGATAAACTTTGCCAAGTATTTTCCCACTGGCTCCCCACGTGGTTCCAGTTAGCTTTCTCAGGATGGCGATTTTCCTTCTGGCCTTTGCTACTGCTTTTTTGATGTGTTTTCTCCATGTCAGTCTGTCGTCGAATGTTACACCAAGGTATGTTGGTTCCTTATCTTCTCTTAGGGGTGTTCCATTTATCTGAATGCTCCCTGCCTTTTGTTTCGGAGAAAGGGTAAATAGAGTGGTGCTGCACTTGTCAGTGTTTATGCTGATACACCATCTATCCGCCCATGCAACAAATGTCTCTAATGAAAGATTATCTGATATTGTCGACCCCATATACACAAACTCGTGGACGACCTTCAATTCGTCAAATTTTGATTGACGGAGCCGCACCAGCATCTTGTTCCATCACCTGTGTTTTATTTAGGCTAATGGTGAGCCCAAAGTCTTTGCAGGCGGCTGCAAAACGATCTATGAGCCTTTGGAGATCTTCTGCTGTATGAGTAGTCAGTGCTGCATCATCTGCAAAATGTAGTTCTCTTACGCATATTGCTCTTATTTTGGTATTTGCCTTGAGTCTTGATGAGTTAAAAAGTTTGCCATCAGATCTTGTGTGGAGGTATATGCCTTCAGTGGCAGTCCCAAATGCCTGCCTTAAGAGAACGGCGAAGAAGATACCAAAGAGTGTAGGAGTAAGCACGCAGCCCTGCTTTACTCCTCTGCTGATGCTGAACGACTGGGATGTTGAGCCATCAAATAAAATGGTCCCCTGCATGTTTTCGTGGAATGATTTCACGATTCTAGGAAGGGTGGGTGGACATCCTATCTTTTCAAGGACCTTAAAAAGGCTGCTTCTGGTCACGAGGTCAAATGCCTTTGTGAGGTCGATGAAGGCAATATATAATGGCTTCCTCTGTTCTCTGCACTTCTCTTGGAGCTGCCGGAGTGAGAAAATCATATCGATGGTGGACCTGTTGGGTCTAAATCCGCACTGCGATTCGGGGTAGATTCTTTCAGCAAGAATGTGTAATCTTTTAAGGATTACCCTGGCAAAAATCTTGCCTGTAATGCTGAGTAGGGAAATGCCGCGGTAGTTGTTGCAGTCGCTTCTGTCGCCTTTGTTTTTATAATGGGTAACGATGTTTGCGTCTTTCATATCTTGTGGTACTGAATTTTCTTTCCAGCAGAGCTGAAATATTGCATACAGTTCTGGGATGATTGTTTCTTTGCTACACTTTAAAATTGCAGGTGGAATACTATCTTTTCCTGGTGCCTTGCCGGATTTGAGAGAGTCTAGTTCTTCGCTGATTTCTGTGAGGCAAGGTTTGTTATCCAGGGCATGAATGGCGGACTGTTGATCGATGGCTTCCAGAGCTTCTTAACTGACAGTGTAATCCACTGAGTATAACTCTGAGTAGTGTTCTACCCAGCGATCCATTTGTTTCGCCCGATCTTTTATGATTACCCCCTAAGTGATCGTAAAGGGGCCATCTTATTTTTTGATGGACCGACAGCTTGCTTGATGCCCTCGTACATTCCTCTTATATTTCCAGTGTCTGCACAAGTTTGAATTTGAGCAGAGAGCTGTAGCCAGTACCTGTTCGCACATCTTCTTGCCATCTGTTGTACTCTTATTTCTGGCCGTTCGCAATGCCTACAATGTTTTCTCTGAAGGTGATGTATTATACATTGAGAATGCATGTCTCTTTATCTCCAGGACTGGGAGCATCTCTTCAGAGTGTGCCTCAAACCAGTTGGTTGACTTAGTTTGCTTCTTGCCAAATGTTGATAGTGCTGTATTGTAGATGGTGTCGCGAAAATGACTCCATCTCTCGGTGGAATTTCGGTCTGTGGGGCCGGGCAGAGTATCCGCTAGAGCCTGCATGAATTTGTTGACCTTCTCTTTATTTTGGGTGCCACTGGTGTCAATGCGTGGTCTTCCTTCTGTTCGGCTTCTGTAGATTCTCTTGGGCTTTATCTTCACCTTGCTGGAGACGAGTGAATGGTCGGTGTCGCAGTCAGCACTATGATAGCTGCGAGTCAGTCGTACACTGCGGAGATTGCTGCGTTTAGTGAGCACCAGGTCGAGTTGGTGCCAGTTCGTTGATCTGGGCTGCCTCCATGACACCTTGTGTTGAGGTTCCGTGTCAAATAAGGTGTTGGTCACGCACAAATTATGGTGGCTGCAGAATTCCAAGAGGCGTTATCCATTGTAATTGATCTTCCCAACGCCAAACTGTCCTAGACATGAAGGCCAAGATTTGTGGTCGGAGCCAACCCTGGCATTGAAATCCCCCAGGATAAAAAGATGTTTCTCTGGTGTTTCACTGACTTCTTTGCTAAATTCGTCATAGAACTTGTCTTTAGATTCTAATGCTGCAGTTAGTGTTGGGGCGTAAACGCTTATAATACTAACTGGGCCTGCCTCTGTCTGGAGTTGGAGCTTCAGTATTCTTTCAGTGCCATCACTTGGTGGTATGATGGAATTAAGCAGCTTGTTTCTGATAGCGAAGCCAACTCCATGCTCCCTGGTCTCTCCGCACGGCTTGCCATGCCAGTAGAAAGTTAAGTCCCTCTCCTTAATGCTTTCCAGATTCTTGGAGTCTGGTCTCTTGCAGGGCGACAATATCTATCCCCAGTCTGAGTTGTTCGTTGTTTATCACGGCAGTTTTGCGGGCATCCACAATCTCTTTTAGATCGTCTGAGATGCCAGGGGTCATAGTTCTTACGTTCCATGTTCCCAGCCTTAGGGCCGGTTGTTTTTTTTTTTTCTTGTTTCTAGGTGTATAGATTGCAGTCCATGTGTCAGGATTTTTCCCGTAAGCTCCACACACCCTCAGGAGCAGATGAACCGTGGCGAGACAACACCTTATTGACTGGGGGATGCCCAGCTTAGGCGGGCGGTAGCTGTCTAGTCAGATACGATGATCTCTCCCACAACTGCTTCCCGTGTTGTGTCACCGCTTTACGCAGTGCTGAAGTGACCTCTTCAGGGCACAAGCCTGGGCAATGGAAATCGGAGAACCAGCTGTTGCCCAGTAGCAAGTTCCCCCTCTCCACGTCGCCGATGTTGACCAAGGGAAAGGCAGTAGCCAATGCAACTTGGCATCGGTGCCGTCGCAGGAGTTGCCAGAACTATGTTGTTTACAACATGGAACTGCCTTAGGGACTCCATCTCCGGATTTAGGGGTTTACTCAGGGCGTATTCCCAAAGCCTTTCCCATATGGGTATACCCGCAAGGCAGCGGAGGTTTGAGATTTAGAGTTCCCTCTCTTAGAAGAGATACAAACCAAGGCTGACGAGCCTCCTCTGCCCGGGAATCAATAAGGAGGGAAGTCTACCATTCTTCCTTCCTGGCAGTGACCATACTGATTGGATGACCGTAGCCATTGTCTCTACTGAGAGATCCTCTGCCCACCGTCACCGACTTGAAACCATAACCAACGACTATCTGTCGGCTATACCCAAGTCCAATCCACCACCTGCTCCCATGGCTTCACGTTACCCTGTTGGGGGGGGGGGGGGGCTAAACTGGTACTCCACCTTGCCCAAGGGTGTCCCGTAGGCGAGCGGAGGGAAGGAGGCGCCTTACTTCTCCTTTGATAGGGGGTACCCCTACTCCGCTACCCTTATCTATCTATCTATCTATCTATCTATCTATCTATATATCTATCTATCTATCTATCTATCTATCTATCTATCTATCTATCTATCTGTCTGTCTGTCTGTCTGTCTGTCTGTCTATAATAGTGACATTAATAAACTCATTCTTATTAGACAGAAAACAAGTAGTATCACACAATAAATCTCTATCCCAAGCTATTACCATTAATATTGGAGTACCTCAGGGGTCTATACTTGGCCCTTTGTTATTTGCCATTTATATAAATGATCTTCCCTTATATCTGTCATCGTCCTATGATTTATTTGCAGATGACTACACAGTATATACAAACGCTATTGATCGTAATGTGCTAGAATTATCCTTGCAACAGGAAATAAATAGTGTAGTTAACTGGAGTAAGATGATACAGTATTGATTGCAGACAATGCACAGGATCTGCAACAATTAGTAGACGCGGTTGTTGTCCACAGTGAGCAGCTGGGGTTGGAATTAATTGTAAGAAGACACATGTTATGGTCGTCACTAGGAAGAACGAAATACCACAATGTAATATTCAAGTAAATGGGAATATTCTTCAACAAGTGAATCGGTACAATTATCTCGGAACAGTCATAACATCTGATGGGAGATGCCTTGAAGAGATTAGAACAAGAATCGCCATGGCGAAGGTAGCCTTTAACAAAATGAAAAATATTCTGACCAATAAAAAGATGTCAACTGAAACGAGAAAGAGAATGTTGAGGGGATACATAGAGCCTGCACTTTTGTATGGATGTGAAACTTTGACAATGTGCAGTCAAGCTGAAAAACATCTGATGGCTGCAGAAATGTGGTTTCTGAGGAAAATGCAAAGGATACCATGGACAGATAGAAATACCAATGACCAAGTACTACAGGAGACAAATGAAAATCGTAGATTGATTAGATAAATTAGACGTAGACAGTCAAAAGCTTTGGACATATTATGAGAAGAAATGGACTGGAGAACTTAGTGACAACTGGCAAGATCGAGGGGAACAGACCAAGAGGAAGACCGAGTGGAAAATATCTGGATGGCTTGGCCACATGGCATGGACGAGACAGGAACACTGAGCTGATCCACGACTCTGGTGATCGAGTGAAATGGCGAGTCATGACCGCCCACGCTTTCATGCATGGCACATGATTGATTGATTAACTGGAGTCATGCAAACGGCATGCAAATTAACATTTCTAAAACAAAGTCTATGTTAATAGGAACCAGGCAAAGACTTCACACTCTAAACTCGCAGAGAACTCTTTAGCTGCACATTGGTAGCACGCCTATAGAAAGTGTAACCGAGCACAAGGCACTGGGTCTTATCATAGATCAAAATCTATCCTTTAATTCCTGTGTTGATGCTTTAGTTAAACAAATAGCCTAAAAAGTATACCAACTTGCCAAAATTAAAAACTTCCTCGACGAAAACACAAGAAAGATATGCTATACTTCCCACAGACAAGTACATATTCATTATTGCTCCACAATCTGGGATGGATGCTCCAAATCAATAACAAAACGCCTTTATTCACTCCAGAAAAGGGCAGTGCGTCTAATCAATGGTGATACGTTTACAGACAATTCTAACCTACATGAACGTCTTCAGTTACTGCCACTCCACAAACGCCTTCTTTTTAATAAGGCTAAACTAACTCACAAAATCCTATTTCAAAATGCCCCAAGCTACCTTTGGCCATTGTTTAAATATAACGCAAGACATAGCAAACGACTAAATATACTTCATGTCCCTAAACCTAGGATAGACTTATATAAAACAAGCTTAGCATACTCTGCCACTCAGTTGTGGAATAATATTCCACAAGAAATCAAAGACACCACCAGTCATTATACATACAGTCGCAACCTGTTTGAACACTACCTCAGGACAGACTACATGCCCCATTAAAAAAAAAAAAACAGCAACAAAGACAATAATAATGGTACATTATCTCGAACGTCAACTAGCCAGAAAAAAAAACAACAACAACATTCCCATATGTGTGGCACGTTACACCCACTTTGGGTATTTATGATGCCCATGTTAAACATTGCCTCAAAGAGTCATGTATTATTGATTATTTTTCATGCGTTTTAATGCTTATTGTTCTTTTGTTGTCAAAGAATTGCTTCATAAGAGATGTTGAATTAAAGAATGTATGAGAGGAAACAGAGAAGAAGGGCAGAATGTCAGACGGGCCTGCGTGCCCAATTCTTATCCCTTTGAAAATAAAGATTTTATCCAGATGGGTTAATCGGATGTGGGAAATGTTGCTTATGATCAAGAGATTTTCCATTCTTCAAGGACTGAATATTGAAGAAGGTTGCTTATTAAAAATGATAAAACAAAGAAACTTGCATTATTTTGATCACTTGAAACGTTACGAACGTTTGGAGAGAATAATAATGGAGGGGTTTATGCCTTCGAAGAGTGGAATAGGAAGACCAAAGAGAAGATGGGTGCAGGATGTGGCAGATGATCTCCAGATGGGTTAATCGGATGTGGGAAATGTTGCTTATGATCAAGAGATTTTCCAGAATGTTGTTATGGGAGCGAGGATCTGCAAAGGACATGCTACTGAATGAATTAATACACACACATACACACACACACACACACACACACACACACACACACACACACACATATATATATATATATATATATATATATATATATATATATATATATATATATATATATATATATATATGGGAGTCTCTGTGGCGAAGTGGTCAAGCCGTTTGACTCGTGTTCCGAAGGTTGTTGGTTCTATTCCGGGCCGCACCTTCGGTTTACGAGTTAAATGTTTCGGAGACTCCTGTGGGTCGTCGCTATAAGCTACTGAGACAGTATGGAAATATCACATACCGCCTAATTTTACAGGGGAAATATAAACTGGAATATCTTCAAAAACCGAGAGGTCAAGGGCCAGGATTGTTTTTCTGATAGTCATAGGTTGAGCGGGAGTGATGACCGAATAGCGGCAAGGCCATCCTCTATTGTTGACTAGCAGTTTCTCAGGGAGAGGAGTGCCAAATGTATTGTACCTTTGGGTTCAAGCTGTCAGAGGGACAATGGTGAACTTTAGAGGCAGCATAATTTATGAGTACAGGCGGCATTTGAAGTGACCTTAGCTGTCAGAGGGGGACGCTATACTCCAAATTTATGGCGGCGGGAAGGATGGACCCGACCATGAACCGGAAAAATAATATAGATTTGGGTTAATATGATGCAGAGTATGCAAATTAATCAAGGTACGCGAGGTACGGATTGGAGGACCTTCGGGGGGTGAGAAAGCGCATGGTGACGTGATTCCAGAAAGGCGCCAAATCGAGCAGGATTTATACGCGGTACAGCAACCAGTTGGGGAGATAAGCAGATGTGAGACGGTCGAGTGCAGATACTCAAAGGCTGTTGAGACCAAGGAGGCTGTGGCAACTCTGGTCGGGCAGGTATACCCGAGGACCATAGGAAGCACGGACTTAAGTGTTGGAAGAAAGAGCCGCCCAAAAGAAACTATTGATTGCTGCTGTCAATTGCAATCATTAAGGAAAGTCACACAAGACTAGAGTGGGCTAAGAGGACACACGTTTGATGGGATCATCCAGAGAACTGCGTCGAACAAAGTTGGAAGGAGCCTGACTTTATTGAAAAGTGGAGAAATCACTCTGAGACGGACGGTGATCAGACCAACGCACTCCTAGGCAGGCGAGCAATTATCCGCTGGACAGGAATCTTACGTAAGTTGATTAAGATTAGTTTGTATACCTGTTAGTCTATAGTCGGGCGCGGTAATGGTACTTAGATTTAGAAAGCAATGGCAAGCTACCGTGGATAAATTTACCGAGGAATCGTGAGCGGTCAGTGAAAGCTAGGATTGACTGTGACGTCCTGTAACGGACCCGTAACTAGCTAGCTAACTATAATAACAGGCTAAATCAGGGAGCATTGGCAAACTACAATGGGCCGATAGCGGGGATTGACTGCGACGTAAACCATACTAGGGGTCATTATTTGCGAGCGGGAATAGTAGCCTCAAAAATGTAAACACGACAGGCCAGTTAGGGCGGATACTAGGCTCGGCCACTAGGTCAAACCAAACAATGGGACCCGCTGGCTACTGCATTTAAGCGGACCCGGAACAAGCCTGTGAAAAAAAAGAATGCAGTGTTGTGTAGCAGAGGGGAAATCGGGGTCAGGCTCTGTTATGATTAGCGCGAAAGACAGTATCGCCCTGCGAATTTAAAGTCGCGGGTTCGGATCTTCACGGAAAACCGGGAATAAATGGTTAATAACTGTGTGGGTTTAGGTAGTCGATGTTGACGGCCCAAAATTATGGTTAATCATGAGTGGACTTATGTACTGCAAAAGATTATAATGATTGTAGGAGTTTTAGTGTAAAAGGGCATTTCATACATGTGATTTTTGGGCAGTATATGTGTCCCACCTTGTTGTCTTATGATTATTGTTGGGTTACCAAGCTGCAATGATATTGTTGATGATGTAGATTTATGTTGTTATTAATAATGACTATGATATACACAGTGGGTTCATGGCTTAGGTTACATATAGACGACGCATGAGGGGAGCTGAAGTCATTATTGATCAAAAACTATGTTTATGATTGTTTTGTGATTAAGGACAGGGGGAATTTATGTTGTTGAGAATGCATATATATAAGTATGTATAATATTAATACATGCTGTTGAGGACGATGATGGCGCCAATGATAAGGAGACATAGCGCCAGTACGTGTCACCGACGTATTGTGTTGTCGGCCTCGGGGACAGAAGTGTTGTTGTTGGGGGTTACCTGATGTAGTTGTTGAAATGTGACGTCCAGTTATCAGCTGTTGTGTTATGTGTCTGGCGCGGGGAAACCCGGCCGGTGTGGGCAAGCGGATCAGTTGTTGTTGTTTAGGGTTTTCCCACTGCCGAATTATATGTGTCTGTCCACTGGGGAGAGACTATCAGTGTCGGCGTGGGTATTGTATTAATATCACCTGATTATGACACATGGTGCAGTGTTTGGGGTGTTATGGGTTGATGTTGGCATCAGGGGACACTGGTTGGTGGTGTACGACCGCCCAGGCAGTGATGGAATATCACTGACCCGATGTCAATACGCGTAGCAGACGACGAGGGTGAGTAGCAGGTTAATGACACCCGATGATGCTGTTCACATAGTCAAGGGTGTCTTTTTGTTCAATTTTCAGGTTGTCGCTTGATCGATTGCCTGGGTAAACTAGTGGGTGGTCATTTGACGGTGGTAGTTCGTGTGTGTGCATCCTTCTTAGATTTATATACTTTCTTGTCAGGTTTGCGTACTTTTATATTCCTCTGATTGATATGTGACTAGTTATTGGTTTAATTGCAAGTCCTTAGTATTGATGGTATTCTCTTGATGCTAGTTACCTGACAGCATTTTTCCATAATAATTTGAATTGATTTCGCACGACACTTTGTATACTTTGTAATCTCTTTTGAGAAGCAAATAAACTTGATTCAGTGTTAGCTTATTCTTTTGAATGCCTATACTATTGTCGGTTAGAGTAGTGTTGTATTCGTGACCTGCATACCTGTATACTTGTGAGGTTGGTAGATAAAACCAAGGGTAATCAGATTTAGTGGTTATCTCTACGACCGGAAGACGGACAATCTTTATCTATCAATCCTTTATTCTCTACATCTCTCTTCCTTCCTCTCTCTGACCTTTATTCTGCTCCTTCTCTCTCTCATCTCTCATCTTCGTGCTATCACAAAATTGGCGCTGCGGAACAGGATCTTCCAAAGTAGCTTTTGTCTGCCTGCCTCAAATTTAGGGTTGGAGACAGACTCACATACAAGTTGTTGTATTTAGTTGATAGTTTATTGTTGTTAGTTTGGCAGTTGTAAGTGCTTTGTTCTATTAGGTCTACTAATCTTACAGTTGTTCAGTAGGCTGTCAAAACTGTCAGTAGGAGTTTCTAGTAAGTCTACTCGGTTAGGGACTCTTGGTTTAAGCACACTCGGCAAACCCACTTGACCGCAAGAAAAAAAAAACCCAGAAGAAGCCGAAGCAGCAGAGTCAGTCCTGTCCGGAAGCGAGTCTAGTAAGTTTGTTTCTAAAAGATCTCAACGACGATTACAAACATGACTACCAGAAGTACACGCTCTGCAGCATTAGTCGAAAACAGCGAAGGGGCGTCGGCCTCTGTGCAGGGCAATGTTGATTCTCACCCCACAACATCACCATGTGAACAAGTGAAATATGTAATGATACCCACTCGGAAGAACATCAATACTTTCGGGGGCCCATACGGCCCCACTGTTAATGAGTATCTACGGGAAATCCGTTCAGCGTTCAGAGCGGGCATAATGGGGACAGCTGACAAAGTTGACCTTATCATCGACACCATTTCACCGCACGTGCACAGAGAGTTAAAGCTGCACACCTCTGAGAAGGACCCCGAAAAGATGTTGGAGGTTTTAGCGACCATCTACGGCGACAAACGAACCCTCCAAGAACTAACGGCGACATTTTTCTCCACCAGACAAGGTAGCCGGGAGTCGATCGTCGACTTCTCCCATAAATTGCACCGGGAATTCGAGGAGGTGGTCTGTGCACAAGAGAGACAGAACGTCTCACCTTTTCACGAGTCAATGCTCAGAGACCAGTTTGTCGCGCAGTTGAGAGACGATTTACCTCGGCAGATGATAAAAGAAAGGCTCATTGACGAGCCTTCCATGCCTTTTCTAGCTGCTCGTGATTGTGCAGTGCGATGGGCCAGCGCTAAACACACTCCGCAGACTGAGGTGTACAACGTTGAAGCCACAGTGGGGAACCGTAACAGTGACCACGGGCAGCAGAGCACTGGGCATGGCCGAAACAACGAACAGAGGGGCATTCCAGCAGAAAATGACAGTAGGGGGTCACATGAACAGTCGGGCGAGGTAGATGAACTTAAGCGGGAGATGGCGCAGTTAAAAATGCAATTGTCGCATCTTGTGAACGGCCTAGGACAGCCCCAGCCAAGGTCCCAGAGACAGCAAAAACAGATTCCTTGTGATCTTTGTGGCCGGGTAGGACATATTGCCAGATTGTGTAGGGCACATTTAAACTAGAATACCGTACAGCTACGAGTCAGGCCGCGGCGGGAAGGTTCAAGGACTCACCAATAAAAATGCTAGGCGAACGCCCAGAGACAATGATAAGCATTGACGGTAGAAACGTAAGATGTGTTCTGGACACTGGCTCACAAGTTTCCACGATTTCAGAGTAGTGTTTCAATAGACTTTTCAGACATTATAGGTTAGATGTAGATAAGTACATTAGGTTAACATCAGCAAATGGCGTTTCAATACCATATTTAGGGTACATCAGTACCAGTGTACAAATAGGGACAGATAGTGTTGATAGATGTGGAATTTTTGCTTTAAAAGATGTCAGGGGCACCGAAAACAGAACGCCCTGTATAATAGGTATGAATGTGATGGCAGAGTTGCCAAATGTTTGCAGGTTTTTTTCAGTTCAACAGGCCAGCAGACAACAAGACAAGTGTTGACCTAGATCGGAAGAAGGTATGGGTAACAAGGGAGGTCAGAACCCACATACCTGCCCGCTCGCTGGCTGTCCTGCTAGTTAGGGGTCGCGCGGGGTTAACAGACAGGACGGTCTTGTTTGAACCAGCCAGGGACCTTGACCACAAGGGTTTAATTCTGCCTTACTGCTTTACTAGGTTAGAGGGGGGCGTGTGCCAAATACAGATAGTTAACATGGGTGACGAAGATGTGTTTTTAGCGAGAGGTACTCAGGTGGGGGAGATATCTGATGCCACTATTGACCTGACTAGACATTTTAGAGTGGTAGGAACACAACAAATCGAGTTGTCCGCTAAACCAGACAGTAGGGAGCAGAGACCAGACAAGCCCCTTTTTGACTTGAGTGAATTTGAGGGAAGCGATGAGGAAAGGATGCAACTTGAGGGACTGTTAGCAAAATACGACTGCCTATTCGCGAAAGATGACACCGACATTGGGTTTACTAACAGGGTAACCCATAACATACTTTTGACGGATGAAGTCCCCATAAAACAGCCGTACAGGAGGACTCCTCCTGCCCTGTATCAAGAAGTGAAAGATCATTTACAGGGCTTGTTAGATAAGCAGATTATAAAGGAGAGCTGTAGTCCATGGGCCTCTCCGATAGTCTTGGTCCGAAAAAAGGACGGCAAATTGAGAATGTGCGTGGACTTCAGGGCCTTGAACATAAAAACTAAAAAGGACGCAT
The DNA here is from genome assembly GCA_963921405.1 of Cepaea hortensis. Classification (NCBI taxonomy): domain Eukaryota; kingdom Metazoa; phylum Mollusca; class Gastropoda; order Stylommatophora; family Helicidae; genus Cepaea; species Cepaea hortensis. Next base: position 89,169,085 of record OY992895.1, on the reverse strand, counting down.
ATCCACTTCCAAGGGTAGATGACTATTTAGATGCCTTAGGGGGCGCGAAACTTTTTTCTTCTCTTGATTTAGCTAGCGGTTATTACCAGGTGGCGATGAATCCAGTAGACCAGGAAAAGACAGCGTTCACTACACCCTTTGGGTTATATGAATATTCACGACTTCCAATGGGACTGGCAAATTCAGCGAGTACATTCCAACGTCTAATGCAGTCGTCGCTTCATGATTATATGTTTAAGTTGCTTTTAGTGTACTTAGATGACATTCTTGTGTACTCCAGAGATTTTAGTGAACATTTAGTAAAACTAGAGGCCATATTTGATAGGATACAGGTGTTGGGCTTGAAACTAAACCCAGCTAAATGCAATTTCTGCAAGAAAAAGGTGCAATTCCTAGGCCATACTGTGTCTGCAGAAGGCATAGGAGCATTAGAAGATAAGGTACTGGCAATCCAAAAAGCTCCCATACCTAGAACGCAGACTGAGTTACGTTCATTTCTAGGTCTGGCCAGTTACTATCGCAGGTTAGTATCCAAATTTGCTACACTAGCTAGACCACTCCATGAATTAGTAGCTCAGTTAAACCAGCAGCACACAGACCCGAGAAAGAAGAAGAAGAGTCCCATCGGGCAGTTGTGGTCTACAGAATGCTACGAGGCCTTTAACAAACTTAAAGAAGCCCTAACGTCAACACCATTACTAGGCTTCCCAGACTTCACCCTCCCTTATATTTTAGAGTGTGACGCCTCATACACTGGTCTGGGTGTTGTTTTGTCCCAAATCCAGGACGGTACAAAGAGAGTGTTAGCTTATGCTAGTCGTACTCTCCGTCCATCGGAGAGGAATGCAAAAAGTAGTTCCAAGTTAGAACTTTTGTGTTTAAAATGGGCATTAACGGAAAAGTTCCGTGGTCTTCTATTAGGTGGACATACTGAGATTTACACTGACAATACGAATTTGACAATGTGGCACAAAGCGAAACTGGGTGCCATTGAGCAAAGGTGGATCGCCCAAATGTCTATGTTTGATTATGTAATAAAACACAGGCCTGGGCGAACTAACGGTAACGCTGATTACTTGTCTCGATTCCCGCTGGAAGGACCGGGGGGAGACGACGAAGAAGAAGGCGACATCGCCATTTGCAGTGTTGCAGCAACATGCATTCCGCCAGCCCTAGGAATAGCTGGTACTGTTGATAGCCGTCCAACGGCAGATTTTAATGTAGAAAATGCTGATGTGTTTTTCAAATGCCTTGATGTAAATAATGTTGATGAATGTTCAAAATTATGCATTGATGTAAATATGATTGGTGGGGTTGGTGCTGTAGGAGCTGCTGCTAGAACAGCTGATGTTTTTAATGCCCTTCCCACGCACACCTTGCCGTCGTACTCGACGGAAGATATGGTAAGGTTGCAGCAAGATGATGTAAATATTAATGCAGTGTTTAATGTTGTATCGCGTAAACTTGTGTTGTCAAATGAATCTATGAAAAGGTTGCCCCCTCAGACGAAGAAGTGGATGAGGCAACGCAAGAAGTTATGTGTACTAGATGGGTTGCTGTATAGAAGAATCAAGGGGACAGGTAGGACAGAATTGCTGCAATTAGTGATACCAGAAATACTGCGGCTAAGGATACTGGAGTCAGTTCATAGCGTAGGGCATCAGGGGAGAGATAGGATGATAAATATTTGGAAGAGCAGATGTTTCTGGGTAGGGATTACTGCAGATGTAGATAAATACTGTAGAAGTTGCCACAGGTGCAATGTAGCGAAGCCACCGCACGTCAAGATTAAGGGACCGGCAGGTAGTTTGTTAGCTTCGAAACCGTTTGAAGTTGTAGCGATGGACTTTACCCTACTGGAGAGGGACTCGAGGAGATTCGAGAATGTGTTTGTCATCACAGATGTCTTCTCTAAATTTACTATTGCTGTCCCAACCAGAGACCAAAAAGCAGCAACTGTGGCGAAGGTTTTAGTAGAGAAGTGGTTTTTATATATGGGTGTGCCAAGAAGACTGCACTCTGACCAAGGTAGGAACTTCGAATCTTCGGTGATTGCTGAGTTATGCAAGACATATGGCATAGAAAAGAGTCGCACCACTCCGTACAACCCTCGCTGCGATGGCCAAGCAGAACGGTTTAATAAAACTATGCATGATTTACTCAGACCCCTCGAGGCCAAGGAGAAGAGGAGATGGTCTGATCACTTAGCCGAAGTGGTGCAGGTGTATAACTCAACGCCTCACGCCTCGACAGGATTTTCACCTCACTACCTAATTTTCGGACAAGAGCCTCGGCTGCCAGTGGACTTCATGTTAAATACAGGCACCAAAGACAGGGACACCAATGCAAGTGAGTATTTGGAAGGGCATCTTTCACGTTTGCGTGACGTGCACGTCCGGGCTAGTGAACAGCTGAAGAAGCATGCCGCCATTAGGAAAGATAGGAGTGACAAAATGGCAAACTCTATTCCATTGCAAGTTGGCGAACTTGTCAGAAAAAGAATCCACTATAAGGAGAGGGCGAAAATACAAGACATGTGGTCCGAGGACATGTACATAGTTGCTAGGGCACCCACCATGTCGGGAGGACCATATGTGATCAAAAAGGTTGGAGGGGATGGATCGCTAATTAGGATAGCCGGCCACGAAATGCGGCGTTGCGAGGACGGAGCAGAAGAAGAGGACATAGGGACGACGTTGGGGCTACCAGCACAACCGGATGTCCCAGCGGCTGTCGAAGTTTACCAAGACATTCCAGGCAAACCAGAATGGTACGCGTTCGAGTCTAGGGACCTGAGTAGACGGAGGTCTGAGAGGATCAGACGTCGTAAAAGGGAGTGATAGAACTTCGACATGAGGGTAGGAGATATTTTAAGTATTAGCGAGTTATGACGTGGTTGTTTCATGTGGAGTATGATTCGAATTGTCTCTGTGGCTCTCTAAAAAACGGAGTGTTCCCCGTGGATAAGGGGATAGTTTGTTATGGTTGTCAGACGCGAGCATGGTTGTGCACCTTGATTTTGCACATTGATTTTTTTTCGTTACAGTGGGAAGTAGCGCTGTAAGGAGTTGATATTGTTGATATTGTTTTCATTTTGGTGTCTTTATGTGCACCCTTTGATGTATGATTTTGTTGTCTGGGGGAATCCCCAGCATGCCAGGTATTGAACTGTTTTCATTGATAATATTACTTGGTTACTATGTTGTTAGGGTGCACGTCAGAAGTTTTAACTGCCTTATGCACTGGGAGAGCAGGGGATGCAACCAGTATTTTTTAAATTATTATTATTTGGGGTGGAAGTTCCAAAAAGAGTTTTCCCCTTAGGCATTAAATATTGTTAATGACGGATGTCAGATGCGGAACCAGGGCTTCGATCTCAATGAGGGATGACGCTATATTGATGGTGGGACCCATCAACTTTTGGTAGGTGGGCATGAGACAGTATGGAAATATCACATACCGCCTAAGTTTACAGGGGAAATATAAACTGGAATATTTTTAAAAACCGAGAGGTCAAGGGCCAGGATTGTTTTTCTGATAGTCATAGGTTGAGCGGGAGTGATGACCGAATAGCGGCAAGGCCATCCTCTATTGTTGACTAGCAGTTTCTCAGGGAGAGGAGTGCCAAATGTATTGTACCTTTGGGTTCAAGCTGTCAGAGGGACAATGGTGAACTTTAGAGGCAGCATAATTTATGAGTACAGGCGGCATTGGAAGTGACCTTAGCTGTCAGAAGGGGACGCTATACTCCAAATTTATGGCGGCGGGAAGGATGGACCCGACCATGAACCGGAAAAATAATATAGATTTGGGTTAATATGATGCAGAGTATGCAAATTAATCAAGGTACGCGAGGTACGGATTGGAGGACCTTCGGGGGGTGAGAAAGCGCATGGTGACGTGATTCCAGAAAGGCGCCAAATCGAGCAGGATTTATACGCGGTACAGCAACCAGTTGGGGAGATAAGCAGATGTGAGACGGCCGAGTGCAGATACTCAAAGGCTGTTGAGACCAAGGAGGCTGTGGCAACTCTGGTTGGGCAGGTATACCCGAGGACCATAGGAAGCACGGACTTAAGTGTTGGAAGAAAGAGCCGCCCAAAAGAAACTATTGATTGCTGCTGTCAATTGCAATCATTAAGGAAAGTCACACAAGACTAGAGTGGGCTAAGAGGACACACGTTTGATGGGATCATCCAGAGAACTGCGTCGAACAAAGTTGGAGCTGTGAGCTCGCCCTGTTGTCTGCATGTGTATTCTGAGAGCAACATGTATCATGTATACATACCAGATTGTGTATTCTGAGAGCAACATGTGTCATATATATACATACCAGATTGTGTATTCTGAGAGCAACATGTGTCATGTATACATACCAGCTTGTGTATTCTGAGAGCAACATGTGTCATGTATACATACCAGCTTGTGTATTCTGAGAGCAACATGTGTCATGTATACATACCAGCTTGTGTATTCTGAGAGCAACATGTGTCATGTATACATAACTGCTTGTGTATTCTGAGAGCAACATGTATCTTGTATACATACCAGCTTGTGTATTCTGAGAGCAACATGTGTCATGTATACATACCAGCTTGTGTATTCTGAGAGCAACATATGTCATGTATACATAACTGCTTGTGTATTCTGAGAGCAACATGTTTCATGTATACATAACTGCTTGTGTATTCTGAGAGCAACATGTTTCATGTATACATACCAGCTTGTGTATTCTGAGAGCTACATGTGTCATGTATACATACCAGCTTGTGTATTCTGAGAGCAACATGTGTCATGTATACATAACTGCTTGTTTATTCTGAGAGCAACATGTGTCATGTATACATACCAGCTTGTGTATTCTGAGAGCAACATGTGTCATGTATATATACCAGCTTGTGTATTCTGAGAGATACATGTGTCATGTATACATACCATCTTGTGTATTCTGAGTACAACATGTGTCATGTATACATACCTGCTTGTGTATTCTGAGAGCAACTTGTGTCATGTATACATACCTGCTTGTGTATTCTGAGAGCAACTTGTGTCATGTATACATACCAGCTTGTGTATTCTGAGAGCAACATGTATCATGTATACATACCAGCTTGTGTATTATGAGATCAACTTGTGTCATGTATACATACCAGCTTGTGTATTCTGAGAGCAACATGTATCATGTATACATACCTGCTTGTGTATTCTGAGAGCAACATGTGTCATGTATACATACCTGCTTGTGTATTCTGAGAGCAACATGTGTCATGTATACTTACATCCTTGCACGGAGACCAGGTGGGCCCCTACTGCCAGCATGAGAACCACGGTATGTCTGAGGTCCATCTTACTTGTGCAGACACGTGACTTCAGTTTCTGGTCCTAGATCGTTGTGCAGCTCTGGGTAGAGACAAAGATCAATCAATTATGTGCCACGCCTGAAAGCGTGGGCGGTCATGACTCGCTATTTCACTCGATCATCAGCGTCGTGTATCAGCTCAGTGTTCTTGTCTCGACCATGCCATGTGGCCAAGCCATCCAGGTATTTTCCTCTCGGTCTTCCTTTTGGTCTGTTCCCTTCGATCTTGCCAGCTGTCACCAAGTTCTCCAGTCCATTTCTTCTCATAACATGTCCAAAAAATTGTGACTGTCTACGTCTAATTTCTCTAATCAATCTACGATTTTCATTTGTCTCCTGTAGTACTTGGTCATTAGTCTTTCTGTCTGTCCATGGTATTCTTTGCATTCTCCTCAGAAACCACATTTCTGCAGCCATCATATGATTTTCAGCTTGACTGCACATTGTCCAAGTTTCACATCCATACAAAAGAACAGGCTCTATGTATCCCCTCAACACTCTTTTTCTCGTTTCAATTGACATCTTTTTATTGGTCAGAATGTTTTTCATCTTGCTAAAGGCTACTTTCGCCATGGTAATTCTTGTTCTAATCTCTTCAAGGCATCTCCCATCAGATGTTATGGCTGTTCCGAGATAATAGTACCGATTCACTTGTTGAAGAATATTCCCATTTACGTGTATATTACATTGTGGTACTTCGTTCTTCCTAGTGACGACAATAACCTGTGTCTTCTTACAATTTAATTCCAACCCAAGCTGCTCACTGTGTACAACAACTGCGTCTACTAATTGGTGTAAATCTTGTGCATTGTCTGCAATTAATACTGTATCATCTGCATATCTAATATTATTGATGTTTCGTCCTCCAATGCTGATTCCATTTATATCTTCTACATTCCTGAAAATATTTTCACTGTATAGGGAAAAAAGATCTGGAGACATTACACATCCCTGCCTAACACCTCTCTTAATAGGTTGATATTGCCCCACTTCATTATCAATCCTTATGGCAGCTTGTTGTTTCCAATATATGTTTTTTATAAGTCTAATGTCTTTCCAATCAATTTGTAGATCTGCAAGCATATCCACCATGTTGACATGTCTAACTCTATCAAAAGCCTTTGTGTAGTCAATAAAGCAAAGATGTATATCCTTGTTTACTTCTAAAGCACGTTCAATAATTGTTCGCAGCATATACACAGCATTTACTATACACTTTCCTTCAACAAACCCACATTGTTCTTCCCCTATTTCAGGTTGTATTTTCTTCCTCACTCTTTGCATGATAATTCTTAGCAAAATCTTTGTCATGTGGCTCATTATACTAATTGTTCTCTGTTGATCACATTCCAATGTTCCTGATTTCTTTGGGATTGCAATAAATACAGAGTTACATAATTCAGAAGGTATATCTCCAGTATCATATAATGTGTTCAGCAGTCTGGTGACTTGATCTAGTCCAAGAGACAAAGATAGACAGACAAAGATATACAGACTATCAGACACGCATACAGACATACACTCATATGGGCAAACAAACAGACAGACAGGTAGAGAGGCAGACATCAGACAGACGGACATATCAACGACAGACATATAAATAGTCATTCAGACAGGCAACAGACAGACAGACAGACATATAAACCAGCAGACAGACAGGCAAACAAATTGAGAGGCAGAGAGACAGACATCAGACAGACACACAGATCCTCAACAGACAGACAGATCTTCAACAGACAGACAGATCTTCAACAGACAGACATATCTTCAACAGACACATTTTAACAAACAGACAGACAATAGACAGAAAGAAAGTCACACAGACACACATCAGGAAAGGTGGACAAACAGGGCGATAGACAGGACAACAGACATTAGACAGGCAATCAGGCAAACAGACAGCTAGACAGAAAAGCAGGTTGACAGTCAAAGGCAGGCTGTGTTCATGACCGACCAATATCATGGAGGAGCATCCTCACGTGCGATAGAAAGACAGCCAGACAGACAGGGAGACAATCTTGGCGACAGACACAGAACCGGATAGACAAACAGACATACGCAAGCTGGCAAACAAACGCAGACAGACAGACAAGCAGACTGACAGACAAAGTCTGACACACAGACAGACGTACTTACATGTGTTTGACACCGCTAGACCACACGTGAATGTAATAGATAACTGAATGCCAACATTATAGATGTCACGTAAATATAACCGATTCCTCTCTAACTGGATTTATATACGCATGTGTGCTTACGTGGATGTATGCGAATATGTGTGAGTGTGTGAGCGTCTTTTTGTGGGCGAGTACAAGCCTGGTTATGTGAAAGTATATGATTGTCTGTGATTTCACGTCCTGCTCTAGTTCCGTGGCACAGCTAGAGCTTTTGTGGATGCATGAAGAGAGAATGCCGTACTCGACACCCATGACCAATGGACACTGATATCATCTCTACATGTCTGGGCCAGGAAACTGAACTGTGATGGCGGCATCAGATATCACGGCTCTTTGGACACAACTGTCGTGGCGGGCAGGGTTACTGGAACACGAGGCAACGACCGAGCCACATCATGCCCCTCCGAAATCAAACCCCTCCAACATCACGATCCACTAACATCACAGCTAAAAAACATCACGAATCACAAACTTCACAGCCAACTAACATCACGGCCCTCGAACATCACGACACTCCAACATAACGGCTCTCCAAAATCACGGCTCTCCAAAATCACGGCCCTCCAAAATCAAGACAAACCAACATGACGGCCCTCCAATATCACAGGCAAGCAACATCACGGCCCTCGAGCATCACGACTCACCACCATCACACTTCACTAAGATCAGACCCACAAACATCACGACCAATCAACATCACTACCGAGAGACATCACCGCCTACCAACATCACCGCTCTTTAGATACAGCTGTCAAGGCAGCATGGTTACTGGAAAACGAGGCAATGGTCGAGCACATGACGGCTCTCCAAAATCACGACCGTCTAACGTCATAGCCCATCGACATCACGGCCCACAAACATAATAGTTCACCAACATCACGGATGAGAGATATTATGTAAACATATGTGTCCTATCGGTCACACTGCCACGTCACCATTTCTGGTGTTGTTCTGACTGCAGTATCGGATCAGAAACAGCCAACCCCATTCTCCATCAAATATGTTGCATGCCATTGGCAGGAGGTTATCATTAACCCCATTCTTTATTAAACATGCTCTTGGCAGGAGGTTGCCATTAACCCATGTTCATGCGAACAATAAGTCACAACCCATGAGGCAGAATGTAATGTAGACATCTACGAAAGTCACAACCCATGAGGCACTCAGTAATGTAGACATCTACGAAAGTCACAACACATGAGGCAGCAAGTAAAGTAAACATCTACGAAAGTCACAACACAAGAGGCACTCAGTAATGTAGACATCTATGAAGGTCACAACCCATAACGCAGCAAGTAAAGTAGACATCTACGAAAGTCACAACCCATGAGGCACCCAGTAATGTAGACATCTACGAAAGTCACAACCCATGAGGCACCCAGTAATGTAGACATCTACACAAGTCGCAATAAATGAGGCACCCAGTAATGTAGACATCTATGACAGTCAGAACACACTCGGCCGCCAGTAATGTAGACATCTACGAAAGTCACAACCCATGAGGCACCCAGTAATGTAGACATCTACACAAGTCGCAATAAATGAGGCACCCAGTAATGTAGACATCTATGACAGTCAGAACACACTAGGCCGCCAGTAATGTAGACATCTACGAAAGTCACAACTCATGAGGCACCCAGTAATGTAGACATCTACACAAGTCGCAATAAATGAGGCCGCCAGTAATGTAGACATCTATGACAGTCACAACACACGAGGCCGCCAGTAATGTAGACATCTATGACAGTCAGAACACACTAGGCCGCCAGTAATGTAGACATCTACAAAAGTCACAACCCATGAGGCTCCCAGTAATGTAGACATCTACACAAGTCGCAATAAATGAGGCACCCAGTAATGTAGACATCTATGACAGTCAGAACACACTATGCCGCCAGTAATGTATACATCAACGAAAGTCACAACCCATGAGGCACCCAGTAATGTAGACATCTACACAAGTCGCAATAAATGAGGCACCCAGTAATGTAGACATCTATGACAGTCAGAACACACTCGGCCGCCAGTAATGTAGACATCTACGAAAGTCACAACCCATGAGGCACCCAGTAATGTAGACATCTACACAAGTCGCAATAAATGAGGCCGCCAGTAATGTAGACATCTATGACAGTCACAACACACGAGGCCGCCAGTAATGACACATAAGGCAACAATACGAAAAGGTTCTAAAGGGAGAAGAGTGCAACTCAAACTGATAAATCAATAGTATATGTGTCACACTGATATATCACACAAATTTATGTATCAATAGTATATGTGTCACACTGACATCAATACTATATGTGCCACAGTGATATTTCAATAATATATGTGCCCCAATTATATATCAGTACTATATGTGCCCCGCTGATATATCAATAGTATATGTGCCCCAATGATATATCAATACTATATGTGTCACACTGCTATATCAATACTATATGTGTCACACAGATATATCAATACTATATGTGCCATACTGATATATCAATACTATATGTGCCCCAGTGATATATCAATACTATATGTGCCCCAGTGATATATCAATACTATATGTGCCACAATGATATATCAATACTATATATGCCACAATGATATATCAATACTATATGTGACACAATGATATATCAATACTATATGTGCCACACTGATATATCAATACTATATGTGCCATACTGATATATCAATACTATATGTGCCCCAATGATATATCAATACTATATGTGCCATACTGATATATCAATACTATATGTGCCCCAATGATATATCAATAATATATGTGCCCCAATGATATATCAATACTATATGTGCCCCAATGATATATCAATATTATATGTGCCCCAATGATATATCAATACTATATGTGCCCCAATGATATATCAATACTATATGTGCCTCAATGATATATCAATACTATATGTGCCCCAATGATATATCAATACTATATGTGCCCCAATGATATATCAATACTATATGTGTCACACTGCTATATCAATACTGTATGTGCCATACTGATATATCAATACTATATGCGCCACGCTGATATATCAATACTATATGTGCCCCAATGATATTTTAATACTTTATGTGCCCCAATCTATTTATATAAAAATCTTTGTATGTATGTATGTATGTATGTATGTCCGTCCTTCATGCGTTCGCGAACGGTCCAACCGATTGAGATGAAATTTTCTACACATTTCCCTTTCATTCCTTTTCAACCAACTGTGATAGTTTTATCTATCAGCTATCAGCTATTATCTTCCTAAAATTTAATTTTGTAATTACATGACTGAACATAAGAAAATATAAAAATATATGACAAAAAGGGATATAACTTTTAGTATAATTGTTATATCTTAAGTTACGTCCCCTGAGTTTAAATGAGTTGATTGACGATGAATTAAATGAGATGCTCCACATAGATAGATAGATATAAAGATAGATAGATAGATAGATAGATAGATAGATAGATAGTTAGATAGATAGATAGATAGATAGATAGATAGATAGATAGATAGATAGATAGATACATAGATACATAGATAGATAGATAGATAGATAGATAGATAGATAGATACATAGATACATAGATACATAGATAGATCCCCGCAAGAGCCTGGGCGAAACCGGGCAGCTAATATTTGGGCAGCTATATTCAAGGGGACTTAACATAAGAAAAGTTATTTCAAGGGTCATAACTTTTAATAACATCAGTATTATTTTATGTATAGATTGTTGCATTGTTTTCACAGATTTATAAACTCTTTTCTATAGTTATTTACAGGAATATGAGTTATAATATACAGTGATATAATCTTTAAGGCACTTTCATAATAATTATCATAAAAGTAATGCATCTATTTAAATGGTGAAAATTTTCTAACACATCTTTTTATGTTTTTAAAACCAGTGTTAATTAAAAATAATGGATTTTAGATACGTCAGAATTTTATTTCTGTACTTTTTTTCTGAGTGGAACTTTTGAAGTAATCGAAGCATTTGTTTTTTCCGTTCGCTTGGCAGAGAGAAGGTCAGTACACAATTAAATGGGTATATTCTCGATGTTGTTTTTGTTTTTAAAAAAAAGTTGGCCGCGTGTGTGGCAACATCACATTTTTCATTCAATGTTGTGGGTGTGCATACCTTATGCATACCTTACACGCAGCACGCCTGTTAAATACTGTTAAAATGCGGCTTCCCCCCCCCCCCCCCCCCAAAGATTTATAAACTCTTTGTCTATAGTTATTAACAGGCATATGAGTTATAATAAATAATGATATAATCTTTAAGGCATTTTCAAAGTTTTCATAAAAATAATGCATAATGCATAACATTGTAACCCATCTTTTTCTGCTTAAAGAACTTATCAACTGCCATGTCGGTGATTAAAAACAGTTTTCATTAAAAATAATGAATGGTGTGTGGAAGGACATTCTTTTAAGTTACTGTGTGCCAGGAGCTGGGCGAAACCATGCCGGGTCAGATAGATAGACAGACAGACGGGAACGGAAGCTTATTTGACTACTTATATGAATTAAATGACATGCTCCCCACCAGGGACTGGGTGAAGCCGGGCCGGGACAGACAGACAGACAGATAGACAAACAGATAGTCGGGAACGGGAGAGCTTATATGACTACGTATATGAATTAAATTAGATGCTCCCCACCAGGGACTGGGTGAAGCCGGGCCGGGTCAGCCAGACAGACAGACAGACAGACAGACAGACAAACAAGCAGACAGACAGACTGATAGATAGATAGATCCCCTCCAGGGCCTGGGCGAAGCCGGGCCGGGTCAGCTAGTGATATATAAATACTATATGTGCCACGGTGATATATCAATACTAAATGTGCCCCAATGATATATCAATACTATATGTGCCACGGTGATATATCAATACTATATGTGCCCCAATGATATATCAATACTATATGTGCCACGGTGATATATCAATACTATATGTGCCTCAATGATATATCAATACTATATGTGCCACGGTGATATATCAATACTATATGTGCCCCAATGATATATCAATACTATATGTGCCACGGTGATATATCAATACTATATGTGCCCCAATGATATATCAATACTATATGTGCCATACTGACATTTCAATACTATATGTGCCACACTGATATATCAATACTATATGTGCCCCAGTGATATATCAATACTATATGTGCCCCAATGATATATCAATACTATATGTGCCATACTGATATATCAATACTATATGTGCCACACTGATATATCAATACTATATGTGCCCCAGTGATATATCAATAATATTTGTGTCCCACTGATATATCAATACTAAATCTGCCACACTGATATATCAATACTATATGTGCCACACTGATATATCAATACTATATCTGCCACACTGATATATCAATACTAAATGTACCACACTGATATATCAGTACTATATGTACCACACTGATCCGTGGCTAAAGGCTTGTGAACGCTTTTCGTGAGCCGCTTACCAGGCGTTCGAAACGCAGCTGCGACCGATTTTTGCAGCAGACCGTGTCGCGTTGTGTTATAACGTGCTTGTATGGGAGCCGGTCATTCAGAAAGCAACGGAAAACTACTGAACGTAAGTAACACTTGCCTCGTACATCAACAGCAGCTGAAAAATGCTGGTGTTGACTGCAACGTCCCGTAAGGAATCCGCAACAAAATTTTTTACCACACTGATTTATCATTAATTTATCAGTCAGTCAGTCAGTCAGTTATCAGTTGGGGTATCTTCGTTGCACTCCGGACATGTCCATAGGTGCTCAGATCCTCCCCCCAGCATATTCATCAGCGTCCGTTGGCTAATAGTGCCAGTTCTGTGTTGGTTGACGAGGCGCTTTGTTTTCCCGATGTACCTCTCGCGTCTGGCTGTGCCGATTCTTACTCCCAGGTCTTTCATCCTGGACAGCGATGTGGAATCACTGACGTCAAAGTCCTCTGTTCTCGCCATATCTTTAAGGACGTTAATAACATCGGCACGATCCATGGGCTGGCCATCTACAGGGGGTGCAGAGCCAGCCAATTTGTCAGCTCGTTCATTTCCCTCGACTCCCGCATGTCCCGGGACGAAGATGAAGGTGACTTTACGGACAACAGACTTCCGCAGCGATTCAGTCAACTGTCTACGTACAGATCCAGCTTCGACCTTCTGAATCATGCTCATTGAATCACTTAGTACACACACGTTGGTATAATGCTGTGATTCCAGCCATATGAAAGCCTATGTAACTGCCATCACCTCCATCGTCATGCTGCTCGTGGTCATAGAGTGGGCACCACTGGATTCTTGAACGGTTCGGCCCGCTGAACGGGCTGTAAATGCCCACGCACTTCTCTGCTGCTTTACAACAGATCCATCTGTATAGATGAGCACTTCGGGGCTATCTGAGTGTTCATAGATGAGCGCGTTAACCTCTGCATTGACAGCGGCAGGGTTCTGCTCTCTGCACCGTCTGTCGAGTGTGATAATGCAGGAGAAAGTGCACTTAAAAGCTGGAGGCACCGGCACCCATTCCTTGCCGGGGTTGATACTGGTAAGACTGCAGACCTGTCTGACGACATCTTCCACCCGACCCATCCATGATTTGCCCCTCTTTAGCCTGTCACCCTTTTCTCTGAATATAGCGTCATGCAGAGGGTGCTGCTTATCTGCACTTATTTTTAAGTATGCACGAGCTCTCCAGACCTTGATCCTGTGTTCCATTGTCGGGAAGTCAAGAAGGTATCTCATTGCTACACAGCTGGTGTCTCTCGTGCAGCCCAAAATGATGCGCATGGCTTCGTTTTGTACCTTTAATTAATTAATTAATATATGTGCCACAGTGATATATCAATGCTATATGTGCCACAGTGATATATCAATACTATATGTGCCACAGTGATATATCAATACTATATGTGCCACAGTGATATATCAATAGTATATGTGCCCCACTGATATATCAATACTATATGTGCCACAGTGATATATCAATACTATATGTGCCACAATGATATATCAATACTATATGTGCCACAGTGATATATCAATACTATATGTGCCCCACTGATATATCAATACTATATGTGCTGGTTCTGAACATCACCACGTCGACAGAGTTCCAGCTCCCTTCTCTTCCTCCGTTCCTCCATTGCTGACCCTTCCTCCATCCAGTAGTCTTTGACTCCCCGTCAATTCCTTCCCCTCCTGTACATTCAATTACCCATTTGTACACAAGGAATGGCATGTTATTTACTCAACTACAGTCTTCTAGAATGTCATAGATTAGCAATGCGCTCTGGAACCTGTTGTGTGTGTTTGAGGGAGGGAGGGGGGATGTTTGCGGTGTGTCCGTCTGTGTCTGTATCAATGTCTCAGTGCGTGGTGTGTGTGTGTGTGTGTGTGTGTGTGTGTGTGTGTGTGTGTGTGTGTGTGACACAAGTTCGACAGGAGGATGGCTGGGAATCACATTTCGCGGTGTTTCCCACCTACGGATTTATGTATTGCTACTGGCCAGGCGTAGTGAACAGTCTGACCTCCCGTCCTCTCCCAGTCACTATTAGTGCTTTGACCTGACCCCAGAGAACTGGCCTGGAGATGAGGGGATAACTTTGGGCATGCTGACCTAGGCACGTCAAGCCTTTCCACTCGGTCCCCTGTGTGAGATCCATGCCCCGTCGGACGCCGACTGATGTAAACAAATGTGGTTCCAACATCATGTACCCATCACGATTTAATGCAGGGAGAAAGGTCCCTGACATGACCCAGTTTACTGTGTCCTGTCATCGCAAGGTGTCTGTTTGGCTGTCGGTAGCCATCACTTTCTCCTCACACCCATATCTCCACAAGTGCTCCACCTTCCTCCCATAGAACACAGGATGAGAGTATCACGAACTCTTTAGCCCGCGAGAAACCAGACCTGTCTTTGAAAGAATCACACCTGATATCAACATTCCCGTTCGCTTCTATTTTGTCGAATTGTGGAACTTTGTATTGGGACTACGAAATAGATCCTAGGAAATGGGAGCTAAGAGATGGGAGCTAGGAGATGGGAGCTAGAAGATGGGAGCTAGGAGATGGGAGCTAGGAGATGGGAGCTAAGAGATGAGAGCTAAGAGATGGGAGCTAGGAGATGGGAGCTAAGAGATGGGAGCTAGGAGATGGGAGCTAAGAGATGGGAACTAGGAGATGAGAGCTAGAAGATGGGAGCTAGGAGATGGGAGCTAAGAGATGGGAGCTAGGAGATGGGAGCTAGAAGATGGGAGCTAGGAGATGGGAGCTAAGAGATGGGAGCTAGGAGATAGGGCCTAATAGATAGGACCTAAGAGATGGAGCTAGGAGATGGGAGCTTGGAGACGGGAGATAAGAGATGATTAATTTGATTTGATTAAACTTTATTTTCAAATGGTCACATATTGGGCACGCAGGACCGTCTTACATTCGGCCCTTCCAATCACTCATCTTTCGTTTAACAATATTGCTTGATGCATTCACATTCATTCATTCATTCATTCATTCATTCATTCATTCAGTAGCATGTCCTTTGCAGAAGCTCGCCCCCATAACAACCTTTCGGAAAATCTCTCGATCATAAGCAAGATGTCCCGCGTCCGATACACCCATCTGGAGATCATCCGCCCCATCCTGCACCCATTTTCTCTTCGGCCTTCCTCTTCCTCTCTTCCCAGGCATATACCCCTCCATTATTGTTCTCTCCAAACTTTCATGACGTTTCAAGTGACTAAAATATTTCCATTTTCTTTGTTTTATCATCTTCAATAGCCAACCTTCTTCAATATTCAGCTCTTGAAGTATGGATGCATTTGTTCTTTTCTTTACCCAAGATATTCTTAGAACCCGTCTATAACATATATATTCAAAGGCATTTATGCGCTGATCAGCTTGCTTAATAAGTGTGCACGTCTCACAGGTGTATGTTGCAATGGGAAAGATGCATGCTCTTAAAAATCTAATTTTTATAGTTCTGTCTGTCCCATACCATAATTTATTCTGTTGTTTTAGTCTTTGAAGAGCAATTGATAGTCGTCGTTTAATTTCTTTCATTGTGTCACCGTTATTGGCAATCAATGACCCAATATATTCAAAATGTTCCACCTCCTCCAATTGTTCCTCATTAACATATATTTATTTTTCCATAATGGTTTTATCTGTATGCATTATCTTTGTTTTTGCTATGTTAAGATGTAAGTTGTGATTTTCACTATTCAATTGGGTTTGAGACTATTAGGTTTTCTATACCAGTCTGTATTGTGGATAGTAATACTGTATCATCAGCATACCGAATCTCTGGTATGTCATGACCACCGATATTTAGGGCATCATATGTCTCCCTGTTTATATCATCTCTTACATTTCTCATTATATTTTCGGCGTACAGGTTAAACAAATAGGGGAACAAGACACATCCCTGACGGACTCCTTGCTTGATGTCAAACCAATCTGATTTCTCGCCATCTATTCTAACCGCTGCTTGCTGGTCTAGATAGAGCATTCTTATGAGTTGTATTACATGTGGTGGAAAGCCCATATTCCTCATGATTTCCCAAAGTTTCTGATGTTGTACACAGTCAAATGCCTTTGAATAATCCAAAAAACATGAGAACAGGTTGACATTAAATTCTATGCACTTCTCTATTATTAAACGCATATTGAGAAATTGATCTCTTGTTCCTCTTCCTTGTCTAAATCCCGCTTGAACCACGTTAATTTCTTCTTCCATTTTCTTACAAAGTCTTCCATTTATGATTTTTAGTAGAATTTTACTTGCATGACTGATCAGCGAAACAGTTCTATAATTGTTGCATTAACATAGGGAGAAAAAAAAACAATTCTCAAATGAATGTTGTAAACATTCTCACAAAAATATTTTTAAAAAATGGAGAAGAGACGGATCCTAGGATAAAGCTGGATGACGCATCTATTACACCAGCTTTAGAGAGGTCAGTGTCATTTGTTCTATTGATCTACTACACGAGCATCAGAGGGGAGAGTGTCATTTGTTCTGATCTACTACATCAGCATCAGAGAGGATGTGTCATTTGTTCTACAGATCTAGTACACCAGCATGAGAGCTGAGTGTGTCACTTGTTCCGTGGATCTACTACACCAGCATCAGAGAGGGGAGTGTCATTTGTTCTATGGATCTACTACACCAGCATCAGAGAGGGGAGTGTCATTTGTTCTATGGATCTACTACATCAGCATCAGAGAGGGGAGTGTCATTTGTTCCATGGATCTACTACACCAGCATCAGAGAGGGGAGTGTCATTTGTTCTATGGATCTACTACATCAGCATCAGAGAGGGGAGTGTCATTTGTTCCATGGATCTACTACATCAGCATCAGAGAGGGGAGTGTCATTTGTTCCATGGATCTACTACACCAGCATCAGAGAGGGGAGTGTCATTTGTTCTATGGATCTACTACATCAGCATCAGAGAGGATGTGTCATTTGTTCTACAGATCTAGTACACCAGCATGAGAGCTGAGTGTGTCACTTGTTCCGTGGATCTACTACACCAGCATGAGAGAGGGGAGTGTCATTTGTTCCATGGATCTACTACATCAGCATCAGAGAGGAGAGTGTCATATGTTCTATGGATCTACTACACCAGCATCAGAGAGGGGAGTGTCATTTGTTCTATGGATCTACTACACCAGCATCAGAGAGGGGAGTGTCATTTGTTCTATGGATCTACTACATCAGCATCAGAGAGGAGAGTGTCATTTGTTCCATGGATCTACTACACCAGCATCAGAGAGGGGAGTGTCATTTGTTCTATGGATCTACTACATCAGCATTAGAGAGGGGAGTGTCATTTGTTCCATGGATCCTCTACACCAGCATCAGAGAGGGGAGTGTCATTTGTTCCATGGATCTACTACACCAGCATCAGAGAGGGGAGTGTCATTTGTTCTATGGATCTACTACACCAGCATCATAGAGGAGAGTGGCATTTGTTCTATGGATCTACTACACCAGCATCAGAGAGGGGAGTGTCGTTTGTTCTATGGATCTACTACACCCGCATTAGAGAGGAGAGTGTCATTTGTTCTATGGATCTACTACACCAGCATTAGAGAGGAGAGTGTCATTTGTTCTACAGATCTACTACACCAACATCATAGAGGAGAGTGGCATTTGTTCTATGGATCTACTACACCAGCATCAGAGAGGGGAGTGTCGTTTGTTCTATGGATCTACTACACCAGCATTAGAGAGGAGAGTGTAATTTGTTCTACAGATCTACTACATCAGCATCAGAGAGGGGAGTGTCATTTGTTCCATGGATCTACTACACCAGCATCAGAGAGGGGAGTGTCATTTGTTCCATGGATCTACTACACCAGCATCAGAGAGGGGAGTGTCATTTGTTCTATGGATCTACTACACCAGCATCAGAGAGGGGAGTGTCATTTGTTCTATGGATCTACTACACCAGCATCAGAGAGGGGAGTGTCATTTGTTCTATGGATCTACTACATCAGCATCAGAGAGGAGAGTTTCATTTGTTCCATGGATCTACTACACCAGGATCAGAGAAGAGAGTGTCATTTGTTCCATGGATCTACTACACCAGCATCAGAGAGGGGAGTGTCATTTGTTCCATGGATCTACTACACCAACATCAGAGAGCGGAGTGTCATTTGTTCCATGGATCTACTACACCAACATCAGAGAGGGGAGTGTCATTTGCTCCATGGATCTACTACACAAGCATCAGATAAGAGAGTGTCATTTGTTCCATGGATCTACTACACCAGCATCAGAGAAGGGAGTGTCATTTGTTCCATGAATCTACTACACCAGCATCAGAGAGGAGAGTGTCATTTGTTCCATGAATCTACTACACCAGCATCAGAGAGGGGAGTGTCATTTGTTCCTTGGATCTACTACACCAGCATCATAGAGGAGAGTGTCATTTGTTCCATGGATCTACTACACCAGCATCATAGAGGAGAGTGTCATTTGTTCCATGGATCTACTACACCAGCATCATAGAGGAGAGTGTCATTTGTTCTATGGATCTAATACACCAACATCAGAGAGGAGAGTGTCATTTGTTCTATGGATCTACTACACCAACATCAGAGAGGAGAGTGTCATTTGTTCTATGGATCTAATACACCAACATCAGAGAGGAGAGTGTCATTTGTTCTATGGATCTAATACACCAACATCAGAGAGGAGAGTGTCATTTGTTCTATGGATCTAATACACCAACATCAGAGAGGAGAGTGTCATTTGTTCCATGGATCTACTACATCAGCATCAGAGAGGAGAGTGTCATTTTTTCCATGGAT
Organism: Cepaea hortensis; assembly: GCA_963921405.1. Taxonomy (NCBI): domain Eukaryota; kingdom Metazoa; phylum Mollusca; class Gastropoda; order Stylommatophora; family Helicidae; genus Cepaea; species Cepaea hortensis. The sequence goes on along the minus strand of OY992895.1, from coordinate 89,149,209 downwards.
CTACTACACCAGCATCAGAGAGGGGAATGTCATTTGTTCTATGGATCTTCTTCACCAGCATCAGAGAGGGGAGTGTCATTTGTTCCATGGATCTACTACACCAGCATCAGAGAGGGGAATGTCATTTGTTCTATGGATCTTCTTCACCAGCATCAGAGAGGGGAGTGGCATTTGTTCTATGGATCTACTACACCAGCATCAGAGAGGGGAGTTTCATTTATTCTATGGATCTACTACACCAGCATCATAGAGGAGAGTGTCATTTGTTCCATGGATCTACTACTCCAGCATCAGAGAATGGAGTGTCATTTGTTCCATGGATCTACTCCACCAGCATCAGAGAGGGGAGTGTCATTTGTTCTATGGATCTACTACACCAACATCAGAGAGGGGAGTGTCATTTGTTCCATGGATCAACTCCACCAGCATCAGAGAGGGGAGTGTCATTTGTTCCATGGATCTACTCCACCAGCATCAGAGAGGAGAGTGTCATTTGTTCTATGGATCTACTACACCAGCATCATAGAGGAGAGGGTCATTTGTTCCATGGATCTACTACACCAGCATCAGAGAGGAGAGTGTCATTTGTTCTATGGATCAACTACACCAGCATCAGAGAGGGAAGTGTCATTTGTTCTACAGATCTTCTACACCAGCATCATAGAGGGGGGTGTCATTTGTTCTATGGATCTACTACACCAGCATTAGAGAGGAGAGTGTCATTTGTTCTATAGATCTACTACACCAGCATCAGAGAGAGGAGTGTAATTTGTTCTATGGATCTACTACACCAGCATTAGAGAGGGGAGTGTCATTTGTTCTACAGATCTACTACACCAGCATCAGAGAGGAGAGTGGCATTTGTTCTATGGATCTACTACACCAGCATCATAAAGGAGAGTGGCATTTGTTCTATGGATCTACTACACCAGCATCAGAGAGGGGAGTGTCGTTTGTTCCATGGATCTACTCCACCAGCATCAGAGAGGGGAGTGTCATTTGTTCTATGGATCTACTACACCAACATCATAGAGGAGAGTGTCATTTGTTCTACAGATCTACTACACCAGCATCAGAGAGGAGAGTGTCATTTGTTCTATGGATCTACTACACCAGCATCAGAGAGGGGAGTTTTATTTGTTCTATGGATCTACTACACCAGCATCAGAGAGGGGAGTTTTATTTGTTCTATGGATCTACTACACCAGCATTAGAGAGGAGAGTGGCATTTGTTCTACAGATCTACTACACCAGCATCATAGAGGAGAGTGGCATTTGTTCTATGGATCTACTACACCAGCATCAGAGAGGGGAGTGTCGTTTGTTCTATGGATCTACTACACCCGCATTAGAGAGGAGAGTGTCATTTGTTCTATGGATCTACTACACCAGCATTAGAGAGGAGAGTGTCATTTGTTCTACAGATCTTCTACACCAACATCATAGAGGAGAGTGGCATTTGTTCTATGGATCTACTACACCAGCATCAGAGAGGGGAGTGTCGTTTGTTCTATGGATCTACTACACCAGCATTAGAGAGGAGAGTGTCATTTGTTCTACAGATCTACTACACCAGCATCATAGAGGAGAGTGGCATTTGTTCTATGGATCAACTACACCAGCATTAGAGAGGAGAGTGTCATGTGTTCTATGGATCTACTACACCAGCATCAGAGAGGAGAGTGTCATTTGTTCCATGGATCTACTACACCAGCATTAGAGAGGGGAGTGTCATTTGTTCTATGGATCTACTACACCAGCATCAGAGAGGAGAGTGTCATTTGTTCTATGGATCTACTACACCAGCATCAGAGAGGAGAGTTTCATTTGTTCTATGGATCTACTACACCAGCATCGTAGAGGAGAGTGTCATTTGTTCCATGGATCTACTACACCAGCATCATAGAGGAGTGTGTCATTTGTTCTATGGATCTACTACACCAGCATCAGAGAGGAGAGTGTCATTTGTTCCATGGATCTACTACACCAGCATCAGAGAGGAGTGTGTCATTTGTTCCGTGGATCTACTACACCAGCATTAGAGAGGAGAGTGTCATTTGTTCTATGGATCTACTTCACCAGCATCATAGAGGAGAGTGTCATTTGTTCCGTGGATCTACTACACCAGCATCATAGAGGGGAGTGTCATTTGTTCCGTGGATCTACTACACCAGCATCAGAGAGGAGAATGTCATTTGTTCCATGGATCTACTACACCAGCATTAGAGAGGAGAGTGTCATTTGTTCCATGAATCTACTACACCAACATCAGAGAGTGGAGTGTCATTTGTTCCATGGATCTACTACATCAACATCAGAGAGGAGAGTGTCATTTGTTCTATGGATCTACTATACCAGCATCATAGAGGAGAGTGTCATTTGTTCCATGGATCTACTACACCAGCATCAGAGAGTGGAGTGTTTCACTTGTTCCGTGGATCTACTATACCAACATCAGAGAGTGGAGTGTCATTTGTTCCATGGATCTATTATACCAGCATCAGAGAGGAGAGTGTCATTTGTTCCATGGATCTATTACACCAGCATCAGAGAGGAGTGTGTCACTTGTTCCATGTATCTACTACACCAACATCAGAGAGTGGAGTGTCATTTGTTCTATGGATCTACTACACCAGCTTCAGAGAGTGGAGTGTCATTTGTTCCATAGATCTACTACACCAACATCAGAGAGTGGAGTGTCATTTGTTCCATAGATCTACTACACCATCATCAGAGAGTGGAGTGTCATTTGTTCCATAGATCTACTACACCAGCATCATAGAGGAGTGTGTCACTTGTTCCGTGGATCTACTACACCAACATCAGAGAGTGGAGTGTCATTTGTTCTACAGATCTAGTACACCAGCATCAGAAAGGGGAGTGTCATTTGTTCTATGGATCCACTACACCAGCATCAGAGAGGAGAGTGTCATTTGTTCTATGGATCTACTACACCAGCATCAGAGAGGGGAGTGTCATTTGTTCTATGGATCTAATACACCAGCATCAGAGAGGAGAGTGTCATTTGTTCTACAGATCTTCTACACCAGCATCAGAGAGGGGATTGTCATTTGTTCTACAGATCTTCTACAATAGCATCAGAGAGGGGAGTGTCATTTGTTCTATGGATCTACTACACCAGCATCAGAGAGGGGAGTGTCATTTGTTCTACAGATCTTCTACACCAGCATCAGAGAGGGGATTGTTATTTGTTCTATGGATCTACTACACCAGCATCAGAGAGGGGAGTGTCGTTTGTTCTATGGATCAACTACACGAGCATCAGAGAGGGGAGTGTCATTTGTTTTATGGATCAACTACACCAGCATCAGAGAGGAGAATGTCATTTGTTCTATGGATCAACTACACCAGCATCAGAGAGGGGAGTGTCATTTGTTCTACAGAACTTCTACACCAGCATCATAGAGAGGAGTGTAATTTGTTCTATGGATCTACTACACCAGCATTAGAGACGGGAGTGTCATTTGTTATACAGATCTACTACACCAGCATCAGAGAGGAGAGTGTCATTTGTTCTATGGATCTACTACACCAGCATTAGAGAGGAGAGTGTCATTTGTTCTACAGATCTACTACACCAGCATCAGAGAGGAGAGTGTCATTTGTTCTACAGAACTTCTACACCAGCATCATAGAGGGGAGTGTCATTTGTTCTATGGATCTACTACACCAGCATTAGAGAGGAGAGTGTCATTTGTTCTATGGATCTACTACACCAGCATTAGAGACGGGAGTGTCATTTGTTCTATGGATCTACTACACCAGCATTAGAGACGGGAGTGTCATTTGTTCTACAGATCTACTACACCAGCATCAGAGAGGGGAGTGGCATTTGTTCTATGGATCTACTACACCAGCATCATAGAGGAGTGTGTCATTTGTTCTATGGATCTACTACACCAGCATCAGAGCGTGGAGTGTTTCACTTGTTCCGTGGATCTACTATACCAACATCAGAGAGTGGAGTGTCATTTGTTCAATGGATCTATTACACCAGAATCAGAGAGGAGAGTGTCATTTTTTCTATGGATCTACTACACCAGCATCAGAGAGGAGAGTGTCATTTGTTCTATGGATCTACTACACCAGCATCAGAGAGTGGAGTGTGTCACTTGTTCCATGGATCTACTACACCAACATCAGAGAGTGGAGTGTCATTTGTTCTATGGATCTACTACATCAACATCAGAGAGGGGAGTGTCATTTGTTCTATGGATCTATTACATCAACATTAGAGAGCGGAGTGTCATTTGTTCTATGAATCTACTACACCAACATCATGGAGGAGAGTGTCATTTGTTACATGGAGCTACTACACCAGCTTCAGAGAGTGGAGTGTCATTTGTTCCATAGATCTACTACACCAACATCAGAGAGTGGAGTGTCATTTGTTCCATAGATCTACTACACCATCATCAGAGAGTGGAGTGTCATTTGTTCCATAGATCTACTACACCAGCATCATAGAGGAGTGTGTCACTTGTTCCGTGGATCTACTACACCAACATCAGTGAGTGGAGTGTCATTTGTTCTACAGATCTAGTACACCAGCATCAGAAAGGGGAGTGTCATTTGTTACATGGAGCTACTACACCAGCTTCAGAGAGTGGAGTGTCATTTGTTCCATAGATCTACTACACCAACATCAGAGAGTGGAGTGTCATTTGTTCCATAGATCTACTACACCATCATCAGAGAGTGGAGTGTCATTTGTTCCATAGATCTACTACACCAGCATCATAGAGGAGTGTGTCACTTGTTCCGTGGATCTACTACACCAACATCAGAGAGTGGAGTGTCATTTGTTCTACAGATCTAGTACACCAGCATCAGAAAGGGGAGTGTCATTTGTTCTATGGATCCACTACACCAGCATCAGAGAGGAGAGTGTCATTTGTTCTATGGATCTACTACACCAGCATCAGAGAGGGGAGTGTCATTTGTTCTATGGATCTATTACACCAGCATCAGAGAGGAGAGTGTCATTTGTTCTACAGATCTTCTACACCAGCATCAGAGAGGGGATTGTCATTTGTTCTACAGATCTTCTACAATAGCATCAGAGAGGGGAGTGTCATTTGTTCTATGGATCTACTACACCAGCATCAGAGAGGGGAGTGTCATTTGTTCTACAGATCTTCTACACCAGCATCAGAGAGGGGATTGTTATTTGTTCTATGGATCTACTACACCAGCATCAGAGAGGGGAGTGTCGTTTGTTCTATGGATCAACTACACGAGCATCAGAGAGGGGAGTGTCATTTGTTTTATGGATCAACTACACCAGCATCAGAGAGGAGAATGTCATTTGTTCTATGGATCAACTACACCAGCATCAGAGAGGGGAGTGTCATTTGTTCTACAGAACTTCTACACCAGCATCATAGAGAGGAGTGTAATTTGTTCTATGGATCTACTACACCAGCATTAGAGACGGGAGTGTCATTTGTTATACAGATCTACTACACCAGCATCAGAGAGGAGAGTGTCATTTGTTCTATGGATCTACTACACCAGCATTAGAGAGGAGAGTGTCATTTGTTCTACAGATCTACTACACCAGCATCAGAGAGGAGAGTGTCATTTGTTCTACAGAACTTCTACACTAGCATCATAGAGGGGAGTGTCATTTGTTCTATGGATCTACTACACCAGCATTAGAGAGGAGAGTGTCATTTGTTCTATGGATCTACTACACCAGCATTAGAGACGGGAGTGTCATTTGTTCTATGGATCTACTACACCAGCATTAGAGACGGGAGTGTCATTTGTTCTACAGATCTACTACACCAGCATCAGAGAGGGGAGTGGCATTTGTTCTATGGATCTACTACACCAGCACCATAGAGGAGAGTGGCATTTGTTCTATGGATCTACTACACCAGCATCAGAGCGTGGAGTGTTTCACTTGTTCCGTGGATCTACTATACCAACATCAGAGAGTGGAGTGTCATTTGTTCAATGGATCTATTACACCAGAATCAGAGAGGAGAGTGTCATTTTTTCTATGGATCTACTCCACCAGCATCAGAGAGTGGAGTGTGTCACTTGTTCCGTGGATCTACTACACAAACATCAGAGAGGGGAGTGTCACTTGTTCCGTGGATATACTACATCAACATCAGAGAGGAGAGTGTCATTTGTTCTATGGATCTACTACACCAGCATCATAGAGGAGAGTGTCATTTGTTCCATGGATCTACTACACCAGCATCATAGAGGGGAGTGTCATTTGTTCCATGGATCTACTACACCAGCATTAGAGAGAGGAGTGTCATTCGTTCCATGGATCTACTACACCAGCATCATAGAGGAGAGTGTCATTTGTTCCATGGATCTACTACACCAGCATCATAGAGGGGAGTGTCATTTGTTCCATGGATCTACTACACCAGCATCAGAGAGGGGAGTGTCATTTGTTCCATGGATCTACTACACCAGCATCAGAGAGGAGAGTGTCATTTGTTCTATGGATCTACTACACCAGCATCATAGAGGAGAGTGTCATTTGTTCCATGGATCTACTACACCAGCATCATAGAGGAGTGTGTCATTTGTTCTATGGATCTACTACACCAGCATCAGAGAGGAGAGTGTCATTTGTTCCATGGATCTACTACACCAGCATCAGAGAGGAGTGTGTCATTTGTTCCGTGGATCTACTACACCAGCATTAGAGAGGAGAGTGTCATTTGTTCTATGGATCTACTTCACCAGCATCATAGAGGAGAGTGTCATTTGTTCCGTGGATCTACTACACCAGCATCATAGAGGGGAGTGTCATTTATTCCGTGGATCTACTACACCAGCATCAGAGAGGAGAATGTCATTTGTTCCATGGATCTACTACACCAGCATTAGAGAGGAGAGTGTCATTTGTTCCATGAATCTACTACACCAACATCAGAGAGTGGAGTGTCATTTGTTCCATGGATCTACTACATCAACATCAGAGAGGAGAGTGTCATTTGTTCTATGGATCTACTATACCAGCATCATAGAGGAGAGTGTCATTTGTTCCATGGATCTACTACACCAGCATCAGAGAGTGGAGTGTTTCACTTGTTCCGTGGATCTACTATACCAACATCAGAGAGTGGAGTGTCATTTGTTCCATGGATCTATTATACCAGCATCAGAGAGGAGAGTGTCATTTGTTCCATGGATCTATTACACCAGCATCAGGGAGGAGTGTGTCACTTGTTCCATGGATCTACTACACCAACATCAGAGAGTGGAGTGTCATTTGTTCTATGGATCTACTACGCCAGCTTCAGAGAGTGGAGTGTCATTTGTTCCATAGATCTACTACACCAACATCAGAGAGTGGAGTGTCATTTGTTCCATAGATCTACTACACCATCATCAGAGAGTGGAGTGTCATTTGTTCCATAGATCTACTACACCAGCATCATAGAGGAGTGTGTCACTTGTTCCGTGGATCTACTACACCAACATCAGAGAGTGGAGTGTCAGTTGTTCTACAGATCTAGTACACCAGCATCAGAAAGGGGAGTGTCATTTGTTCTATGGATCCACTACACCAGCATCAGAGAGGAGAGTGTCATTTGTTCTATGGATCTACTACACCAGCATCAGAGAGGGGAGTGTCATTTGTTCTATGGATCTAATACACCAGCATCAGAGAGGAGAGTGTCATTTGTTCTACAGATCTTCTACACCAGCATCAGAGAGGGGATTGTCATTTGTTCTACAGATCTTCTACAATAGCATCAGAGAGGGGAGTGTCATTTGTTCTATGGATCTACTACACCAGCATCAGAGAGGGGAGTGTCATTTGTTCTACAGATCTTCTACACCAGCATCAGAGAGGGGATTGTTATTTGTTCTATGGATCTACTACACCAGCATCAGAGAGGGGAGTGTCGTTTGTTCTATGGATCAACTACACGAGCATCAGAGAGGGGAGTGTCATTTGATTTATGGATCAACTACACCAGCATCAGAGAGGAGAATGTCATTTGTTCTATGGATCAACTACACCAGCATCAGAGAGGGGAGTGTCATTTGTTCTACAGAACTTCTACACCAGCATCATAGAGAGGAGTGTAATTTGTTCTATGGATCTACTACACCAGCATTAGAGACGGGAGTGTCATTTGTTATACAGATCTACTACACCAGCATCAGAGAGGAGAGTGTCATTTGTTCTATGGATCTACTACACCAGCATTAGAGAGGAGAGTGTCATTTGTTCTACAGATCTACTACACCAGCATCAGAGAGGAGAGTGTCATTTGTTCTACAGAACTTCTACACCAGCATCATAGAGGGGAGTGTCATTTGTTCTATGGATCTACTACACCAGCATTAGAGAGGAGAGTGTCATTTGTTCTATGGATCTACTACACCAGCATTAGAGACGGGAGTGTCATTTGTTCTATGGATCTACTACACCAGCATTAGAGACGGGAGTGTCATTTGTTCTACAGATCTACTACACCAGCATCAGAGAGGGGAGTGGCATTTGTTCTATGGATCTACTACACCAGCATCATAGAGGAGTGTGTCATTTGTTCTATGGATCTACTACACCAGCATCAGAGCGTGGAGTGTTTCACTTGTTCCGTGGATCTACTATACCAACATCAGAGAGTGGAGTGTCATTTGTTCAATGGATCTATTACACCAGAATCAGAGAGGAGAGTGTCATTTTTTCTATGGATCTACTACACCAGCATCAGAGAGGAGAGTGTCATTTGTTCTATGGATCTACTACACCAGCATCAGAGAGTGGAGTGTGTCACTTGTTCCATGGATCTACTACACCAACATCAGAGAGTGGAGTGTCATTTGTTCTATGGATCTACTACATCAACATCAGAGAGGGGAGTGTCATTTGTTCTATGGATCTATTACATCAACATTAGAGAGGGGAGTGTCATTTGTTCTATGAATCTACTACACCAACATCATGGAGGAGAGTGTCATTTGTTACATGGAGCTACTACACCAGCTTCAGAGAGTGGAGTGTCATTTGTTCCATAGATCTACTACACCAACATCAGAGAGTGGAGTGTCATTTGTTCCATAGATCTACTACACCATCATCAGAGAGTGGAGTGTCATTTGTTCCATAGATCTACTACACCAGCATCATAGAGGAGTGTGTCACTTGTTCCGTGGATCTACTACACCAACATCAGTGAGTGGAGTGTCATTTGTTCTACAGATCTAGTACACCAGCATCAGAAAGGGGAGTGTCATTTGTTACATGGAGCTACTACACCAGCTTCAGAGAGTGGAGTGTCATTTGTTCCATAGATCTACTACACCAACATCAGAGAGTGGAGTGTCATTTGTTCCATAGATCTACTACACCATCATCAGAGAGTGGAGTGTCATTTGTTCCATAGATCTACTACACCAGCATCATAGAGGAGTGTGTCACTTGTTCCGTGGATCTACTACACCAACATCAGAGAGTGGAGTGTCATTTGTTCTACAGATCTAGTACACCAGCATCAGAAAGGGGAGTGTCATTTGTTCTATGGATCTACTACACCAGCATCAGAGAGGAGAGTGTCATTTGTTCTATGGATCTACTACACCAGCATCAGAGAGGGGAGTGTCATTTGTTCTATGGATCTATTACACCAGCATCAGAGAGGAGAGTGTCATTTGTTCTACAGATCTTCTACACCAGCATCAGAGAGGGGATTGTCATTTGTTCTACAGATCTTCTACAATAGCATCAGAGAGGGGAGTGTCATTTGTTCTATGGATCTACTACACCAGCATCAGAGAGGGGAGTGTCATTTGTTCTACAGATCTTCTACACCAGCATCAGAGAGGGGATTGTTATTTGTTCTATGGATCTACTACACCAGCATCAGAGAGGGGAGTGTCGTTTGTTCTATGGATCAACTACACGAGCATCAGAGAGGGGAGTGTCATTTGTTTTATGGATCAACTACACCAGCATCAGAGAGGAGAATGTCATTTGTTCTATGGATCAACTACACCAGCATCAGAGAGGGGAGTGTCATTTGTTCTACAGAACTTCTACACCAGCATCATAGAGAGGAGTGTAATTTGTTCTATGGATCTACTACACCAGCATTAGAGACGGGAGTGTCATTTGTTATACAGATCTACTACACCAGCATCAGAGAGGAGAGTGTCATTTGTTCTATGGATCTACTACACCAGCATTAGAGAGGAGAGTGTCATTTGTTCTACAGATCTACTACACCAGCATCAGAGAGGAGAGTGTCATTTGTTCTACAGAACTTCTACACCAGCATCATAGAGGGGAGTGTCATTTGTTCTATGGATCTACTACACCAGCATTAGAGAGGAGAGTGTCATTTGTTCTATGGATCTACTACACCAGCATTAGAGACGGGAGTGTCATTTGTTCTATGGATCTACTACACCAGCATTAGAGACGGGAGTGTCATTTGTTCTACAGATCTACTACACCAGCATCAGAGAGGGGAGTGGCATTTGTTCTATGGATCTACTACACCAGCACCATAGAGGAGAGTGGCATTTGTTCTATGGATCTACTACACCAGCATCAGAGCGTGGAGTGTTTCACTTGTTCCGTGGATCTACTATACCAACATCAGAGAGTGGAGTGTCATTTGTTCAATGGATCTATTACACCAGAATCAGAGAGGAGAGTGTCATTTTTTCTATGGATCTACTCCACCAGCATCAGAGAGTGGAGTGTGTCACTTGTTCCGTGGATCTACTACACAAACATCAGAGAGGGGAGTGTCACTTGTTCCGTGGATATACTACATCAACATCAGAGAGGAGAGTGTCATTTGTTCTATGGATCTACTACACCAGCATCATAGAGGAGAGTGTCATTTGTTCCATGGATCTACTACACCAGCATCAGAGAGGGGAGTGTCATTTGTTCCATGGATCTACTACACCAGCATTAGAGAGGGGAGTGTCATTCGTTCCATGGATCTACTACACCAGCATCATAGAGGAGAGTGTCATTTGTTCCATGGATCTACTACACCAGCATCATAGAGGGGAGTGTCATTTGTTCCATGGATCTACTACACCAGCATCAGAGAGGGGAGTGTCATTTGTTCCATGGATCTACTACACCAGCATCAGAGAGGAGAGTGTCATTTGTTCTATGGATCTACTACACCAGCATCATAGAGGAGAGTGTCATTTGTTCCATGGATCTACTACACCAGCATCAGCGAGTGGAGTGTTTCACTTGTTCCGTGGATCTACTATACCAACATCAGAGAGTGGAGTGTCATTTGTTCCATGGATCTATTATACCAGCATCAGAGAGGAGAGTGTCATTTGTTCCATGGATCTACTACACCAGCATCAGAGAGGAGAGTGTCATTTGTTCTATGGATCTACTACACCAGCATCAGAGAGTGGAGTGTGTCACTTGTTCCATGGATCTACTACACCAACATCAGAGAGTGGAGTGTCATTTGTTCTATGGATCTACTACATCAACATCAGAGAGGGGAGTGTCATTTGTTCTATGGATCTATTACATCAACATCAGAGAGGGGAGTGTCATTTGTTCTATGAATCTACTACACCAACATCATGGAGGAGAGTGTCATTTGTTACATGGAGCTACTACACCAGCTTCAGAGAGTGGAGTGTCATTTGTTCCATAGATCTACTACACCAACATCAGAGAGTGGAGTGTCATTTGTTCCATAGATCTACTACACCATCATCAGAGAGTGGAGTGTCATTTGTTCCATAGATCTACTACACCAGCATCATACAGGAGTGTGTCACTTGTTCCGTGGATCTACTACACCAACATCAGTGAGTGGAGTGTCATTTGTTCTACAGATCTAGTACACCAGCATCAGAAAGGGGAGTGTCATTTGTTACATGGAGCTACTACACCAGCTTCAGAGAGTGGAGTGTCATTTGTTCCATAGATCTACTACACCAACATCAGAGAGTGGAGTGTCATTTGTTCCATAGATCTACTACACCATCATCAGAGAGTGGAGTGTCATTTGTTCCATAGATCTACTACACCAGCATCATAGAGGAGTGTGTCACTTGTTCCGTGGATCTACTACACCAACATCAGAGAGTGGAGTGTCATTTGTTCTACAGATCTAGTACACCAGCATCAGAAAGGAGAGTGTCATTTGTTCTATGGATCTACTACACCAGCATCAGATAGGAGAGTGTCATTTGTTCTATGGATCTACTACACCAGCATCAGAGAGGGGAGTGTCATTTTTTCTATGGATCTAATACACCAGCATCAGAGTGGAGAGTGTCATTTGTTCTACAGATCTTCTACACCAGCATCAGAGAGGGGATTGTCATTTGTTCTACAGATCTTCTACACCAGCATCAGAGAGGGGAGTGTCATTTGTTCTATGGATCTACTACACCAGCATCAGAGAGGGGAGTGTCATTTGTTCTACAGATCTTCTACACCAGCATTAGTGAGGGGATTGTTATTTGTTCTATGGATCAACTACACGAGCATCAGAGAGGGGAGTGTCATTTGTTTTATGGATCAACTACACCAGCATCAGAGAGGAGAGTGTCATTTGTTCTATGGATCAACTACACCAGCATCAGAGAGGGGAGTGTCATTTGTTCTACAGAACTTCTACACCAGCATCATAGAGGAGAGTGTCATTTGTTCTATGGATCTACTACACCAGCATCAGAGAGAGGAGTGTAATTTGTTCTATGGATCTACTACACCAGCATTAGAGACGGAAGTGTCATTTGTTCTACAGATCTACTACATCAGCATCAGAGAGGGGAGTGGCATTTGTTCTATGGATCTACTACACCAGCATCAGAGAGGGGAGTGTCATTTGTTCTATGGATCTACTACACCAGCATTAGAGAGGAGAGTCTCATTTGTTCTACAGATCTACTACAACAGCACCATAGAGGAGAGTGGCATTTGTTCTATGGATCTACTACACCAGCATCAGAGAGGGGAGTGTCATTTGTTCTACAGAACTTCTACACCAGCATCATAGAGGGGAGTGTCATTTGTTCTATGGATCTACTACACCAGCATCAGAGAGGGGAGTGTCATTTGTTCTACAGAACTTCTATACCAGCATCATAGAGGGGAGTGTCATTTGTTCTATGGATCTATTACACCAGCATTAGAGAGGAGAGTGTCATTTGTTCTATGGATCTACTACACCAGCATCAGAGAGAGGAGTGTAATTTGTTCTATGGATCTATTACACCAGCATTAGAGACGGGAGTGTCATTTGTTCTACAGATCTACTACACCAGCATCAGAGAGGGGAGTGTCATTTGTTCTATGGATCTACTACACCAGCATTAGAGAGGAGAGTGTCATTTGTTCTATGGATCTACTACACCAGCATCAGAGAGGGGAGTGTCATTTGTTCCATGGATCTACTACACTAGCATTAGAGAGGAGAGTGTCATTTGTTCTACAGATCTACTACACCAGCATCAGAGAGGGGAGTGTCGTTTGTTCTATGGATCTACTACACCAGCATCAGAGAGGGGAGTGTCATTTGTTCTATGGATCTACTACACCAGCATTAGAGAGGAGAGTGTCATTTGTTATATGGATCTACTACACCAGCATCAGAGAGGAGAGTGTCATTTGTTCTATGGATCTACTACACCAGCATCAGAGAGGAGAGTGTCATTTGTTCTATGGATCTACTACACCAGCAGCAGAGAGGAGAGTGTCATTTGTTCTATGGATCGATTACACCAGCATCCGAGAGGAGAGTGTCATTTGTTCTATGGATCTACTACACCAGCATCAGAGAGGAGAGTGTCATTTGTTCTATGGAACTACTACACCAGCATTAGAGAGGGGAGTGTCATTTGTTCTATGGATCTACTACACCAGCACTAGAGAGGGGAGTGTCATTTTTTCTATGGATCTACTACACCAGCATCAGAGAGTGACATTTGTTCCATGGATCTACTAAACCAGCATCAGAGAGGAGAGTGTCATTTGTTCTATGGATCTTCTACACCAGCATCAGAGAGGGGAGTGTCATTTGTTCCATGGATCTACTACACCAGCATCAGAGAGGAGAGTGTCATTTGTTCTATGGATCTACTACACCAGCATTAGAGAGGGGCGTGTCATTTGTTCTATGGATCTACTACACCAGCATCAGAGAGGGGAGTGTCATTTGTTCTATGGATCTACTACACCAGCATCAGAGAGGGGAGTGTCATTTGTTCCATGGATCTACTACACCAGCATCAGAGAGGGGAGTGTAATTTGTTCCATGGATCTACTACACCAGCATCAGAGAGGTGAGTGTCATTTGTTCTATGGATCTACTACAAAGCATTAGAGAGGAGAGTGTCATTTGTTCTACAGATCTACTACGCCTGCATCATAGAGGAGAGTGGCATTTGTTCTACAGATCTTCTACACCAGCATCAGAGAGGGGAGTGTCATTTGTTCTATGGATCTACTACACCAGCATTAGAGAGGAGAGTGTCATTTGTTCTATGGATCTACTACACCAGCATCAGAGAGGGGAGTGTCATTTGTTCCATGGATCTACTGCACCAGCATCAGAGAGTAGAATGTCATTTGTTCCATGGATCTACTACACCAGCATCAGAGAGGAGAGTATCATTTGTTCCATGGATCTACTACACCATCATCAGAGAGGAGAGTGTCATTTGTTCCATGGATCTACTACACCAGCATCAGAGAGGAGAGTGTCATTTGTTCCATGGATCTACTAAACCAGCATCCGTGAGGAGAGTGTCATTTGTTCCATGTATCTATTACACCAACATCAGAGAGGGGAGTGTCATTTGTTCCATGGATCTACTACACCAGCATCAGAGAGGAGAGTGTCATTTGTTCCATGGATCTACTACACCAGCATCAGAGAGGAGAGTGTCATTTGTTCCATGTATCTATTACACCAACATCAGAGAGGGGAGTGTCATTTGTTCCATGGATCTACTAAACCAGCATCCGTGAGGAGAGTGTCATTTGTTCCATGGATCTACTACACCAACATCAGAGAGAGGAGTGTCATTTGTTCCATGGATCTACTAAACCAGCATCCGTGAGGAGAGTGTCATTTGTTCCATGGATCTACTACACCAGCATCAGAGAGGAGAGTGTCATTTGTTCTACAGATCTACTACACCAGCATCAGAGAGTGGAGTGTGTCTTTTGTTCTACAGATCAACTACATCAGCATCAGAGAGGAGAGAGTCATTTGTTCCATAGATATACTACATCAGCATCAGAGAGGAGAGTGTCATTTGTTCCATGGATCTACTTAACCAGCATCACAGAGTGCCAGAGAATTATCGATATTGATTACTGCTAATGGCAAGTGGTCCTCCCCTCATTCATTATATTCTGGTAAGGGAAACCCCGTACTAAAAATAGCCGGGGAAACCCGTTCGAGAACCTCTCTTCGGGTACCTTCTCGGTCCTTCTAGAAGTTAGTTCTTGGGGTTACTTTTGCACTCGGATCTAACTATGCCAGTCTGCGATATGCATTGCTCATGCGCAAATTGTGTTGCTATATTGTCATGGAGTAGATTGGTAGTTATTTGCCAGTGCTTGACATTGGTATCTGTCAGGGAGTTATTCTCACTCTCTGTTTAACTTTCGTCTGGCACAGAGCATCCTGTTGTTCTACAGGCATGAATCTTAAGTGCCTGATTGTAGTGTCCCTCTTTCTACCTTCTCTAAATCGCCACGTATATATCACATAACAGTCAACACTACACTAACAATAACTTCTTCATAACACGACAACTGCATCTGTTTTTACATGGTGTATTCTGTCTTTCTTTGAAAACAAATGGCACATCAATGTCACTAAAACAACAATACTTGCACTCGATCTCTATCTTGTAAATCTGTCGCTCGAACAATCACTGACGTCGACATTCGTCCACAGATTCACAAACGTTCCATATTTACAAACGTGGCGGCCAGATGGACTTCTGCCATGTGCCATTCCCCGTCCGACCTAGAACGCGGTTCACACATGAATGATCTCTCAGGGACCTATAGTCCGTGCTTGACCTTCCCTCAGCTTACTTTAAGCAGAGTGGTTCACAATCTACTCGATCTTCACGTCTGTCACTGAAATTTGTAAGACTCTAGGTCACCTACGAAAACTCCATGGCAGGTACCAGCTTCGTGTTTCAGGCTCCTGTCTTGATGAATCGCAAAGGGTTTTGACAGTGTAAAGATGGCAAGTGCGAGCTGTGTTTCAGATTGATAAGGTAAGGGAAGTCTATACTATTTCCTCGAAGGGGTTGACCGATGAATAACGCTGTTGACGCGAGCGCGGACGGTCCGCATATCGAGATCAGGTCGCGATTGGCACAGAAATGAGGAGCTACTGATTTCGTTTAGTGGGCTGGTCGGATAAGCTTTAAGGGGGTTCGAAAGGGCTTTAAACGGTCACTGTTGATCACAGATATCCGCATGGCTTCTACCGACTGTTTATAATAACCCCTCTATACTCCCCACTAATTTGAGTATATGCATGGCATATCCACCTGACATAATTGATCAGAGCACTGTTCCGTGGCGCAGAGAACACACAACACTTATTCTGTCAGTAAATACTGTGTAAATAATCATAGACTGATTCTATCAGTCTATCTCGGGGAAGTACGAGGAGATTGTCGACACCGGGAGTGCGATTTCGATGACGTTCACATAGATAAATAAAGTCTTTATCCCACTAGAAGGAGCTGAGAATACTCAGTTGCCCCTCGCTGAAGAGAGACAATGAAAGTATTATCTGGCTGTAGCTCGGAAGAGAGCGTCGACCGAAAGTGTCTATCTTCTATGATATCTTCAGATAGGGAGCAGGAACGATGTATGTTCTAAGAAAAACCCCGACCCTGCTATTCTTTACTCTGGTTTAAAGGCTAATACTTTAGGGAACACAAAATATAAACCACAGAAGGGTATTGTATGTCCCCAAAATCCCAGAGACTAGAGAGGCTAATGAAGGAGGCCTCGAAGGCGTTCCCAATATGTTACTACGCTGATCCAAGAGGACCTGCATAACCGTTCTAATTATAATCACGCCGTAAGGAAGGGGTGACAGAACGGGTATACATAATTACCTTCTTCGTGGGGGAAGAAGAACACGGAAACACCCCACACTTACCTTCTACAATGTGGGTTAGATCCAAGGTACATATATCACACTTGCTCTTTATGGGAAAGGAGAGGGCAATAGTTAACACGGTTCTATTCTGTCGGGGAATGAGAACAATGGAGGAATATCGTAAACGGAATGAAACTCCACTCGGAGGTATGAGACGTCTCTAAGTGGAACTACTATGATACTAACTTAATGATCATATTCTTTCTTCTTCTTCAGCATTCCGAGCCATTGACGTTCTTTGCTGCAGATAAAAGCCGTCTCCATTCGTCTCTCTGGTTGACCTTCTCCTGCCAGTTGCTGATTCCAAGTGCTTGTAGGTCTGTATGTATATTATCTCTCCACCGTCTTCTTGGTCTACCTCGGGGTCTACGGTCATTTATTTCTTGAGTGTAAGCGAGTGTTGTACACTTAATGATCAGGTACATATAATTTAATGGGATGCTTGAAGGGAGTGTGACAGAGTGAGTCTTGTATGAAAGGGTTCTGCAGGTCCTCAGCTTCAGACGACCGGACCGGTACAACCTGGGGCCAAGTCTTTACCAGACGAAGCTGGCCCCGGGGCTGCCTGACAGACGATGGTCCAGTTCACTCAGGTCACTGCTCCCTGCAACACATGATCATGTAGCTTATGTGTAATAGTACTTCCTGATGCACTGGGCTTGAGGCCTTCTACGTGTGTTATATGCCAGTGGATTGATGTACATGGCTTTCACAAGATTATGTACTTACAGGATCGCCATCCAGGGCATAAGACACCAAGAAGCAGTGACGGCTCTGAGAAGGCGTTTCAAGGTTACAAAGCTAATCCGGTGCTCATCCCCAGTGTTGGATTGGAGCACCAGGATCCGGCCAGTTACAAAACCCTGTCCCGAAGTGTACCATTGATACAACCAACACCCCCAACCATTTAAGTATTCTAATTCCACACTACCAGTATGTGAACTTAAAGTGCGAGACGCCCAGTGCTTCACTGACGCCCCTGAAGCCAGATGGAGACCAATTAGCCGCGACCAACTACGCCACTAGTCAGAAAGTTGGACAATGGCGGTGCGTTCTTGTGGATACGAAGAGACACTCAGAACCACTGATCACCCTATGATCAGAACAATTCTACAAAGTGCCGAAGCCCGTCTACATCCTGGCCATCTTTCCAGTCACTACCGGGAGGAAGAGCTCAGTACATCGGGTGAGCCAACAACAACGACCAGGCCCATAGACAGGGACAAGGTTACCATCTATGTTGATCTCGCAGTGTGGCTACCTGACGGTTAACTTATTGATACATTTCCTAACTAGATGCTATTCCCACTGCCTCCCACTACATCTGTTCTCTTCGGCACTGTCTGATTACAGTACAAGTTTGAATTTAGCATGACGGTCTTAGAGTTGAGTTGTGTCGGGAAGAGTCCCTAGAGGAGTAAGTCCACTGGTAGTAAGATAGAGAGAGAGAGAGAGAGAGAGAGAGAGAGAGAGAGAGAGAGAGAGAGAGAGAGAGAGAGAGAGAGAGAGAGAGAGAGATTGCACAGTCCAGAAGCCTATGGGGTATGAGCCGAGTGCATCCACCTGGTCTAGACCAGAACCTGTCCTGAAATATAATTGTACCTACATATACCAGCCGACCCCACGAATATCGGTACAATAATGAATGTATGCCCCTCAGATTTGGTGAATTAAATAATTCTCTGAAGGCAGCCCAATTGCCGATTTCATCATCATTAAGTGGCGCTTGTTAACATCTCAGCATGATGACTGGTCACATAGATTGGTTAACTACTCAATTATGACGGACAGAACAGAGCTATTGATAACTTAACTCCAACGATGGTCCTTCAAGGTTCTATTAGTCTATACACGTAACGCAATTCATGTTTTAAATTTCAAGTGTCCGACGAAACTAATTAACACTTATACATCAACATTCTACTAAACTAGTGGCGGTACCGTTTTTGGAAATCACTACTTGAAACGAGAACCAGGCCCGCACGTGACCGTTGCTCAATATCTATACACCAGACATGGATGCAATAAACTATACACATGACATGGCTACAATTAACTATACATCTGACATGGATACAATATCTATACATCAGGCATAAATACAATATCTACACATCTGACAAGTATACAATAAACTATACATCTGACATGGATACAATATTTATACATCTGACATGGATATAATAAACTATATATCTGACATGGATACAATAAACTGTACATCAGTCATGGTTACAATAAACTATGCATCTCACGTGGACACAATAAACTATACATCTGACATGGATGCAATAAACTATACATCTGACATGGATGCAATATCTATACATTTGACATGGATACAGTATCTATAGATGTGACACGTATATATAATAGGATACAGTGTGTGCACAATTTAAAGTAAATAATTGGGAAAGTGTAAATTGCACCCGATACGTAGCTGTTTTGGTTTGATAAATGATATTGAAGAAAGAAATCCCACTCCAGGAGTGGTATACTCCATTCATACTCAAGGATATCAATAATTTATTCCCCAATTCAGCAAATCTATATTCAAACATTGAGCCCATCCCACTACTGGCAACGCTGATCGTATTCCGGTACGAACCTAAAGGCCTTGTCCACGTTAATGTGGAAGAACTAGATCGAGCTTCGCTCTAACTTGAGCTCGTCAGTAGTGGATATCCTTGATTGGACTCCGGATCAAACCCGAATCACTGTCACATTCGATTCTACAATACTGAAGTTCCGTATTCAATACATTGCTTTAGGTGATCCCTATTCATTTCATCATTACAGTACTTCTACACCCGTTTTCACATCCAGCAGTTCCGTGCTCTATTCTCCAATCCAACAGTTCCATGTTCCACTCTCCACTACAACAGTTCCATGTTCCACTCTCCTCTTCAACAGTCCCATGTTCCACTCTCCTCTTCAACAGTTCCACACTACACTCATGTATAGTCTTACTGTACGTAGAATATAATATTCGTTTCGAATCAATCAATCAGTCAGTCAGTCAAGCAGTCAATAAATCAACGAAGAGTTATTTAATTTATCTAGTCCTTCCATCAATCAATCAACTTAAGCGTATCTGCAAACTCAGGTCAATAGTTTTTAGGTGTGATGTCCGTGTTGCTGTCATCCACAACATATTCCTAGGGACTGGTCAGATAATCACTAGTTTCCTCATCCAGTAAGGCCGCACAATCATCATATGACTGGACCGCACAGTCGTATCCAAACATGCCCTCAGACTCGATCTTTCCTTGTGATCTCTTCTGTCCTGCCCGCTGGGTCACTGCAGTAGAAGCTTCTGGAGTGTCATGTCCGCCGTCTGTTATGGAATAGAGAAGACATACGTTGAACAGGCATGATTATGATTATAGGGATGCTCTAGACCAGTGGTTCTCAGCCGGTCGGGAATTCTCACCCACTCCCCCACCGGGGAATTTTAGGGTTTCCGAAGAGAGAGAGAGAGAGAGAGAGAGAGAGAGAGAGAGAGAGAGAGAGAGAGAGAGAGAGAGAGAGAGAGAGAGAGAGAGAGAGAGAGAGAGAGAGGGGGGTGGGATTAAGATTATTTCAAGATCGGGTTAATACAAGCACCGATTACTTGATATTGTTCTTTTCCCTCCATACTTTACTGTTCTGTACTTCTCGCTATTATGAAATTCGTTTTATAACGTAAGTAGACCCGCAAATCACGTTTTATGTAGACGTCTAGACTTGTTCTAGTATGTGTTATTAAATGTAGCTTCTATTTTTAAGTATACTATGTAGGGGATGCCGGTCTCTCTGGCTGTGGGGTTACAACACTTTCTCTCTGTAATCCCGTTTATCACGCAGAGTCTCGCAGCGGAGCGAGAACTGAGGTGGTTCGACCCCCGCTCGTGACTTGCGGATACTGAGCCGGCCGCTCAGAAAGCAATGGCAAACTACTGAGCGTAATCTTGCCAAGAGATCAACAGACAGCTGAAAGATGCTGCTGTTGACAGCTAAGTCCTGTAAAAGGATACGCAAAACAACATTTATGTAGGGGATGGGGAGGGGGATTTATATGGAGGCAATATGAAAAGAAGGGAGGGGGGGATGATGACGTTTTAACATATAGTGAAGGGGTGCATTAGCCAAAAAAAAGTTGAGAACCGCTGCTCTTGATGTTAAACATAACTAGTGTCTTAACTAAGAGTACGACCAACAAACTAGCTATTGTACAGGCTGCTCCAATGTAGCCATTCATCCAGTGTACAAGTTAATGGTAGTCTTAATATATACTTGGCTATGAAATATGAGGTGGAGTGTCCAGTTCCCATCCTCGACACCTTTCTGTAAAAGAAAATTCAAAAACCAAATTCAGTCCGACTCGACGCTCTATTGAGGAAAAGATTACAAACTGACAGTGCAGAGGATGGTTTGCACTAAAACTGCCGCTGGAAAAAAAAAAAAAAAAAACATGAGATAAATACAGCCGGGAAGAAAAAGGCACAGGAGAGAAATACTGGTAGAACTGCTGATCTTGTAGCAACAGACAGAACTCCAACTTCAACACTATCTAAAGCTGTTCTCGACAAACAACCGACGCCAGAGACAACAGCTGAAGGCAGCAGCAGAGAAGAAGCTCACAAAAATCACACTAAGGAGAATCAAAGCAGATCACCAAGGTTTTCCGCACAAGAGGACAGCACACCTGAGGACTTCGCTGACAAAAATCCTGCTGAGGCAAACCAGCGTTGGGAAGGCTAATCTGTCCTCGCTAACAACAGACAAGATGCTCAGTCTCTTGGAGAATGAGCTGAGAAGACACTGCATCGCATATGTGCGCAAGACACCGGAAGAAGTAGTGGCACACACGCAGGCAGGCAGGCAGGCAGGCAGGCAGACACGCACATACCTACCTACCTACCTACCTAACTACATACCTACCTACCTACCTACCTAACTACATACCTACCTACCTACCTACCTAACTACATACCTACCTACCTACCTACCTACCCAAACCCACCCACCCACCCACCCACATACAAACACCTGCAAGCCAGCCAGACAGCCAGCCTGCCTGCGTGCCTGCATGCTAGCCTGCCAACGTACGTACGTATGTACGTAAGTACGTATGTATGTATGCACGTAAGTACGTAGTACATATTTATGTATATACTTACGTATACACGAATATACGTGCATGCGTGCACGCGTGCACGCACACACACACACACACACACACACACACACACACACACACACACACACATATTTCTGTATACGCATGAGTAGACATCTCAGAAACGTGCTACAATCAGTCAGGCTTCACGTCTCCCGCACATCAGTCTAAGAGTACACACGTCACTGGTGAACTTTGAACTGTGAGTTCATCACGCTTTTTTTGTTGCATATCCCATACAGGACGTTGCAGTCAACATCAGCATGTTTTTCAGCTGCTGTTGATGTACTTCGCAAAATTACGCTCAGTAGTTTGTCATTGCTTTCTGAGTGACCGGCTCACATACCCCGTAAGTTACCAACACGGCGAGAACCGCTACCGATTCTCGCACAGTTTTCGTTACTCACGAGAATATACGGGATTACGGAAAAAAGACGTTAATGCCTAGGCCAGGGACACCGGCTATACACTTCAGAAACACAACATACAGCGGGTGTGTACACACCTGGCAGAGTTCGGTGGAACTTGCAGAGATCATTCCGTGACAGAGAGATGTAGTCATTGGACTCGGCGGATGTGTCGCCTTGTGTCTCGCGTGACTTGATTTTCTGGTGTCGCCTGTAAACACAGAGTCATTTAATCTTAATGGACTATAAATCACATTGAATTTTGGTTGTGTTTGTGTCTGCTATATTCTGTGGATGCGAATGACTATGTTGAGTTCACTTCATTATCCCGCTCTGATCTATTTAGTCGTATAAATGAATGTTATTGTCTACCATGTCTGTGTTAAAATCTTTACTTTAATGCAAGAACATCGTTTATACGTTTTATTTTAATTGCAGACGATGCGAAACTAGTTTAGTTTTAGTTTAGTTTAGTCGAAGGATCAACATCACGGCTCAAGGGTGTTACCCATAAGTGCTCCGTTCAACTCCTAACTCAAGACTAATTCCAGAGAATATCAGCTCACTGCACGAACTCCGTACCACCGGCGAGGATCCTGAAATACTTTGGGTTGATTTTTAGCTCGAAAGTTTGCCCGGGCAGTGCCGTTAGCCTACTCATTTTCGATTTCCAACTGCCAAGGGATTTTGTACGTCCTCAACAAAACACTAGGGCGTCAGATCTCACTACCCAGAGACGAGGGTAAATTTTGTTACTAGAAGTAAACGTGAAAAAATCCCGGCACTCACCGGATCTTGAACCCGGGACCTCCAGCATTCGAGGCTGACACCATACCTCGAGGCCACTCAGCCCCCTTGCGAAACTAATAGAGACAGACAGATAGACAGACAGACAGAACGAACGAACAGAA
Source organism: Cepaea hortensis (assembly GCA_963921405.1). Classification (NCBI taxonomy): domain Eukaryota; kingdom Metazoa; phylum Mollusca; class Gastropoda; order Stylommatophora; family Helicidae; genus Cepaea; species Cepaea hortensis. Next base: position 89,125,568 of record OY992895.1, on the reverse strand, counting down.
AGACAGACAGACAGACAGACAGACAGACCTATACAGACAGATAGACAGACAGAACAGAAAGACAGACAGACAGACAGACAGACAGACAGACAGAACGAACAGACTTTATTTTCAAAGGGTAACAAATTGGGCACGCACGCCCGTCTTACATTCGGCCCTTCCAATCACTCATCTTTCTTTCATCAACAGTTCATAGGAAAAAACATTGTCCCATGAATTTTGTAAACATAAATAATGCATATTATTATGTTATGAGACACATCCACCACCCACCCACACATCCCCAATTCACTCCAACTGCCCCACCAACCACACACATAATCCACACACACACATACATTCCCCCACCCATCTACCACATCCCTACACCTACACATCTCCCCACCCACACACACCTCTCACCCACCACACATCCCATCCACCCATACCCCAGGCACATATACATTCCCCAACCCACACATCCCTCACCCACACACATCCACCCACCTACACACATCCCCCACCCACTCACATATCTTCTACCCGTCTCATTACCCACCAACAATCACTCACCAACATATCCTCCTCCACCCACACACCCCCAACCACCCAGCCAAACACACAATCCTCGGCCACACATCCCCCAAGCACACACACATCTCCCCGTCAACTCACATATACCGCACCTACCCACACACAAATTCCACACACACATACATAATCTGCTATCTCCCCCAGCCCCCCCCCTCCCCCCCCCAGCCCACTCACAGATCCCGAGCCCACCCCTACAAATATCCCCCACCATCTCCTAACCTACACATACTCACCCACCCACATATCCTCTACCCACCCACACATCCTCTACCCACCCATCCCCCAACCAAACATCCCTTAACCACAACCCTTACTCATATACAATCACCCACCCACACATCCTCTACCCAACCACCCATCCCTCAGCCACACATCCCTTAACCACACACCCCTAACCATATACACACACATCCCCACCTACGCACAATTTCCCCACCCATACACACATCCCTCACACACATCCCCACCAACCAACACATCCCCCATTCACAAACACACACCTCCCATCCACGCACACACAACCCACACACACATCCCCAACCCATACACTCTTCCCCTCACACATCCCTAGACACACGTACTTATCCCCTCAACCACAAACACCCACACATCCTTCACCCACTCATCAAAACATACATCTCCTATCTACCCACCCACACTCACACACCTCAACCACCCATCTAAACACACATCCTCCAACCCTCACACACATCCTTCACCCACCCGAACGCCCAACCACATCCC